>CAHIKZ030003216.1:1130000-1670000 GCA_903632075.3 Acanthosepion pharaonis
CACCATTTATATCATTAACTTCACTAATCTGTTTTTTGTATGAATGATTCATGTAATATAAATTGAACTGCACCACATATTTGATATATAATTGCTTCTTTAAGGTAATTATACATGCAATAAACCATGGTGCCCAAACTGTAAGCATATTGTCACTGATACAACTTTCATTCATTCAGGAACAGAAGTTCAAATACAAACTCCCTCACCTTACTTGTAACAGTTCTAACAAAGTTTATCTGATTCACTGTAATATTTGTGAGGTAGCAGGGGGCTTAACTATATTGGTGGGACTGGTAATGATTTTTATCTCTGATGTAACAATCATAAAAAGACAATTAGGGGCAATTCTTATTATTTTTCTATAGCACAACTTACCTAATCATAGTAAAGACATTAGATGCATTTTTCTAGCCTCTTCATTGAATTCACAGTATTGCCATAGGATAGTTGAAAGCAATTCTATTCTCAAAATTAAACCCATGATTTAGGATTAAACTAAGACCTAGAAATTCTCAATTTTTTACAAACATAATGACCAAAATCTGCATTTTCTTCTTTTATAGTACCTGGACTGTGTTTGTATTTATGCGACTTGTCTAAAGAGTAACGGGACTGAGTGTGCTGTGTGAACTGTGGGTGAAAGAGGGGAAAATGGATTTTGTTATCTAACATGATATCTTGGGAATTTATAACTATAATCTGAGCTTTCCGCAATCATTGCATTTTTTTTTTTTTTTTTTTTTTTTTTTTTTTTTTTTTTGACATGCAAGAATAGTGGCAGGATAAATCATGCCTGATTCACCACGACAATGCACCTGCTCACAACTGCCCTGAGCATCCGGCAGTTTCTGGCAGAGAACTTCACCATACAGGAACAAACTCTCTATTCACTTGATCTTGCTTCATTTGACGTTTTTCTTTTCCCCAAGCTCAAGGAGATCATCAAGGGGACCTGTTTTAAAGGTATGGATGCCATCCAGAGCTCAGGGGCATCCAGAAGGAATTCTTCCAGCAGTGCATAGAAGTGTGTCAGAGAATGATGGAAAAGTGCATTAAACTCAAGAAGGATTACTTTGAAGGGGAAACCATGTAGTTTGTTGTTTGGAATTGAAATAAATTGTTTGTGACACCAGTCCTGTTACTTTTTAGGCAGCCTTTGTATATGTTGGTAATGGTAATATAAGCTCTTTCCTTATAAGTAAGCTTTCATCATTTATTGACCAAACAGCAAGTACTATTTTCAGTTTAAAAGAATTTTTCAGAAAAATAGGTTTCTCAAGTCTAGTAGCTGTTATCGCCCTTTCTGGTATTGATTGGGGCTTCTTTCCTAATCTTTTATTTAGAGTTGTGTGGAAGGTCAACATCTTGATTATGCCATTATTATATCTTTGAGTTATATGCAATATCCATTTTAGCTATGGCTACTGTAGTTATGTGGTTTCTGTTAGTAGGTGAAGTTCTTTGTGATTTTGTAGAGCCAGTCCACAATGTTCAAAGAAAAATGGTCTTTGCTAAGACTGACAGGCTTCACTTGCTTGAAGCCATTTTTAACCATTGATCATAGAAAATGGTTTCATATAAGTGATAGTTTAAAAATTCCAGAATAGATTTGATGCCATGCATAGCATCCATAAGAACATCACTTGAATTTTCAGTTTAATATTTTTGTTTGAATGTTACATTCCTCAATGTGTCTGTTTTGATTACTATATTCTATGTGTATACAGACAAACCTCTCATTAAGGATTAATAGAGGGAAGGGACAGTCTGTTAAAGCCAATTGTAGATAGATGGGAAGGAATTTTTTTTTTTTTTTTTTGAATTATAAAACCACTATAGTCACTACCAGTAGTTATGATCATAATGTAAATACTATAAACATGTAAATATGGCATAAATAAATATGTACATAATCTAGATATATTAATCAAAATAACAAAAATAATAGATTTCTCCCAGCTACTTTCTCATGCACACGCTAATGTATTGAACTTTCTGTCTTTCTTTACAATTGAAAGGCCTGCCACCAAGCAGTCACTTTGAGAACTAAGCAAAGCTAAGCCCGCAAATTTTGAAATACATCACTGAGGATTTGGGAGTTTTTTTTTCCTGCAGATTTTTTTTATTTTGCCTGCCGATTTTGTCCGTTGCATCCAAAGTCCGTTGATGGGAGGTTTGTCTGTAGATCAATATAGATGTTTATCAATTGTTTATTTAGAAACTTTTTGTTGCTTATTTTTATTATCCTTTTCTTTTTTTTTTCTTTTTTAATACTATTACCCTTTTTATAGGTACCACCACCATCATTATTATTATTATTATTCCTATCATTCTGTATTCACTGATAATAACTCCTTCACTTGTATGCACACATTTTTATTATTATTGTTATTATCATCATTATTATAGTCTAATACACTTCATTTTATATACGCTCATATTAACACACTAATAAAACAAAGTGGAAAAGCTTTTATTGGTGTGAGAGACAGACCTGTGTGTGGGTCGGTCTGTCATGGAGAAGAGGCAGTAAAAATCTTTATCAGGTGTCATGACTAAAGTGACTATCACACTGAAGCCATTAATGACTGTTGGATTTGAAAATTAGCCAAGTTAAAAAAAAAAAAAAAAATAATACTAAACAGTATCAAGTACAAAGGCTGCAGGAGCAACTGGAAATTTTGTGATCCCCTCCCAAAATATTATTGTGCTCCCACATGTCAATTAAATAAAAAAAAAATAAAAAAATGAAAAATATTTTGTGAATATTGAAGTCAACACTTAGAGGCAACAGGCTGTTTCATGCTAGATGCAATTGTCAGGCCACGAGTGCCTGACAATTGCGTCTAGCATGAAACAATTCCAGCCCATGTATTAATCGTAAACTGATACTGGTGTCTAGCTAGAATTGTACTATGATTCACCCACAAATGTTGGTTGTGTAAATTTGTTATTCCATCTCTTCAAATGTTGCCTTATCTATAAAAAAGACTGAAGTTACAAACAACAGATCAGCAGTTTGTCCAATAAACCATTGGCAAAAGGCCTTCCACGGTGAGTGAAAGACCCTGCACATATTGCAAATGATACAAATACAGAAGCTGCTCTTGAAGTACCCTTCATGCAGTACTATGAGATATATGATATGCTACATCTGCTTGATGTGTGCTGATACCTGGATCATCTTTGACAGCCTGTAGAATGTGTTCTTCATGGTCAGGCATACAAGCGGATCTCACTCTTCCTCAATCCATAGTTTATGGTGCCACGGATCCCGTCTCAGCAATGCAACAATTAACAGCAGCAAAGTTTGGATGACTTGGCTGCCTTTGGCCAGGAAACACAATCTAATACAGCCGTGCATCCTCACATGCTTTACCATTCATGTGGATGTATGTAAAATCATATCTGCCTGCTCATGATATGAATATCCTGCCATTATTAGATGGAACACTTCTCAGTTAATTCACTGCTACACATATAAATCGTTGAAGACAGGCTAGCCACAAATGTACATGAATGACAAATATAACCGAGTCTACATGACGATATATGCCATAAACTTTCTTTAAACTTAATAAAAAGGATTTTAGGACATGTACTTATGTGGACATTTTTACTATTTTTGGCATGAGGGACTTGTCCCCAAAATTGTAAAAGTATTTTCGATACACCCTCTGTGTGTGTATATATATATATATATATATATATATATATATAGCATGGACAGTAGGCTGGGAAGCCATTTTATTTCAAATTTGGGCATAACTTGCCTTTAAATTATTGTTTGATAGTGATTTTGGGCTTGTTAGAAATATTTTGGTGAGGCCTTTACAACAAAATAAAAATATTTTGAAAAAAAAATGAAAACTTGGAGTTTTGGAACTGAATTTCCATATTTCGGCATTGAGATCCAAAAACACATGATTTGATGCCATTCAACTTATGGAAAAGGTATAAACATCAGTGAGGGCTTGTTAGAAGCATTTTGATAGCTTTGTTATTACTTTTTCCATTCTCAGTTATGAGCAGTATTTTTTAGTTCTTCCAGAGTCTTACATATGTATGCAAAGGAAAGAGCTATTTTTATCAGCCCACTATTTATATATGTACCCCCCCCCACACACACACACATGTACATTGTGGTGTCATGGATATCAGCTTGGAATGAGAACTTTGAGAGCAGAGTTTGAATTTCAGTCGAGTTTGTTATATTCACTTATGCACAAATACCCTTGGGTATTCTATCCCCAGCTATGGGTTGAATATCAGGATAGACTGGGTTCTTTAGCCTTGGCAGAAAGAAATGGCAACCTACTGTGGGAAAAATCTTCTGCCTCATCAGTCATGTATTGAAAGAAACATGATCACCCAAGTGTGTATCATGTGTGGCACTTAACTGACTGACATACATACATACACACACCCACACACTTATTTTTATATATTTATATTATTGAGAGAGAGAGAAGCAAAAAAAGAGTAAGACATGCTGGGCATGAGAAAGACTGAAGTGTGGTGAGTGCATGTTTATAAAGTTATTCCAGGAAAAAAAAAAAAATTATGATAGCATGTTGAGGTATTTATTGACAGTGGAAATTCAATTTTGCTACTCCCCAAGCACTTTGAAAGTTACCATCGCAAAGGTGAGAGATCACTTACAATTCCCAAACTCGTGTACAGTCACCAAGTAGCTCCTTTGGTCACAAGTGATGACCATGTGTTTATGCTACTTGACCCCACCAACTCCAGAGGAGGTGAAAATCTTCTAAAGTAGGGAAGATAGTATAATGGCAAGAGTGGAGGTCCCTAAGCATTGGGCATTGATTGATATGATGTCTATTTTTGTCTCTAAGTGGTGGTTTCTTCATCTTTAATATTTTGGTGAATACTCTGGTTTGATTATCGTAAAATATATCTATTTTATAATCTAAGATATATTTTTTTCATTGTTGTTTGTCTTTTTTGCATTGATCTGGTTAGTCTTTTTCATTTTTTATTTATCCAAAACCTTTATAAGTTTTATAACAACAACAGAAAAATTCTAAGCCCAACTAAAATGGGATTCACAAAAACAGATTCTCATGTTTTGGGCATTTGAAAAGTGGATCAAACAAAGAACTTTTCAGTACCTCTCCTAAAATACAAAAAAAAAACATTCATATATTTACAGCAGTTTATATAAGAAGGCTTTCAGAATCAACCCCCTAAATCAGTGTTTCTCAGCCGGTGTTCTCCAGAAACCTAGAGGTCACGAGGGGATCCACATAAAACAGACTTTTTTTTAATAATTTTTATTTAATTTTATATTTGTAATTTTACTCTACACATACAGCATATTGTTGGAAAACCCATGCTTATAATAAAATATAAAAGAGATAGATATTAATAATGGTATATAATAATTTTTGTCTCGGGGGTTCCTTGAGATATGAAAACTCTTTCAAGGGTTCTACAAGGGCAAAAAGGTTGTGAAACGATGCTCTAAGTATTAAAAGCAAACTGCAGCAGATAGAAGAGAAGGGATTAGCAACAGTCCTCAAAGATTCTGAGATGTGAGGCCAACTGTGACTGCAGCTGTGCAATGCAGACAAGCCAGAAAGGACAATACAGTGTAACCCGGATATAAGAGAGATTTTATCTGGTTCCAAATTAGAGCCTGTGTTAATGTATACAAAATAGACCAAACCCGGATATAAGAGACTTATTCTCCGGTCCTGACAACTCTCTTATATCCGGGTTACACTGTACCATTAGATGTCCCATTACTGCCTACATTACCTGTCGATACTGCCAGAAACACTTTTATGTGTGGATTATACTATCTGCACACTTACAAAGCACAACCACCTCAGAATTAGTAAATTGATCTTATTGGATAAACGTATAGATAACCTGAGAGTAATTAAGTTTTTTTTTTTTTTATCAAGTATATTTCTGATTGTATGTAATTCTTTGTATCTTAAAACTGTCAGACAGTAAATTTATCTTTAAAGTATTTACCTTGTTTTTTTCTTTTGTCAAGTTTCAGAAAGCCTAAACAGCCAAGCAGACCAAGAATTGAATGGTTGGAACAATTGTCAACGTAAGTCTGCTTCAGTTTGTCATGTTTATAAAAGACGTTTAAAAAAAATATTCCTAAATACTACTTCATAATATGAATGGTAATGATGAGATTAGCCATTTCTGTACAGGAAACATTTCCCCGTTTATTGACTGAACAGTTTGTGTCACCTTTGGTTGAAATTTATAAAATCTTTTTTCTTAAAACAGTTTTCAATCAAATAGGTTTCTCAAAACAACAAAGTGTATGGGTGGTGCAATGGATTGGGACTTGAGAAATGGGAGAGCTGAGTTTGAATTCTAGTCAGGTTCATTGCATTCTCTTGATGCAAATACTCTTAAAAAAAACTTATGAACCCATCTCTATAAGTAATAGAAAATGCTGCATGGAAAAATAAATCCATTAAGTCTTTCTCTGCAGGAGGACACCTTTTCTTTACTAAGCTTTTTGAATACACAGGCTAGTAGAATTATACACATGGTTTAATAAATGAAAACTGGGTTTCTATTCAAATATGAAGTGTCCACTGTAATAATGTTTGATGTAATAAAAAATGTCAGATTAAAAAAAAATATATATATCCATTAAGTTATATCCACACACACACACATGTATAAATACACATACCTCCGTTTGTAGTGCAACTTAAAGTTTCATGGTTTCCCAGGTTGTCAGGCACATACGGAAAATGGGCCACGTATTACAGTTGTTTTCTTAAAAATACTGGGTCTCATGGGTTTATATTAGCTTTGAGTCTGCATGTAATTTAATATTTACACTGATATACTTGGGCAGCATCATGCATCTTTCATTGAAAATGACTGACAAGGAAAATTTAATTAATCCTTTGAATTTCTCAGTAATCTAACATTTTTCTGTTATTTTGTGAAATTCTGTGTGTGGTTGTGACATAGTAATTTTACAGTCTTGCCCCGGTCAACTGGCCAAGGATAGAATGTGACCGCTAAGAAGTATACAAACTGTTCAGACTCCACACTGTAAAATATGTAGCAGCCACACATAGAATTTCAGAAGCCAAAAGTGTTTGAAACAATTATAAATATGGACAATTCCTATATTCTTTAACCCCTGAAAAATGGAAAAATGTTAGATTGCTGGAAAAACTCAAAAGATTAATTAAATCTTCCTTGTTGGCTGAAATGAAATTTTATTTATATATATTTAAAAATTATAACATAAATATGTTATAAAATCACTACAAAAATAGCCATTTTGTTTCAACACCTCCAGTGTCTTATCAAGTGATGATATTGAATGTAGAATAAATGGTTTTAAAGGTTTCCTATATATATATATATATATATAAAAACAGACAAAACTATATATTTTCCCTTAAAAGGTTTTTTTTTTTTTTTTTTTTTTTTTGCCCATCTCATCAGAAGAATTATTGTCGGCTAGTATAATGTTAACAAGAATTGCGAGATAATAGATAAACTGAGAGGAAATGAGGAACTACAATTAAAATACAATTAATATTAAAAAGGGGAGAAAAAATAAAAGAAGTGGAAAATGGCAAAAAAAATGAAAAAAAAAGAAATGAATAAACTGTTCCAGTGAGTTTAAAAAGGAAAATATAGACTCACATTGTTTATTATCCTGCAGTTTTCATTAACATTATACTAGTCACCGAGAATACTCTGATGAGGTGTTAGCCGAAGGGAAAAAAAAAATGTGTTTATTCATGTTTAAAACTATCTGTAAGTTCTGTGGTATCGTATATATATATATATATATATATATATATATATATACATACAGACACACACACAAGAAAACAACATGTAGACTTTCATTTATAATAAATATTAATTTCTTTATGTAGGTCTACACATATAAAGCTATTAAGCTATTTGACTGTAAATATGTTCACTATAAACCTATAACCCTAGGTACCTAATACAATGTGTGTATGTTTGTGTATGTGTGTATATATATATATATATATATATTTCTGATGTTTTGATTTTGAATTGGGCATTTGATGATAGCTGACATCCTGTAGAGATAGCAAAGATAAAATTGCAAAAAATAATATTTGGTTGAAAAAAATGGAAAAAAAAAAGTTTCTGAGATCATAATTGATTATTCAGAATTAGGGAATGGATGAAAAAAAAATCTTCAAACTCTTAAATTAATAGAAAATTCAAAACCAAAAATAAAAAAGACCTCGAAAGATTTGCATTGTTTACGTGGTTGGCAATGTTCCATTTTGTGTGGGTGGCTTCATGTGGGATGCCAGAATTCTTCAAATGGAGAAAAAATAAATTCTTATTTGTTGTTCCAGTTGAAGGATGTATTTTAGTTTAACAATGCAATAAGAAAATAAGCTAATTTCACCAGGTTGTGTGTGTGTGTGTGTGTATATATATATAGCCATGTTCATACCTGGTGCTATTAAGTGTGTGTGTATGTATGTGTGTATATATATATATATATATATATATACTTATGGAATAGTCAATACTTATGTTCATACATGGTGCTATTAAATATATATATATATATATATATATTATATACTTAATAACATCAACTATGAACATAGATACAATATCTTGACCATATTTTGAAAATTAAAACATTATATGAATACATACAACAATCTATTAATATAGTTAATATATTTCAACCTTGAAAATGGCTGAATATATAGCCAAAAGCGCTTGGAAAGAAAGAACAATTGAACAATTTTTATATAATTTATCATCCTAAAAGAAAACAATTATAAGACCACATGAGAAATTGTATAAAAACTAAATCAAAGCACCTTGTCTGTCATATTCAATGAAATGGGCATGAAAGGAGGATTGCTGCATTAATACACAAATTTTAAATATATGTATTCTCAGATGGAGTGTATCTGTTGAAAAGACAAAAATGAATAAAAAAGACAAGAGGCAAAACTATACTTAGCCAACATATTTCATCTGACAGACTTTATCAATATTGATAAAGTCTGTCAGATGACAAAACAAGTCACCTAAGTATTCTGTTTTGTCTACACCTTAAAATAAATTAAGTAAATATTTATTCATTTATCTGTGTATGCACACTAACACACATATATAGAGTTACTAATATCTAATTATTTGGTTTATATTCACACACACACACACATATATATATATATATATATATATATATATATATATATATATATATATATATATAAAAGTATAACTCTTCAAGTAAATTGAATTGAGTTCTCTGAGCTGCTGGCATATTTCATATAGAGAAAAACGTTAAAATTCCCTTCTTTTCTGCCATCAGATTTCAAATCACTCTGGTTTCGATCCTGGCTTGAAGCAGTTAGATGTCTAGCCACACTGAGGAGCTGGTGATACAGTGAAACGGTCTCTGTGTGTGTGTGTATATATATATATATATATATATATATATATATATATATATATATATATATATATATATATATATATAAAATCAGGTGGCCTGACAATTGCATATAGCATGAAACAGACTGTCGCCTCTAAGTGTTGACTTCTGTGTTCACTTTTATATTTACACATGCTCTATCTCTGATATTGAGCACTTTATCCCATAAATATAGCACATCTTAAGGCTATATTTCTTCATATATATATAATCTTGAGTTTCAAGCGGATGGGCCAAGATGATGATTTTTTTTTTTTTTTTTTGAGGAAAAATCCCCCTGGGACATCCTTATTCCAACCACCTCTTTTATTGAATATTTGGGAAATTTCCTCTCACCTTGTGTGCATTCTCAGGTACAACACTTCATTACTGGAAATTATTTAAAAAAAAAAAAAAAAATTTGAAAATTCCAACCAACCCTTTTATTCCAACCAGCCTATTTATTTGAAGGTCATGTGTATGCATTTTTCAGATAAATGCAGTCTTCCTTTACGTTTTTATGTTATGTTTGCGTTGTCAGTAACAAGTTCAGGAAGTGAGAGTGAGTGAAATGTGCTATAAAATGACCTTTTACACTTGGAGTTATATTATAGCACATTTCATCTAACGTGCACGAGCTGTCTTGGATCTCGGTTCTAAAAAGTGTCAAGTGGAAATATCATTCTTTCTACCATGGCAGTTTCAATGGTATCCAACTTTTTATCGGTCAATGAATGTCTAGATATCATAGCCAACAGTTAAACAGTTCAATTGATTTTAACATCAATAGGAAATGTGAGTGGTTGTCCCTATAACTCATTGGGGTTGTTGAGGCACCATATTTACTGTAGCCATAGCAACAGCAGTGTGTCTAGGGCAAGATAGCGTGATAGAGTACAGCCTCCCTCCATCAAGACAGGTTTTGAATTCAGTTTTCCTCCTCCTAGACTGGTTGCCACCACAAGGCAAGAGAGCCCAGTTTACCCTGCTATTTAACCCATAGCTGGTGGAGCTCATTTCTTTTCCATGGGCATTAGCACAAATTGAACAAGACAGAATTAAGTGAGAATTGAATTTTTCACACCTATGTCAATTTCTGTACTGATAACCATTACTTTTTCCATGCCCAGTGGGAAATAGAAAAACATGAAAAAAATCTTTGATTTTTTTTATTATTAAAGTTCACTCAGTACAAGGCACAAGAGTGATTCGTGGTAGAGTTACTGAATGAGGTGTGTGATAAAAATGTAACAGGAGGAAGTGAGGATAGATGAAGATTGAAGAGGTTAAAGATTGTAGTATTTTGTAGTCTTTCTCTTTCTTTCTCTTTCTCTTTCTTTCTCTCTTTCTCTCTTTCTTTTTCTCTCTTTCTCTCTTTCTTTTTCTTTCTTTTTCTCTCTTTCTTTTTCTTTCTTTTTCTCTCTTTCTTTTTCTCTTTCTTTTTCTCTCTTTCTTTTTCTCTCTTTCTTTTTCTCTCTTTCTTTTTCTCTTTCTTTTTCTCTTTCTTTTTCTCTTTCTTTTCCTCTTTCTTTTTCTCTCTTTCTTTTTCTCTCTTTCTTTTTCTCTCTTTCTTTTTCTCTTTTTTTTTTTCTCTTTCTTTTTCTCTCTTTCTTTTTCTTTCTTTTTCTTTTTCTCTTTTTTTTTCTTTCTTTTTCTCTTTTCTCTCTTTCTTTTTTTTTTCTTTTTCTCTCTTTCTTTTTTCTCTCTTTCTTTTTTCTCTCTCTATATATATATATAGTATTAGAACTCAATTTTATTATTACAGATTTTTGCAGTAAAATTAGTATGTATAATTTTATTTATAAATATTAAATGGGCTACCAACTCAGGTATTATCTGTAAATGCCTGAATTGTCTGTTGTTTTATTGTTCTCTTCCTTAATTTTTTAAACTTTTTTCTTTTTCTCATTCTTTTACACTCAGTAACTCCTTGCATCTAAGTAGCTTGCTTGGAGTGAAATGATTTAAAAAAAAAAAAAAAAATGAATGTACATGAAATATGAGATTGGCTAAAAACTACCCAATGTTTGCAAAAGAGCAATCACAATTATTTGGTTGTCACTTACAATTAGATTAATAAATAGAAATGCAGACATACAAAATGAATAGAGACTTTGTTAAATTAATTTCCTCTTAAAATTCTGAGTAGTATCTTATTAGAAGAAAGCAGTTCATATTCATGTTAGTAATTAATTAGTAATTATTTAGTTAATTAATGTAATGTTCTTTTGGTTGTCAGAATAACAACACAATTTCTGTATCGGATGTGGCAGCAATTATCAGTCAACTGATTTTGCTTTTATTATTTTTCATACTGATGTTGTTGATTATTCGATTTATTTTACACATGTCAGGTTTTATCAAGTTGTCATGGTTTCCAAAATAAATTTCGTATGCAAAATAGAAATAAGACATCATTTTAACCAATATGCAGGGTGCGATGAATAAATTGTCGTCTAAATGCCACCAAAATGAAAATAATATTGACATCTCATTTTAACAAGATGTACTTACCAAAATTACACAAAAATATCATGAAATACTAAATAATAAATTTATTCAATAAAATTATCATTGGCTTCAACTATGACCTCCAGACAACTTCAGAATCTCCTGCAACTTTGATGTTACAAGGAGTTTTATTGGTCTCTCACTCAACTGCGCCCCACTCATAATAATCAAGGGGGTTGCAATCTGGAGAGTTAGGTAACCAGATTTAAGGAGTGATGTTGTTGTAGAAATTGTCTGACAGCCATGATTGAGTTCTCCTGCTCATGGGCCTGGTGCAGAGTCCTGTTGCCAGACATAGGGTCTTCCAGCAGCCACTCTGTTGACCCAGGGCAGCACTACCTCCTCAAGGCACTTGATGTAGGCCTCCGCGTTGAGTTTGAGGTTCTGTGGGAAGATGAATAGAGGCATAATATCACCATCACTAGGGATCACTCCAAGCACTATGATGTTGACTGGATATCTGGTTTTCATCACTCTCGGTACATCTTGAACATAGTAAGCAAATACTTGTTTTGTGTTCACCATCTTATCCTGGTAGAAATTTTTCTTGCCTGAGAAAAACCAAAGCATGTTCAGTTGGAGGGAATGCTTGAGTTTGTTCAAAAGCTTCATACTGGGGTCTTTCCTCTTGTTCTTCATGGCTTGGGATAAAAATTGGTCTATTCTCATGTTGTATGAGAAATACCAAATGTCTTTATGCACTACCTGCCTGATAAGAAAGCCAGACACTCTTTGACTACGGACCTGATTGACGTGAAGGGATCTCAAGAAATCTTTTCTTATCAGAATGATCAAAGTGAGTTTTCCGAGTTGCCATACCTTTGTAATCACCATTAAACTCATCCAACTCTTTCCAATCCTCTGCACTATCCTCAGATTGACACCTAAACACTTGTTCATATTGAAGCTTCTGGCATGAATGCCAAGCTGTACCTCATGCCGTTTCCAAATTTCTGGCAGTGAATTACATTGTGGTGTTCTTTTTCTCAGAGATGGTGCCCAACTGACTCTATTATACTGTGCAGTTGACAAAGTAAAAAACAATGCACAAAATTAAGATATGAAATCGCGACAATTTACCCATTGCACCCTGTATAATGTTGCAACTTATAATATCAGTCTTTATTAAAGATATTGCTTATAACTTGTTTGGTGGTCATCAGGTTATTTTATATAAACAAGCAAAGTGCAACATGAATTTGTTTGTAAATAATTTAATATGGGTTTTTGACTTTCTATAACCTTCATTAGTCTTTCAAACACTCATTTTGTTCACTTTGCTAATATTTTGACAAACATTAGTTTGTATTGCTTTCTTGTGATCTTCTTTGCTTGAAAATTGTTTTCTATTCTCATGTCAAAAATGTCGGCTTTATCTTGTGTCCAAGAATTTAATTTCTTTGTTGATTACTACCTTTATGATGATGGTGTTGATGATTAAATTCACTGTCAGTGTGCAGGTTCAGGGATAAAAGCTAACAATTTCACCGAGACATGCTTCCATCATCCATTCCATAACACTATTTGAAAAGTTGGTTGGAGGTTATTTACATTATTCGGACCATTGTCCTCATCTTTGTCGCCATATTTATTACGTTTCGGTCGTTGTACGCTCCAGTCTTCTTCAGGTGGTTGGAATGTCGAACTGAACCCTTTATTTCACTCACCGGTGTAGACTGTTCTAGTTCCACATGCTATGTTTGATGGATGTCAATGAGTGAAATAAAGGGTTCAGTTCGACATTCCAACCACCTGAAAAAGGCTGGAGCATACAACGGCCAAAACGTTGTAATAAATATGGCAACAAAGATGAGGACAATAGTCCGAATAATGTACATAATACCTCATCTCAGAAATATAGACAGACTTTGGTTGGAGGTGAAAGAAAATCTGAGTAGAAGAAAGTGCCGATGACATGAATTTATTTAAGGTGGACCTCAATTTTCTAGGAAGTGACCCCCACCCACACACTGGTTCATGACCTTATGTGGCAAAAAGGAAGGTCATGAAATCATTCCATTTTCATATATATATCTTAATAGGAGATAAGTTTTCTGCTTGCAGAGGCTAGGGCCGATGGCATTAGGTTTTGTGCATTTGAAAACCTTTTTTTGGCAAGGTGGGCAATGGACAGCTTTGCAGGATATGATGATTCTTTTGACCACTTTAATCCTCTATTTCAATGTTTCTTGCTTGTTTTTTTTTGTTTTTGTTTTGTTTTGTTTTGTTTGTTTTCTTTTAATACTCAGTATATTGAATCAATTGACTGCATTCACACCTCACTTGTCTGGCTGTTAGTTTTGGATTGACTACCGAAAGTCACACAATCTTTCTCTCTTGTCTCAATTTTGTGGTCTTCCAGGTTTTCTTTGCACTTAAAACTCAGTCGTAGCAAATCTCTTTTGGATGTTTCTGAAAATTCTCTTGTGTCTTCTTCCTCTTCAAAGTCACAAATAAAATAGAACCGACAGTAAGGCCTCTGATTGGTAGAATGGAAATTTTGAGGATCATGGAACCACATTATAATTTCTGTTGTTCTCAGATCCACCTGTACCCCAGGTGGTAGAACCTATTAGGGTCCCAGTTATGGGCACACAATGAACCCCCAAACAAAATACTATGAAAATATAAAAATACCAGCAATACATTTTATATAAAAAAAAATTACCAAAGATATTTATAGTAAAATGACTAACAATATCTATTTATAGTCAAATTATGAAATTACTTCAAAGCTCTCAAGAAAATTAAATTTTAGCATTAAATGACCCATAAGGAATTGATATGTAATTAAACAAACAAATTGATCAATCAAAGTCAAAACCTTCGTCTTTGTTTCAGTAGAAATTTTAGCCATGTTTTTAGTGTCAAAAAGAACACAAGCTAATGTTCAACTACAATGACTTGCTGAGGTACCCTTACACTCATGTTAATTAAATTAAACAATTCCTACTTAGAATTTTACATGTTATCATGGTTTTATTATCTTGGATCTTTGGCCTAATAGTTTTGCATGAATATTGAGGATAGATAAATATTGACTCTTGACTTAAAAGAGGTTAAAGATTGTAGTGTTTGAGGAAGCATCCACACAGGAGTCTGTTCCACAAATTAGCAGTTCTTCAGAAAAAGCTTTCTGAATGGAACTTCCTCCTTACAATTGGAATACTAAGGAAATGAGGATGATTTGTCTCTGTGGTTATAGTCTGGCAAGTGTTAGCTGTAAATGTCTGAATTGACATTTTAGTTCCTGTTGTAATATATACCACAAAAATGTCTTGTTTAAGAACTTACATTAATTCTTTGTAGTTATCTTTAAATGAACTTATAATTTTACTGTCCACGATACTCTTCCAAAATATTACTCCATCCCACTGCTCTTTTCTAAGTAGTATGGATTGATTTATGGTTTTTTCAATGAAAGATCTAACCACTAACCCATCTATCAGTTTTATCCACCATATTCTTATATTCATCACTGAAACTTACTGTTGTGAAATCAGTTTTCATTTACTTCTTTGCCCAATTTACACATTTCAGTTTTTGATGTCTACTTAAGGGTGGTAGTTTTGTTGCTTTCATGTCTTTAGCCAATGGTTTTAATATTTTGCATTTGTTCTCACTTTTTACATTCTCTACACCAGCTTATATAATATAATTAAAATAATATAATTTTCATATTATTTGTAATATTTTTAAATGTTTTAATCCATTTGTTATTTTAAATATTTTAATCCACTTTTGATTTCTGTTCAACTTTTACAATTTCCAGTTTTGTTTTACATCACTTCTAATATTTTCTCTCTTTTGAGGTTATATAAGCAAATACAGTCGTTACATCTTCGATATTAAAAAAAATATGAATAAATGTGTAGCAAAAAGTTACAGCTGTTTGCAGTACCAAATGTACCTTGTCTTTTTTCAATCATAATCAGTGAGACTACTGCGAAACTTCACACACAAAGCATGACCACTCAACTCGTTGACATCTGCTGACCTACTGATGTTCTCTCACTCATGCTCATTTCATCGAGTGACTGAGGCTTGGAAATTTGCATAAACCACAAATTCATCTCGCAAAATGTTTGAGCTACTAGAACATGTTGTTCTTAACCTTTATCACTAGGTATGTGACTTCATTTGCTGTACAAAATGTTTATCCTGCCACTGAAGATGACTCTGATCCCTGAACAATAGTGTGTTGGAATTTCATAGTTGTGTTGTCATATCCTGCTATGGCAACAGAAAAAAACTTTGAGTGAAATTAACAATAAGATACTGTAATTGAGAGGACTTGAAAAAGAATGCAGTAGCAAGGAAAGTAATATTAATAATGCAGAATGCTAAAGGATAAACTGTAGCTTTTGGAACAGTCATGTTTTCTTCATGCAAGACACATACAAACATATTTTGTTCCCAGGGGAAACCATTTTCTCTTTTACAAAATGTACAATTAAAAATGATGACAAAGAGTGTATTTTGCTCCAAATTGGTTGATCAGGGTAAATCTGGAAGATAACATATTTAAGGAGCCTTTTAGTTTGTGTAATTATAATGCTTGATATCAAGAGATAGTAAATATGATATACCATATATTACCATCTATAAGACAACCTGTAAATCCCGAAAATTACACTTAAAATTGGGGGTCATCTTATACTACTATTCTAAAAAAGCAACCTTAAGTTCTGAATGATGTTTGTCAGTAGACTAAACTCAACCTCGGTGTGATAACCAATAACGTACATGAAAAGATTCACATTATCAAATAAATTGATAATATAAGTAATAAAGCTATTTCTACCTTATATATTACTGGTATAACTTCATAATAAATTACTTATTCAATGAATAATTTCATATCAATGAAATCAACTGGAGAGGGGAATTAACAGGAAATAACTGATAACAGACATCCATTAAACATGGCATGTGGAACTAGAACAGTTTACCCAGTGTGTAAAATAAAGGGTTCAGTTCGACATTCCAACTACCTGAAGAAGGCCGGAGCATACAACGACCGAAACATAATAAATATGGCGAGCAAGATGAGAACAATAGTCCGAATAATGTAAATAGTTTACATAATACCTTATCTCAGAAATATACACAGATACTGAAGGATACAGTAAGTAACATTTCCAATAACATCATCTTTATATAATCAATAAGCAGTCATCTTACACTACAGGTCTAGGATAAATTCATGAAAATTGGCTATATTTTTTGACTTTGTCTTATCTGAAAGTCACCTTATATATAGAAATAGAAGATAACAATACTATAATATAGATTTATTTGAAATGTGATAAACGGCTCTTGATTTGCATAATAAAATCTCACACTACCAAATAAGTTATTACAATTGTTTCAGATAGTATAAGCTGTAACTAACATGTTTTTTTTTTAAATTTTTTATAAGTATATCCTGAAAATTATACTAACATCAGTTGATTAACACCAGCTTTATTGTTAAAATGTTGTCTTACGTAATAAAATCAGATATACTGTAGTATTTCTAAGGGGAATCAATTTATTACATAATAACAATATAAAACCGATCTCCCACTTTATCTCCAGTAGAAACTTACATTTGTATTTAATGTAAATATACCTTGAAAATTTCCCCAACATCTCTGGGTTAATAGTATTTTTTTGTTGAAACCTTGACTGGCATAATAAAATCTGATATAGGATAGTAATTTTAGGGGTGTGTGGGTGGGGCAATTTTTTGCTTAATACAAATAGAAAACCGACTCCCCCCACTTTATCTCCAGCATAAACTTACATTCATATTTAATGTAAATATTTTCTGAAAATTTTACTAATGTCAGTTATCAAATACCAATTCTATTTATATATAGATTTCTATTTATATAAAGAAGATTACTTTGATGTGTAAATATTAAAGTTTGACACAGTTTTAAGTGCTGCTCCACTCTTGCTGACCATTATTAAAAGGCTAACAATCAAGAGAAGTTTAACCATTATTATTATTAATAATTTTGATTAGCATTTATTTTTAGCATAATTTTTTTTCTTTTCTGGGAAGTGGATTGAGTTGATAGTTTTAAAAAAAATATGGCAACCAGAGATATTGTAAGCTAGAGGGAGAGATTTAAGGTTAAAGTTGATCTTCTGCAAACTATTTGTAGCTCATGTGGTTAACCAAGCCTTCTACCCAAAAGTAAACAGGATACATGCTTATCCTTTATTTCTGAGGAGTACTTGTTGCTATAGATTGATGGACTGAATAAAGTTACAATAATAAGCAACTAAATATGAAAATAAAAGTAAATATTAGTCAAAAAGTAATAATAATGGTTGATAATGCTTCATTTATATTAAAGAAAATGACGATGAAAATAAATACTAGTCAAAAACAGATAATGGTTGACAATGCTCCATTTAATAAAAAATGAAGATGAAAGTAAATTATAGCAAAAAATTAATAATAATGACTGACAATGTTTACATTTAATAAAAAATGTAGATGAAAGAAAATACTAGTAAAAAATTGATAATAATGGCTGACAAAGTAAATATGAGTGAAAAATTAATGATAATGGTTGTGAATGCATCATCTGATTCAAAATAATGAAAGTAAATACTAGTAAAAAAAATTAATAATAGTAGCTGACAGTACCAAATGCTTTATATTAAGAAAATAAAAGAAAAAAATTGTCTGGACTTTGGTGTTTAATTATTGTTCATGTTTTCCACTGCTGATACTAATTTCATTGTCTTTATTGTTAGACAACCAACAGAGGATTCATATCCAAAACATTGTGAAACCATAAAGTATAAAGAAATTGATCCAAAGAAAACTGTAGATTATGAAAGAAAAGTTTACTTGAGAAATGACTTTCATATATTTAAGAACACAAGGGTTTATATTTTGTTCTAACATTTTGTTTGGTACTGAGGCTGATTAACAGATGACTGATATCTTTTTCAACATTCCACCTCATGCAAGATAATAAAGCCACTAAGATGCAAGGGGGTTACTGAGTGTGAAAGAGTATGAGAAAAAGAAAAATATTATTAAGGAGACACAACAATAAATGAACACAAATTAAGAAGACAGATGATAATGATTGATATTGCATTGAAATTGAATGCATTAAAGCCAAAAGAGAGTTCCAAAAGTGAGAAATGTAAAAGAAACTGTTAGCATAGAACTTATGGTTACATCTAGCCATTTCAACTGTTAAATGATGAGACCAAGTTACCAATCTAGTACTGCTGTTAAACTCATAAAATTGAATTACCAAAGAGGAAATTTCATCAGAATAATTACCATAAAAGTTTTTATAGAAAAGACAACATTACGGCAATGGGAAAGTGAAGCTGAGATGCCAGGTCAGGACTGATAATATTGCAAATTCTTTAGATTTTATCAAAATTCTCTAAATATATAGCAGAAGCACCAGACCAAATTTGGTAGTAATAGTCACTGCTGGGATGACTAGTAGTCTTATAAATGTATAAGATAGATAATTTTTATCTCCAGAATCTATCACAGCACAGTGAAGAAACTTTCCTAGCAATTGATTCAATATAATCATTTCACTTCATGTCAGTGATAAACGTCAGCTCAAGAAGGTGCAATGAAGCACTCTTTTGGCGGTTAGCATCAGCTATGATGAGGGAAGGCAAAAAAGGTTCTCTAAAACGATTAAAAGAGAGCCATTTCATTTTGGAGATTAAAATTAACACGCCATTTCTTACTCCAGTTAACAGATTCTATGTAATTTTTTTTAGATCAGCTGCCAATTTGACTTTATCAAGCCAATTAGACTTAGCATTAAATCGGGTGTTATGTTGTCAGCATAGGTACTGAGTTGAGAACTGATGAAATCAATAAGGTTATTGATGAAAATTAGGGGCACAGTAGGTCCAAGGATAAAGCTCTATTATATTCCTTCAGAAAGGCATGGATCTTGTTTTTTCTCCTCCTAGTTAAAGGTTAAAAACTTTCAGCTCGCAGCCAGTCTCTGAGAAGGATAACTTGGAATTCAAAAATGACCTAGTAGACAACAGGAAACAACTTGGTTATTTTTCTGGAGAAGTTCTGGTTTGGTTTGTTTTGTTTTACGGTATATCAACCTGAATGGGTTATTTAATGCTGACAAGATTATTATTGCTCGTAATATACAGTAAAATCTACAATATGTTTCCAATTCTAAATAGCTGATTTCTAATTTGTTTTATTTTACGGCATATCAACCTCAATGGGTTATTTAATGCTGACAAGATTATTATTGCTGGTAATATTTTTTTCAAAACTGTATTGCTGGTAATATACAGTAAAATCTACAATATGTTTCCAATTCAAAATAGCTGATTTCTAGTTTTTGTTTTACAGCATATCAATCTCAATGGGTTATTTAATGCCGACAAGATATTGCTGGTAATGTTTTTTTTTTCAAAACTGTATTGCTGATAATATACAGTAAAACCTACAATGTGTTTCCAATTCAAAATAGCTGATTTCTAGTTTTTGTTTTACAGCATATCAACCTCAATGGGTTATTTAATGCCAACAAGATTTTTATTGCTGATAATATTTTTTTCTTTCCTCAAAAATGTATTGCCGGTAATAATTTTTTCTCCAAAAATTTATTGCTGGTATTAAAACCTATTTTTACACTTTTAAAGTGTTTTGACCCCAGCTTGGGGGTCAACTATTTGCCCATAGTTGGGACACTAACAGGTACTGCCATCCCTGGTTGGGGTGGACCTGGGAACATCAGCAATTAAGAGGTGGTTCCATGCTCCTCAAAGCCTCCTGATCAGAGGCCTTGCTGTTGAACGTATTTTATCATCTTACCAAGGACGCACAGAAGTCCTGGCAATTCACAGAAGATTAACAAAAGTAATCTGTGAAGAGTCATTTTCACCTGTGTTCTGAAGTGATACAGCATAAAAATAAATTTTTTAAAAATGAAAAATTCAATTACAAATCAGTTGTAGTTTAGAGGAATCCAACTGGATGTCTGACTCTTACATTGCACTTTGTATGCTTCTATATTCTGTGACCTTTCAGTATGTGGGTGATCAATGCTCTTCATTACCCCCCCCCTTTTTAATTCAAGTTTCTCTGAAGCCATCTGAATATTTTGACTAATATAAAATCTGAATAGGGTTTCTTTTTTCTTTTCTTTTTTTTTTTTTTAAATCACTATTAACTTGACCCCACTTAAATTAACCCCACTTTATAGGCAATAAGAAAGTTGGTTAGCAACCCTGCAGGATGAAAAATAAGAACTGTCTAAGAGAAAAATTCTTGATGAGTCAGTGGCCAGAGTTAATGTCTCAATAAAATGACTGTGGAGAAGATAGCTTACAGCCATATCATATTGAAACACCAGTTCCTATACGATCACTGAAGTTAAGCAACATTGAGCCTGATCAGTACCTAGATGGGTGACCACATATCAGGTGCTGTAAGCTTGGTTGTACAGGTGGATGAATAATGGCTCAGAATTGTTAATTGGAGAGCTGAGTTCCAATTCCAATTGGATTTGTTATATTCACTTGCACATAAATACCTTTTTGGAAAGGTATAAATCCACCTCTTCTCTCTCCAGCTACGGATCAATTAGTAAGATTTGTATCACTAAACCATCATTATTCCCCCCAGCCAAAAAAAAAAAAAAAAAAAAAATTAATATTTTCTGGCTTTAAATAACCTGCAAAGGGTTGATAAGCCATAGAAAACAAATCAAACACTCCTGTAGAGAAGGCAATAGGAAACAACTCAACTATCAGTTCCACAATCAATCCTGATAGTATACACTAAGCCAGTTTTTATATTCCTAAAGTTGTATCTGGGGCTACATTTTTAGATATGAACAAAAACACAGCATGACATATTTTGTGCAATACAAAGGAACAGACCCTGGGTTTTATGTGATCATAAGTGTCGATGACAATTTTGATATATTTCCTTAATAATTCCTATCTGTCAGTTTATAAATACTATCTGCGATATCACAGAATGCATGGTGAATTCTTTTTATGATTTCTAATAAAGGGAAAAAAACAACAAAGCAATGTTTATTTAACTGAGTTGATGTATAAAAATGAATAAGCAAATTAAAACCAAAGAATTCTTTTAAGAGGATTCAGTTTCTGGATCATATATTAAGGTTCTTAGAATCCAATGAGTGAATGTTATTTGAAATAAAGCATTCCAATGAATTATTTGGTCTAATATCTTCATCTTTATTGTTTTTATATCAGAATTTTGGCTGGTGGATTCTCTGATGTTGCCTATGGTAATGTTTCAGTAGCATCCAATTTGTTTTTCCATTCCTCTGATCTAATTTTTGTTGCCTATCCTTCTTATCCACAGAATCTTTAGTTTCTACTAATTTCTCTTAGTAACCCCTTCTACCTTGAGAGCAGCTCTTGAGCTTTGTACTAGCTGAACTTTAGTTTTAAAAAAAAAAGTCTCATCCTTGACTTGATTGAAAGAATTTACAAATCTGAATGCCAGAGATTTGTGCTGATGCTTAAACAAATATAAAGTCTGTTTGGAGAGGATTTGGCCATTTTGAATATTTTTAGGACTGGTTGTAAAGCATTGATGTGATAGAGGGGACCTAACTGCATATGCATGGACAAACACCTGCAACAATAAAACATGACTTCATGCATATCTCTCATCCTGCAATCAAAGTCTTGATTTGTCTCTTTGTTTGTGACTTCTAGCCTATCTAGAAGTTAAAAACACAATTGAAAGAAAGATTTCCGATTATGGACAAGAATCTAGAACATGACCAGGATGATCACCTCAAAAATAGATCTTTGGTAAGAAAGAAAAGAATACTGAGCTGTTACATGACATGTCCTTTTTTATGGCAGTGAATGTTAGGTGATTTCCTCAAAGGTGAAGAAATGACTTTAGGCGACGGAGATGTGGTTCTACAGAAGGATGCTAAGGATATCATGGACCGAGTATGTGAGCAACGATGAAATCTTAGAGAGATTGCAAACAAGGAGGAGGCTTATATTTAATATCAGGAAGAGACAGTTGAAGTTTCTGGTACACATAATGAGGAAGGAGGGTCTGGAGAATCTGATACTCATGGGTCAAATAGAGGGAAAAAGAGACAAGGGAAAACAACGCCTGACATACCTGGCAGACTTAAGCAAGTTAATGACAGAATGTGGTCTGGGAGAGGAAGCAGAGGGAAAGAACTTGTTGAGATCTGCAAGGGTTAGAGGGAAATGGAGAGCCATGATCGCCTACGTTCTGAAAGGACATGGTACATAAAAAAGAAAGAACTATTTTGAAATGCTGGAAAAAGTTCTTAATGTCCCAAGGAACTTTGAAGGGAACTGGCACCAATGCTCTAGTGAAACTATTCATTTTTTCATTAATAATAAATGGCTGGCTCATTTCTAGATAGATCTTTTATACACTGAATTGTGCTTGGACATCAGAAGGATTTATTCTATTCTAAATCTCAAAGGATTAAACATTCTTTGCAAATCTCTTAGTTCTTGTAGTTTTTCCTAGTTTATGTCAGAATTTTTTAGAGGAGGTGATATTATTTAAATAAAACTATTTTATGTTAGGTTTATTTTGTTTTATGGCATATCAACCTCAATGGGCTATTTAATGCCAACAAGATTTTTAGGATATGTTTGTATGAATAAAATATGTATTCTTTGCAAGAAATCGGTTTGTAGATCAGGCTTCATTACCATAATTTTGTAAAGAGGGTTTTCTCAAGAGTCAAATGTATTGTTGGTAAAATTTCTTTGAAGTATATAGTGCTGGTAATTTTTCTTTTCTTTTCCAAAAATGTATTTCTGGTAATTTTTTTTCTTTTTTTTTTTAATTTAAAAAATGTATTGCTGGTATTTTTATTATAAAAATGTATTTTTATACTTTCATAGTGTTTTAACCTCAGTTTGGGGGTTAACTATTTGCCCATACCCGGGACACCTGGGTCAGGGTGGACCTGGGAACAGCAGCAATTAAGAGTTGGTTCTGTGCTCCTAAAAACCTCCTGATCAGAGGCCTTGCTGCTGGATGTAGTTTGTCATACCCAGGATAGTCAGTATTTGACTAATTAACCTTAGCACCAGAGGCAAATATTTAACTATCACTTCCAACAAGCAAGCTCTCTTGTGAAATTATTATTAGCAATATTTTATTATTATATATTATTATTGACTCTTTAACATCTTAGTGAGTTAGAGAGCAGCATACCAACAAAGTGATACTGGGGTACGAAAATATGAAGTTGAATATACCCATCATGACAACTAGTCTAATAATTGTATACCAGGTACATGCATCACAGCCAAAAATTATTTTTTTATTATTATTATTTTCTGTTTAGACTGACATACTTGTAGCTTCCAGCCTTCTTCAGAGGTCTGTTGTATTCAGTAACCTTAATTATTTACATTATTCAGACTATTGTCCTCATCTTTGTTGCCATATTTATCACAATGTTTCGGCCATTGTATGCTCCAGCCTTCTTCAGGTGGTTGCAATGTTGAACTGAAGGTGTTGGTTAGATCCAGTGACAGGACCCAAAGAGTTGTGAGTTCAATACCTGGTTAAGGCAGTGGAGAACCTGGAGGGGTGAATTAACAGGAGATAACTGACATCCATTAGACATGGCATGTGAAACTAGAACAGTCTACCCCAGTGAGCAAAATAAAGGGTTAAGTTCAACATTCCAACCACCTGAAGAAGGCCGGAGTGTACAATGGCCAAAACGTGATAAATATGGCAACAAAGATGAGGAGAATAGTCTGAATAATGTAAATAATACCTCATCTCAGAAATATAGACAGATCAGTAATCTTAACTTAAATTTTTAACCAAACCTTTTATTCAATCCCCAAGAGTAGATTATCTTCATTCCACTTCCCTTGTTTAAGGGAGATCTCATAGCATTTTTTGATGTGTGGTGCAGTAATAGATAAGCAGCTTGAAATGAGAAATCTGATAGCAGAGTTCAAATTTCAGTTGGGTTCATTATATTCACCTATGCACAAATACCATTGGGAAAGGTATAAATCCATTTCTTCTCCCTCCCAGCAGGACAGACTAGGCCCTATATCCTTGGTTAGTAACCAGTCTAGGAGAAGGAAAATGAATTCAAACCAGTCTGCAGAAGGTTGGGCTCTGTCAAGATATCTTGCCCAAGACACACTAGTGCTGCTATGGCTGCAGTACTTTTGGTGCCCCTACAACCCTAATGTGTTACAGGTCTCCTTGTCATGGTCATATTATTTAATTCATATACTCTGGTTTAGTGAAAGAAACAGATGTGTAAAACAAAGATGAATAACATTATTTACATTATTTGGACTATTGTCCTCGTCTTTGTCGCCATATTTATCACAACGTTTCGGCCGTTGTATGCTCTGGCCTTCTTCAGGTGGTTGGAATGTCGAACTGAACCCTTTATTTTGCTCATTGGGGTAGACTGTTCTAGTTCCACGTGCCATGTTTGATGGATGTCAGTTATCTCCTGCTAATTTCCCTCTGAAAGTTCTCCACTGCCTTAACCGAAACGTTGTGATAAATATGGCGACAAAGATGAGGACAATAGTCTGAATAATGTAAATAATGTACATAATACCTCATCTCAGAAATATAGACAGACACTGAAAGATGAATAAATTAGAGAGACTGAACTGATGTGAGATGTTCCCTCACCACAGAAAGGGTAATGAGAAAAATCTACTCCCATATTTTAAAGAAAGGGTTTGGTTCAAAATCCTGGGATGTTTGAGTTTGACAGACACCTAAAGAAAATTAGAGGGTATAATGTGGAATCATGTCAGCATGAAAACCGCAATAACCACATTAGTCCAAATAGAAATGTATATAATAAATGTTTCTTCTTTTTACAAGAAATCTATCTCCTCTTTTTTTCTAAACTTGAGTTTTATTTTTGGTTTCTTGCTTTAATTACACAAAGGCAAAGGTTACTGGATGTTAGTAGAATTTAGTGCAACAATTGGGGTTAAGTATTTTGGCCTCTGTGTCCAGCATGGTGAAAGAGGGGGGGGATTGTAATGTCTAGCAGAAAAGGGAGAGGGGTTGCATCCGAGAGAAAAAAAAGCTTTGACTGCTATTGAAAAAAAAGATTTCATCTCTCAGAAAGATTAAATGAGGGCCTAGAATTAATATGCAACTTTACACCCAGGTCTGTGAAACCACTAAAAGGTTGGTTGTGCAGTCTTTTCTCCCAAAAAACAATAAATAAAAAACTAGCAAGGATCTCTGTTTGTCTCAAATAACCAATTAGGGTTCTGTGTAGAGTTGTCACATTGTTGTCATAATGTGAAAAACACATGAGTAGCATGCAGGTTACTTTTCAGTTAAAAATCTTACATTCAGGCCAAGCATTTTTCATTGTGATTTGAATGGTTCAAATGTTGGGTTTTGTGTGTGTGTTTTTTTCCCCAAAGTAAAACACGGAACACTGTAATATTATCCTCTCTTGTCGGTTTTCATTGCTAATTTGCTTTAAAATCCTTTGAAGTACCAAATGAATTTAAATGTTTTTTTTTTTTTGGGCGGGGGGGGGGGGTAATAATTATGAAACTGGAGATGAAAATACATCTTGTCTTCTTTGTAGATTTTAAGTAAGAGGCTACAAATGAACAGTTAGGCATGAAGAGGTTTGAAACAATATCTGCTTGGTGAACGTTCCCAGCTTGAAGAATATACCAGGTTTATGGCGCCAAAAAATTTTAGGGCAATTAAACGTTTTCAAAAATTATCAGAACCTGAAACATAAATGAGCTATTCACTTTGTACATAAGTAATTAACTAACTTATATCAGCAAAGTAAATTCTGTATAAAATATTTTTAAAATTAAAATTAAAAATCATTTTAAAACAACTGTGTTTATAAAAATCAGAAATGTGTACACAATGCCAGATTTTAAGCAAGTCAGTATTTTGATATTAAAAGCAAAGATACAAATATAAAATAAATCAACTTCTTTTAGAAACAAAGAAAAGTGTATGAAACTTATGTATTACGAGTATTCCTATATGGCAGGGAATGCTGGACCATCTCATCACAGATGGAAAATAGACTTGAAGCCATCCTGGGTAAGACAATAAACTACATCCAACAGCAAGGCTTCTGATCAGGAGGTTTTGAGGAAGCGTGGAACCACCTCTTAATTGCTGGTGTTCCTAGGTCCACCCTGACGCCAGGTGGTAGCACCTGTTAGGGTCCCAGCTATAGGCAAATGTTGAACTCCCAGTTTTTCCCAGCATATATCCACATCCTGGGTATGCCAATAAACTACATCTACGTCCTGGGTATGGTGATAAACTACGTCCAAAAATAATGTTGCCAGCTATATATTTTTGAAAAAATAATGTTGCCATCTATACGTTTACTAGTACTAATATATATATATATATATATATATATATAAACTAAATTTCGCATTAAATGACCTACAGTGGTTGATATGCCATAAAACCCAACCAACCTAGACTTGAAGCAACAGAAATGTGGTCCTGCAGAAAGATACTGAGAATACCATAAATTGAACATGTGACAAGGACACTTGTACTTAACATCAGAAAGAGACAGTTGAAATTTCTTAAGGCACATAATGAAGAAAAGGGGCTTAGAAAATTTGATACTCACAAAAGCAAGAGAACAGTAACAATAAAATCTCTATCCATAAAAGGCAGGATGTGTGTGTGTGTGTAACAAATGCACAGCCACAATTTTCGATGGATTTGCACCAAAATTTACATGCGCATGCTCCAAGTTAGCAGGAAGGCCAAGACAAACTTTGCATTTCCCAACTCCCATCGATAGTGGAAATAATAGATTTTTTCATGCTTCTACGGCAGTTTTCATGTAGTTTGCGGACATTTTCTACTGGCCAGAGAGAGAGCCTACAGCTGGCTGCCACGAATAGGCAGGAAGATTCTATTGGCCAGCATGAGAGCCAACAGCTGACTGACACGAATGTTAACTAGCATGCAAAAAAAAAAAAAAAAAATTGATAGCTGCATTTGTCACAAGTGGGAAAAATTTAAATCTGCATGGCACTTTACTCCAATTGGCTCATTCGCTTGCTTAAACTCAACATTGATTCCGATTCCGCAGAACTGGGTTGGGTGTAAAAAAAAAAAAAAAAAAAAGCATTTGTTGTTAACATTCTCTTTTCATTCGGCTTTTCCAGTTACGAGTCCTTTTTTAAAGCTGATCGCTTTGTGTTCATTTTGTTTCGTTCTTTTTTCGTAACACATTTAATGTTTATTATAGAGCTTAGAAAAAATTTGCAATGTGAGATGGGCAAGAAGTAAGGCATGTAGCAACATCAGCACGGCAAAGGGCACTCCTTTAAAGACAAGGAAGGGCAAAAATATTTTAAGTCAAGTGATAGCAATTGCTGTATGAGTCTATGATTTTTGAATCAAGCACGGGCAACGCCGGGCCATGCTGCTAGTATATATATATAAAATCTTCTTTCTATTTAATAAGTTGTTGTTTTTTTTTTTTTTTTTTTTTTTTTTTGTGTATGAATTTGTATTTTGGTCTGACAAAGAGCTGTTCTCACTTCATATTAGTTCTGACTAAGGTCCCAAGCTTTTAACTGGTTTCAGTCATTGTCAAGAAAAGAAATGATATTCAAGGTCTGTGTGGTAGTTTGCATCTTTGGAAGGATTTTAAATCCTAAATGTTTGTGTTGTCATGAGAGCATGATGTTATTTTATTTTTTTTTTTTTAAACTCTTTTATGTTACATGGCTCCCTACATCAACAAAGACAAAGTTTAAGCAACGAGAAAGTCTTAGAGAAGATGGAAGCAAAAAGGACCCTTATACATAGTAGTGATAGGATGATTAATCAGGATTAGAATCAGGAATATCGAAATTTTTTACATATCAGCATCAGAATTTTTAATGTAATTTCTGATTCCAAAAACGATTTTTTTTTTGTTTAAAACTTAATTTCCATTCCAAGTTATTGATCAAAGTAAAACTTGCAATATAAATGATATTAAAAAAATGATAAAAAGATATAGATATTTATTGATTTTAAACTATCAGTAAAACTAAAATCTATAGATCATAATAACACCTAAGTATGATGTAAATTTATTTTGTGTTTAAAAAAAAAAAAAAAAAAAAAAGATGCAAATTTCAACTCTGTTCTCGAACTTTCCATAAAGTTCACCAGTTCAAATTTTTATTTTTAATTTCTTTTTTAACATTGTTTATTCACCCATTTAGTATTATAAATTATTAATTTAATAATTATAATCAAAATTATGCAATATAAACCCAAAATGAATTCACGTTATTTTGCTGGACTCTCTTTTAAGACAATTTTTATTATTAGTTTTTTTAATTTATAAAAAAGAAAAAAGCATTGTTTGCATTTAAAAATCTAGAAAAAAAAAATTAGAATTTTATATAAAATTTCATTTTAAAATACAAATTTTCAATTAAGTAGAAATTAAAAATAAAATTCCATATAAGGAGTTTTGATCAGCACTTAATACAAAGGATCATTTAAGGGTGGTGGTAGGTATTTACGTTTCCTTTGGGAATTCCATACATTCAAATGAATGTATGGAATTCCTGTAAAAAATTGACCTTGTGTCACAAATTGTCCTTGTGGTTAGGCAGTTAAATTAAAATTTCTCGTACACTTTTCAATGGAAGTCTTAAAAATTTTTTTCACTGAAAACATTTTGCTTTTTATAATAGTTTTAATCCATAAAATCATTTTTTATTCTTGGTTATTGAAAAGATTTATTTTGTCTATGTAGCATATAACATAAAATAAAATCTTCTTTTCAATAACTGAGACACACTCTTTTTATGAAATTTAAATTTGTTTCTATGAAATTTATGTATTTCTTAAAATTTTTATAGCTTTCGAAAAGGATTTTTATATTACTTAAAAAAAAAAAAAATAAACAAATTTTTATTTGAAGTTACTTGAAAAAAGCATTTTTACATAAAAGTTTGTATTAAAAAACCTAAAATTTAATTTCCTTCAAAAAATCTTTTTTAATTTTATTTTACTAACATTTCTTTCACATAATTGAATTGTGGTAAATTATTATCCTCAGAGCCAAACGAGATGCAAGTTTTGTTTTTATAAGTAGAAGTGTATAAAAAATGAGTATTTTTATCCTGTTTCTATCTGATATGATAAAGCTCTAGTTTTTTTTTTTTTTTTTTTCTTCAACTTTAACATGTTTTTTTTAATATTTTAAAAATAAAACGAGTAAAATTTAATCTTTGAATCTAATAAATAACTGAAAAAATCGATCCCATGCAAAAAATACACATTTACAGTTGTTCTCATCTTTAGGAAGAATTTAATCATTTTTAATCTTATTTTTATTTTAATGCTTTGTAACAGTTGAATCTCATACCTTTCTTTATAAAATGATCAAGTTGGATATCAACATTATTTAACTTTCAACTTCATATTTTTTTTTTTAATTTATTGTAAATTTTGCTAAAATTGCTTATATCTCTTTAAAAAAATATCAAGGGATATGTTTTTAGTGTGTTGCTGCACTTTTATTTTTTCTTTTAATAAAAGTAAAACACTTTTTGCTTCTTTTTAGAAATTAATTTTTTTTAGTTGTGAGAAATTTATTTAGACAGAACTTATTAGTGATTAAATTTTTAGGTAAGTTTGAAGACCATTCATTATTTAAGTTGCTGTGAAAATTCATATTTAATTCTTATTAAATGTCTGTAAGCAAATTTTAAATTTGCTTTTATTTTTTATTCACTGTCCTGCAGGATTAGGTACTCTTTGTACTTTTATCAAAATATATGCAGGAGTTAAACCAGAATACAGAGGATGATGCCTTTCTGCTTAGTGTATTATTGTTGCAATATTATATATCATGGTGTCTCTTATTTTTGAAGTGGATGCTGAAATTGAATTGTCACCCCTAAATTTGTTCCATTCATTGAAAAATGCCACATATAAAATTTTAAGTAAATTGCATAATATTTAGAGGGTGCCTTTGCTTGTTAAAAAAAAAAAAAAAAACACTTTTTTATTTTACAATTAATAGCAAACCATTATTTGAATCTTTACAAATTATGCACATTAGAAAACGAGAAACATTTTTTATCTAACAGTGAAAAATTTAAATTTTAACAAATGTTTATTATTTTGAGACCCCAATTATGGCAAGTGTATATTCAATGCCAAACAGAAAAGTTTAGTTTGGAAGTTTTTTAAGATTTCTGATGATAACCAAAGTAAAGCAATATGTCAACTAGTGTAATATGCAAATAGCTTGAGGAACAAAAGCTGCCATCTTCACCACAAAAATTATATTAAAACACTTAAATACAAAGCATGGCACATAACTCCAAAACAGAAAAAAAGGAAAGAAGAAATGAATAAAAACAATGCCTATCGACTGTCAATTATAATTAAATGGAAAAAATTTGTCAGTGAGTCTTTTATGCAAAAAACTTTGCATGAAATTATTGATCAAAGTAAAACTTGTAATATAGTTGACAGCAAAGCCCCCAAAATTCATAAATGTATTGGAGAAATAATTGCAATTGGCCTGCAAATTTTTCTGTTGTAGAATACCTCAGCTTTAAGAACCACATAAGTCCAAATTATCAAATTCCCTCTCAAAAGTATATAAAAGAAAATATTCTTGAAGATTGTTATATTCCATAAATAAAATAAATAAATACTTAACACCAGGTGGATAATAGAAGAAAGATTTATTGTATACAACCAGTACAATATGAAATACAGTACAGTTATACACCCAGGTGAATCTAGTAGTGAGTGCCACTAATTGGAAGGTCGGAGGGTTTGTGTCTTCTCACTCTCACTTATCCTCTAGTCTTTTGTAAACAGTTGACTTTATAGGTACTTACTACCTATAGTGAAATCATTCATGGGGGTAACTGGTTATTCCATTACATCAAAGATATATATAAGAATGTTAGAAATAAGATATAGAAGGAAATCAACACTGCTACTCATTTATCTTTGACTAGTGATGGCTGGACTGTTAGTTCAGCAAATTTATCCTTTTTAAATGTAACATCTGATTGGATCACTGCAAATTTTGAACGAAGAGGAGCAGTTCTAAGAATTACTCCATTAGAATTATTGCACACTGCAATGAATATAAGTGAATGTATCAGAGAGTCAGTATAGCAATTTAATATTTCTTATAGTAAAATCCATGTTCTCATTGTTATAAAATAAAATAAGACATATCTCGGCTGATTTACCGGCAAATAAACTAACATACTCAAGAGTGAGAGCCAGGTGTGAATGGGACAAAGCCCCGTCACAAAATGACCATTATCTTCGTTTACAAATGTTCCCAACGCACGAGTTCCGGTCGAAAAATAAAATAATATTTAAAGTGTTCTATTTTTTGTCCAATAAAAATGCTTCCCTCCTAATTATACTCGCTTCGTTTTTCGAGCCTGTTACGCCATAAAAAAACGCCATAAAAGGGGTCACAGGAAAGTACAACAAGCAGTCAACAGGTGGCCAGGGAAGAGACCTGTCATGGTCAGGTGGAGTGGTCAGCAGCTGTCAGCAGGGGAGCATCAACCAGCATCAACATGTGTGAACTACTATGAGAGATCGACCTAGATCTGAAGCCGGCTTATGAACTTTACCACAAGGTAGCTGTCCCAAACCCACATGTTCCTGTTGAAATAAATCATGTAAATCTATTTCTGCTGTTGTCATATTTCTTTCTTGCAACTATATGCTTGTCTATAACATCATATAAGATAATGCAACAGCAGGTATACAAGCCTGATATGAGTCATTACCTTGTTTTCTACACACCTTGCAATTGACCATTAATGATGCCATCTTTGTAAAAAGGTATCTGAAGGATATGCTTTCTATTTATAAACAAATAGTTGATCACTTCAATTACTCACCTGCAGTTTTTGAAAAGTACCAGTAATACTAGAAAAAATTAAATTTATCAGATTATAAATTTATCAGGATGTCCAGACAAAATGGAATGGTCAGTATTATATCATGTCCAGAGTACTTGAACAAAAAAAATGCTCTTATGTCATATTGCAGTGATCATGCAAAACCATATTGTTTAGAATCTAACCAATGGGAGATTTTAGAAAAATTCCTGAAAATACTTAAACTATTCATTGATTGTACAAATTTATTAGGAAATAGAAAAGCAACTGCCTCTTACATTATACCACACATTAAAGTCATTTATCACTTTTTTAAAAGGGGAGAAGAAAAGGAACTGTTTGATGGGTTAGGTTAAACCCTTTCAGCATGGAAAGTTTCTTCTAATGCTAGATTTAGCAGCTACTTGGAAGACAAAAAATTTATTCTAGTAACATCTCAGGTTCAAGACTGGTTTCCTTGAAAATAACTACAGTGGCCTGCCTAATGACAAGGCTATTACAGAATGGTTCTCTCAAGATATCTATTCAAAAACCAGAAGAAAAAAAAGACACCTCACCCAAAGTATCACAAGGCATGGATAATTACTTGTCTCAAATGTCTGAATGATAGTGACTTTAACTTCAGTTTTATGAAGTGCCTCACCAAATTAAAGAAAAAAAGTGATGAAGGAAAAGGGGAGTTAATGTGTACAAGAATAAAGGATAAAGCAGTGAGTGAAACAAAGAAATATATTTATTAAAATTTGAAATGGGAAAATATATTGCATTAAAAAAAAAAATATAAAAAATGATAATATTTTTCAGTGGTGGAATTCAAATAAAAATCCCATCATGGAGCTTATAACCAGGAAATATCTAACAGCATCAACCTTTTGTGTTGAGAGTGAACAGTTATTTAGTATTGGAAGTAAAATTTACTTATCAAAATGAAATCAGTTGAAAGACAAAACAGGAGAGATGATAATGTTCTTACATTATAATTTTAGAATTTGACAACTTAAATATGAGTAGTGAGGTATTTAAGTGATTTACTTAAAAAAAATAATTCTTTAAACTCTTACCTAATTTTTTTTAATTTTAAAAAAAATTTTTTAAATAAAAAGAATATCTAACTTTATTTCATAAGGTTTTGTATTCATTTTTCTACTAAATGTTTTATTAATAAATGTACTTTGTTGATGATGATGATGAAGTTACCCAAACCAACTGTAGGGCCTGAAAATAATAAATTTGACTCATTGTAGGTATCGGAATCAGAAATTTAGAACAGTATCAGGAATTGTATCGGAATCGGTAAAAATATTACTATTGTCCCATCAGTATTACATATCAGAAAGAGGTAATTGAAATTCTTAGAACATGTAATGTGGAAAGAGGGCTTAGTACTAAGAAATTGTCTCAATTTTAAAACCAGGCACATAGCTGGTTGAGTTATAAATTTTCTGCTAACACAGAACCAGTTATATTCATGCACCTATGCAAATTGCTCACCTTTGCGAATATTCACTGGTATGTACTGATTGATCCTTGCTTCTTACCTTTAATCTGTTTGTACCAGCATCGGCAGCAGTACACCGACATTTGAGGTGATAAATTGACAAACTGATATGATGGGGAGGTAGAACATTCTTCCAGATTGGTCTCAACATTGGTTGGGCAACAAAGATAATTAATATATGGACTGGCACACAGAGAAGTTTTTCAGACACACACAAATCAGCTGAGCAAATCATGTACTCACATTGCTGATAGTAAATTATTTTACCAGTGTCAGATTTATTAAAATTTGAAGTGTCAAAATATGTTGCATTAAAAAAAATTATAAAAAGTGATGATAATGTTTTTCACTGGTGGAATTCAAATAAAAAGTGCAACAGTAAAGTGCAGTATTAATTTATATTTATAAATAAATCCAAAAGATATATGCCACAGAAATATACATTTTTAACTGTTACGATATCCCATAGACCTGAATAAATTATTATATTGTTATTAAAGGCCCCATGATATTCTATAACATTCATTAGCCTTTTGTCCATTGATTTTAATTTTTCTATTGTTTTGACTTTAACATTCCTTGAAGCAATTTTTATTGCTTCCCAAATATTATCTTAGCTTAAATATTGTTTTCCAGTTTCATATACACCTAGACTGTTGTGAATTTGAATCAACCCACAACAAAAAAGTTAAAAATGGTGTTTAATTATAAAAATAAATATTTTCATTTTCGTGCTTTTTATAACTAAATTTTTCTTAGCATGTAAAGTTCTAACAGTTCTTTTTTGCAGTTGCATGTTAAGATGAAAAGAAATGTGATTTCTTTGCGTGTATGTATGAGAAAGAGGCAAGGGAGAAAATGAGGAGGAAAGTATAAGTGTCATGTAGCTTGATGAGGAAGGCGCGTAAATGAGTAAGGGAATTTCTTTTAAGCCAAGTGTCATGAAACTGTTGCTGTCTCTTTCTCCTTACTGGTTTGTTCAGCTAGAAATTTTGCTTAAATACCCTTCAAAGGGTTCATGGAGCATATTCTTTATTGTTGGTAGGAATGCTACCCACTGGTTGAAAAATGGTAAATATTTATTTTCTACACATTAATTTATTAACCAGAAGAATGTGCCATCCTCTAACTTGGAATCATTTTTTTGCCATTTGGTGTTTGACTGACTTGGTGTTGATTTCCGTCTTCATTCCTCAAAACGACGATTTTTCTTTAGAATTAATATCTGAAGATGCTAGAGGCCCATTCTATTAATTTGGTGTCTTTGAGAACTTTTTGGGTAAGCTGTGCAGTTGCAACTTTCCGAGATGTGAAGAATCAGTGTCTTGCATTATTATACTCTTACACTTAAAGTATCATGGTTTTGACCTCTGCTATTCAAAAAATGACTCTGTCAAGAACTTACAATAATTCTCTGCATTTATTTTGGCATCATTGTCAACCTTTAAGAGACCAACAATTTTACTGCCTACATTATAAAACCAAAATATTACACCACTTTCCACCTGTTGCATTCTCAGTCATGTTGGACCCAACCTCTTGGCCAGCCATCTAGTCTGTCCAATAAATTCATTACTAAAAATTACTGTTGAGAAATCAGTTATTTACCTAAATGTGTTTCTCCTTGTGATGTTAAATCTGGTAAACTTGTTGATTTCATGTCTTTAGCCAATGTTTTTAAGTTTGCTTCTCTTTTCTTTCTGTTTATATTTGTAACATTAGTGTCTTCAATTTTCTTTTTCTTGTTGATCCATCTAATGTTCTTGTTTATTACTTTTGAAAGTTTCTTTCTCATATCTATTCTGTATCTTAAATCTCTTCACTATGATGAACAACTATTGATCTCCATCAGAGCACCAAATTGGTTATTGTGGATAATATTTTCTAAGAAAAATAAATACTATAAATTATATTGTAGAATATATTTATCATATAAATAAAGTAAGTATATATATATATATATTTTACCAGCATCAGGTTGTATAATACCATTTCTGTTTTGCAAACATTGACTTGCACATCTTGAAATCTGGCATTCCGTTTTTATTACTTCTGCTTGGCCTCAAAGGACTGGCAATGTTAAATTATATTTGAATCTTCCCCACCAAACTTTTTTCAATTCAGTGGGTTGAAACTTTTTCATGACAGTTTCTGTCATTAATTATATGTTAAGCAATCAAAGCTATCCAAGTTTAGAGGCTACACTGGCTTCTAAAATCTTGATTTTGTTTTTTTCCTAATAATTTTATTCCAATCAATGAAAAACTGATTCTCATAATGTATTTTAATAAAATGATAAAAAAAAAAAATTAATGAAGCTTTTAATAAATTATAGCTTATTGTCTTCCAAGATGATTATGTTGTCTGTCAATTCATTGGTCATTAAATGATTGGTTGCTTGCTGATTGACAGACTCACTGATTGGTTGCTGACTGATCATTTCTTCACCTGATTGGTTGATTTTTCTGTTTCCCTCTCTTTCATGTCTTTCTCCCTGTCTGCTATCTTCCTTCCGTTTTCAATTTTCTCTCTGTTTGCTTTAATTTCTTTCTCATTCACCCTTTTCTCTTTTTGCCTCTCTCTCTTTCGGTCTGCCTCTTTCTCTCATCCTTCCATCTTTCTTTTGCATTTTTTCTCATTACTGTTTTCTCCCTTTCTACCTCGTTTATTGCCTCATTTTTCTCTGTCTTCGTTCAACTCCACATTTTGTGCATTCTTTTCTCTTTCATCACTTCCTTCTTTATTTTTCATTTTCCTTCCTTTCTTTCTTCTCCTCCTCTTGGTGAATCATCTCTTCCACTGCTTCCATCAGTTTAGATTTCCAACCCCACTTCTTGTACTTACCATTATTTTATTATTATTTCCGTTTTTTCTCTCTCTCTCTCTCTCTCTCTCTCTCTCACTCACCCTTCATTCTTTATCATCATCACACCACTTTTATAATTCTCTCATAAAAATGTCTTAGTAATAGATACCCTGTCACTGCCGGAATCAGGTGATCCAGAAACAGTCTTAACTTTCTGTCTTTCTCTCTCATTCTCTCTCCCTTCTCTTCCCCCCCCCTTTGTCTGAAATCAACAAGCTGGTTCACTTGCCATCACCACCCCCACCACTCCACCAACCAACTCTCATTTCTGTATGTTTCTTCTTCTTTGTCTGTCTGGTTTGGTTTAGGCGTGTGGGGGAGGGGGGTGCTTTTTCCTACCCTCTTCTTGTAAATAAGTCTTTCACTTACATTTCTTTCAACTTGTCTTTCCACCCTTGCCATCTCCAAAATGGTCTGCAGTGCCTAGGGCAGGGAATAGGGTGGAGTAGGGGTGGTGATGGGTGCCATAGCTCCCCAAAATCTGTTGCTTAAATCATTTTTTTGTGTGTGTGTGTGTGTGTGTGTGTAATGGCAGGGGTGGGGGAGTCAATGATTTATTTTTACATTGGCTTGTTTATTTTTATTTTATATTTCAGCAGAGTGAGAGATAGATAGAGGGGGGGTTCTATTTCAAATTTCTAGTTTGCTGCTTAGGCGGTGGGAGATATTTTTTTTTTTCCATTTTTATTTTTTTAATTGGTGAGGAGTAGATGGAATGGCAATTCTTCATATAGTAACCTTCATCTTGAGCTTATAGATTTTTAATTTTAATTTTTTAATTTTTTTTTTTTTTTTTTTCTTTTTTGAAAAACAATATCAGGATTTGTGTGTCTATATTGAAACTGTATCTTGATTTAGGCCAGGAGAGTTACTTAAGAAATAGTTTGGCAGCATCAGAATCTCTTGGAAACAAATTGAAAAGTTTCAGGAGAAAAAAAAATACAATAGCAGAACTGATGGAATTAAAAAGCAAAAATACTTTTGAAAAAGCAACATTTTAAATTTAAATAAGTTTTTTGACCTTATTAATTCAGAAGGTCATTCTCTCTTTCTCAAATTAATAAATTATAAAAGGTTACTCAGATTTAGAATAATCTGATGAAGACCAGAGGCCACAATGGCTGAAATGTGATAACAATAACAAAGATGGGGGCAATAGTCTGGGTGTAAATAATAAATTATTTGTCAAATTCTTCCCCACTATACACAGTGATTTCACTTAATCCTGACTATACTGGATTCAGAATTGAATTTATTTTGTCTTATAATTCCTCTAAATCACACACTTATATGTAGGTTGTTTTATGAATATTGATACTGAAAGTGGAATTGGTATGCCAAGTTGAAATTCTTTGTTTACTTCACACTAATGCCCTTGGAAAAGGTATGAACCCATCTTCCTCTAATGCAGATTAGGCTTTCTTATCTTGGATGACATCCAGTTTAGAAGAAGGAAAATTCTGAATTCAAACTCTGGTTGGGCAGCCTGTGCTGTTTAACCTTTGTAGAGCAATCTAGATTCAAAACAAGCCTGAAGAAGGTGGGGGCCTCCATCAGGCTATCTTGTCTTAGATGCACCCACAGCTACTACAGCTTCAGTACATGTGATACCATAACAACCTTATGGGTTATGGAGATAATGCACATGATTTCTTTTGCTCTTTTTATTGAACACAAATGATTTGGATTGATTTTTACAAGAATCCCAGAAATGATTTAGGTAAATATTTTTTTTCAAAAATCCCTTGAGTATATACACTAATAAATAAAAGAAGGAAAAAAGAAACACTATTAGATAGGTTAGCCAAATTGTTTCATACACTATCACCTCTATGAAACAATAATGTAATTAGATTTCTTATTACTTCCAATGGAAGTTTTTCCACACCTTACCTTGAAAAATTTGACTCTTTGCCATTAGTTCTTGAATTACATTGGCCACTGCAGTACCTCAAGTCATCTTCAGTGTAGGTTCTGAACCATCAAATGCTGAGTTTTGGATTGTTAACAAGTTGTAAATCTTATAATTGAATTTTATGATTTGCTAGCATAATTTATTCAGCATGGGGATTACCCCCACCTGGTCGGTCGAGATGTGGCACTATTTTGAGATTATAAAGGGATGGGACAATAGATTCTTACTCTCGCTTTTTCTCTGAAATGTAGCACCATCAATATGAACCTGGAGAAAATTTATTTCTGCTGACTTAGCCATGTGTCTTATTTGATACATTAGGTTGATACATTTTTTGGATACATGACTGACGAGCCAGATTTTTTCTTGTAGTAGATTGCCATTTCTTTCTGCAGTAGACCAGTTGCCATCCAAGGCTATAGAACCCAGTCTGTCTTGATATTTACCCATAGCTGGGAGGAGAAGAGGAGGATTCATACCCTTTCCCAAGGGTATTAGCACGTTAGTGATTGTAATGGATTTGACTGAAATTTGAACTTGGCTCTCCAATTCCTCAATCCGAGCCGCTAACCATTACTCCACCATGCCTTCCTAAACTCTAAACCCAGCCATGTGGCATGTCACACGCATGCACATTTTCTAACAACAAAGTTTTAAATGTGTTTCTTCCTTTTTCAGTTATCTGTGTACACACAGAATTTCTCTTTTATTGTCTCTCTTTGTATAAAAAATGGACAAAGTTTAACCTTTGTGTTTATAAAAATGGTGTTTCAAAGGTTATTATTTTTTGTCATCACTGCTATTACTGAATACTATCTTGACTCCCTCAGCAATGTATATTTACAAGATTATAAAAATATGTGAACCAAGTACAATGTGATATTTATTATTTACCATTTTATAAAGATTTATTATTTATCATTTTAGAATTAAAATCAGGGACACATGGCATGATGGATAAAGGTGTTAGTTAGATCCAGTGACAGGATCCAAAGAGTGTGAGTTCAGTACCTGGTTAAGGCAGTGGAGAACTTGGAGAGGGGAATTAACAGGAGATAATTGACAACTGACATCCATTAGACATGGCACATGGAACTAGAACATTCTACCCCAGCGAGCGAAATAAAGGGTTCAGTTCAACATTCCAACCACCTGAAGAAGGCCGGAGTGTACAACAGCTAAAACGTTGTGATAAATATGGCAATAAAGATGAGGATGATAGTTCAAACAATGTAAATAGTGTACATAATACCTCATCTCAGAAATATAGATACAGAATTAAATAAATTTGAAAAATCTTTTTAATCAAAATTTATAAAATGCTAAAACATTTTCAAAATATGTGAACCACCTATAATGCCATATCTAATATTTACCATTTTATAAATAACTGTGAAAACAATTTTTTTATTCCTAATTTTATAAAAATATCTATGAACTATAGAATAAGAAAATTTTAAATAAAGAAATGATATTTCTGGACATTATACATTTTCTTCATAAATTATTTTATCTTAGATTACTTTTTGTTTTAATTTTCCAATTTCTTTATAATTGTAATCTAGGATCAAGGGTGCCTAATAAATTCAGAGCCTGAAATTCCAGCAATCATAGCTTACCAACCTTCCTACATTTCCATAACATTCACTTACATGCTAATTCCCTTGGGAAAGGTATTAATCCTCTTCTTATCCTTTCAGCTATTGGTAAATAGCAAGACAGACTGGATTCTTTAGCCTTGGATGGCAACTGGTCTAGGAGGTGGACAACTCTGAATACAAAATCTGCAGAGGGTCGTTTGGGGACCTTGTGGCACGTGGTGCATCAGGTCTCTGTATTTGACCCTTCAAAAAGTGTGGTTCTGCACAAAGCCTTCACCACTATAATCAAATCTTATGTGCTGGTGTCTAGGCTGTCGGTTCCTAGGAACTGAGCTGCCTGACCCTCATACGTCAAATGCTTTCTTGGAAGAACATAGTTTAAAATTATATAAAAGCCTAGAAAATCCGTCATTTATCATCATGCCAAGTGTTAACTGATGAAGAAATCCTAAATGAAGACTGGACACTAAGAACCTTGATTAAAGCAATTGGCAAAGCTGGTGAATTGTATTCTTTGAAATGTTTGGCAAAATCAGTGTAATTGCCAGTTGATTCAAACGTTATAAAATGGTAAATAATTAAAGATTTCATTATAGTTGGTTCACATTTTTTTATGATTAAGTAAATGTTTATAAATTTATGAATATTGTTTTCATATTTATTTTTTATAAATTGGTAAATAATAAACATTACATTCTAGTTGGTTCGCATATTGTTATAATGTCGTAGATATAACGTTCTTTTAAGTAAACAACCTAATAGTGTTTAATATTTTTCTTGCAAATTCTCAAGAACAAAGAAAATGTAAAAATTCTGTTTCATATGTTTAGGTTTTATTGAAATCATCGCTTTTTAAAACAAACATTGCTGAGGAAGTAGTAGTAGTAGTAGTATACAGTAATAGTGGTGTCAAGGGAAAAACAACGCACTGTTTGTTTATTGTTTTTTTTTTTTTTTTAACATTAAATTTTGCCAAAAATTCTATATGTAAAATTACTGTGTTGAAATTTGCTCCTTCTGTAAATATTACATTTGATTTCTTCAAAACCAGTCAACCTTGTTCCAATAAAAGCCTGTAAATGCACATCGTCTCTGCCAGTATTTTGAGGGAAAACTTAACAGACCTGCGTTGCATCAAACATCCAACCCCACAACATGACACTCTCTACTCTATTTTAAACTGTTATTCTCATACAGTATGGGTGGGTCTCTTCACCTAACAGCTACATCACATTGAAATGCTGGTTTCCGTATGATCACTGAAGTTAAGCAACATTGAGCATAGTCACTTAGATGGGTAACCACTTCAGAATGCTAAGTGCTGTAAGCTTGGATTTGTAGTTGGATAATGGCTCAGAATTGTTATTTGGAGAGCCAAGTTCCAATTCCAGTTGGGTTTGTTATATTTACTTATGTGCAAATACCCTTAGGAAAGGTATTAATCTACATCTTCTCACCCCCAGATATTGCTTAATTAGTAAAACTTGTATCACTAAAACCATTATCTCCCCTTCCCCCAAAATGCATACAAAATAATTAGATTTCAGCATTAAATAACCCATAGGGGTGTTGATATGTTGCTAACCAAACCAAACCCATCTTCACCTACATTTCTAATATACTCCTAAACATCCGATTGAAAAATGTTAAATTTTGATTTGTCACCAAGGCATCACTTTAGATATATGCTGGCCACACATTCCATGAGGCCAAATAGCTTTAGGTAATTGTTTTATGGTAGTCACACCCATCTTCAAACCATATTTGTGGTTTATATTATTTCTTATATCAGCAATAGTCACTTGACACTTTGACAAAGTGTATTGGTTAGTAAGTATGTCTCACTAAATCAATTACAACTGAGTATTGAGTTTGTTCCTAACTGAGTGCTCCTGAATTGCAGCATTGTGCCACATCTAGCTACACTTTGTTGGAAATTCAGTCATCTAGATTTTTATATTAAAAATCTGAATGTCCTAATTCCAAACAATAAAATAAAAATAAAGAGAACCTGGTTATGCCTGTTAAATAAACCTTTTGTATTTACAAAGATGTGTATATTAAATCAAAATAGTCAAAAAATATTTAAAATTGTTTTTAGTTGTTTTACAGTGTTTGGGTAGTTGATACACAGAAAAATCTATGGTTTAGAAAAGATTTTTAAATAGTTGGTCCCAAATCTGTGGTTGAGAAAAGACTTAATTTTAGCAAAGATTCACTGTCTTTGTTATTGGAAATGATTAGTTTGAAGTCATTGACTGGCCGGCTATTTTTCCAAAAGTAGGCTTGAGAAAAATAGGGTTTTGGTTTTCTCTGATCAAATATTTCACATAGTGATGTTAATTTCTAACTAATAGACACTTTGATTTAAACAGTGTGTATCATATTGTGGAATCTTTTTGGCATGTTTGTAATACTGTCTATTATTGGGTAGAAAATAAAGTTTGGGTGTGTTTTATTATGATATGTATATGGACATGTAATTGTGTTAGAAATAGTGTCTTTCTCCTATCACATCACTAAATTATGTAAAAGCAGATTAGATAAAACAACATATCCAAGTTTGGTTTCTTGTTTTAAATGTCCTAAGCAACGAAATAGTTTGGGTTTAGAAGAGGGGTACGGTTGCATCTCTCTCTTTGAAAGTCAAAATCTATGGGTTTTTATAAGAAATAAGAAAGGCATGAGAAAAATAGGGATTTTAGTTTTCTCTGATTGGTCACATATTTCTCATGATGATGCTGATTTCTAACCAATAGATGCTTTGATTTAAATGGTGTCTAGTGTATTGTGGAATCTTTTTGGCTTGTTTGTAATACTATCTGTTATTGGGTAGAAAATAAAATTTGGCCATGTTTTAATATGGTATGTATATGAGTATGTAATTGTGTTGGAAATAGCGTTTCTTTCTTATAGCTTTGTAAATCACTATTTTTAGCAAAATCTAAAGAAGAATCTGCAATGTTATCAGCCAGCTTCAGTTAATTTCCCACTGCCTTTTCTATGAATATTTTCAGGCAATTGTTCTGATGAGTGTCTCTCTTTGGTACATTGACTTCATGAATTTAAACAGATTGGCAGCTAGGTGTCATCATTTTATTTTCAAAATAGCTAAATGTAACCATAAGTTTTATTCTAATAGTTTTTTTCTCTTGAACTTCTTGCCTGTGGAACTCTATTCTGGCTTCTTGCTTTCCTGCAAACTATGATCTTCAGAAATTTCAATGCACTATCAATCGCCATCTTCTGTCTTTTTGAATCCTGTCCTTTCTCCTCAATGTGTTCTATGTTTTCTTTCACTCTCTGTAAGCCCTTGCATCTCAGTGGCTTTATCACCATGCTTGGGGTAAAATGATTAAAAAAAATAAATGAAAGCAATTATAGTAATTTAAACCTACCTTGGGCATTTCACTTTGGTATAATAGCTGGCAAAATTGTCTTTCTTGATCAATTACAACTGAATAGTGTGTTCACTCCTTACTGGGTGCTCCATACTTGTGGCCTTGTGCCATATCTAAGCTAGTCATTGTAAATTGCTATAAATGAAAATAATTATCTATCTAAAATAAATGGCAAATTCTGTCTGTGAGTCTGAAACCCCTCTAACCTGGACCTCTATATAGACATATACCTTTTTGGAATCAGGCTGACCCTGAGATTCAAAATCTACCCTTCATCTGGTGCTTGAACATCTAGCATTGGGATTTGTGTCTGGATGAAGACGGGAACAGTTAAAAGTTCAAATTTTAAAATAACTGAAAAAAATTAGTGATTTTGAGTTTTTAATCTATATTGAGTTTAAAGTAACACAAAAACTTTGTGAATTTAAAAACTTTTGTTTTAAATTCAATTTAAAGTATCTCCAAAATATTGTGCATTGAGGAAATCAATTTTATTTCTTTAAAATGCCAAAGAATGAGATTTAAATTGAGGGGATTCATAACGTGAGGTTTTGAAGTTCTGCAGAGTTTGTGATTTGAAGAACTCAATTTTGGGCCTAAATTGGAGTTTGGGCCCAAATCAGGCTTTTGGTCAAAGTTGGACTTATAGCGCTAATCAGAGTTAAAGTGAGGTTTTGAAGTTCCATGGAGTGAAGCATATAGAAGCTTTAAACTAGTAATAAATAAAAGTAATGTTTAATATATACATATATTTAAACCTACTTTGGGTACGTAGTATATTGGTTAGCAAGTATATCTCATCAAATTAATTACAACTGAGGAATGAGTTTGATCTTAACTGTGTGCTCCATACTTATGGCCTTGTACCATATCTAAGCTATACATAGTAAATTACTATATCAACAAATTGTCATTCTATTGCTACTCTTCAAAAATTATCAAAAATCAAATGATCTTTTTCTCAGTATCTGTCTATATTTCTGAGATGAGGTATTATGTACACTATTTACACAAGGACACATGGCACAGTGGATAAAGGCATTAGACCCAGTGACAGGGCCCAAAAAGTGTGAGTTCAATACCCAGTTAAGGCAGTGGAGAACTTGGAGAGGGGAATTAACAGGAGATAACTGACAGCTTGACATCAATTAAACATGGCACATGGAACTAGAACTGTCTACCCCAGTGAGCAAAATAAAGGGTTCAGTTCGACATTCCAACCACCTGAAGAAGGCCAGAGCATGCAAAAGCCGAAACGTTGTAAAAAAATACGGCGACAAAGATGAGGACAATAGTCTGTATAATGAAAATAGTGATCTTTTTCTCAGTTGTCCAGTTCTGGGCTCCTGACCATCAGTTGTTTTACAAATCTTTATGGCAATACAAGCAGCTCATTTTTTTTTTTTTTTAAATCCAACTTTGAGAACCATTATGCTTATTACTGGTGGGCACAATCTTAATAACATAAGATGCACAGATAATGCTGTATTGATGGCTGACACAGAAAGAAAATTGCAAGAACTCCAAGACAAGGTAGTAAAAGAAAGCAGGAAGAGAGTACTAATCACTAATTGTTAGAAGACTTGAATGTATGGTCATTAGCAAGGAGAGCCCAAGATGTGAGTGAGCTATGGGTTGAAGACATCAAAATTAAGCAATTATGGAAATTTAACTATCTGGGAAGTATTCTAACAAACAATGAAAAATGTGACACAGAAATCTGAAGGCACATTGGAACAGTGAAAGAAGTGTTCTATAACCCTAAGCAACTTATTAAGAAACAGGAAAATTTTGTGAGACACAAAGAAAACAGTGCTGAACACCTATGCAACATCAACTCTCCTATATACGATTGACTACTGGACAGTTTCCTCGCTGATGAAGAACGGACTTAAGGTAACAGAGGTGGTTATACAGAAGGATGTTGAGAATACCATGGATGGAGGATGCGGGCAACAGAGATGTTTTAAGAAAATGGAAACAAAAAGGACACATACTTAGAATCAGAAAGAGTGTTGAATTTTCTGAGGCAAGAGGGCTTGGAGTATTTGACACTCACAAGACATTTAAAGAGAAGAAGGCAAACAGAAAGTAACATACCTAATGATCTTGTGTAAGTGGATGGCAGAAGAAAGGCTGAGGGATAACAAGAAGATAAATATTACTTATGATAGGAAGTTGTAGAGAGCCATGATCGCCCATGTTCTGAAGGGACACTACACAAAAAAGAATTGTGATCACTTAAGCACTTATAGATGCCAGATTTTCATTCTACTTTCTGGTGGCAATTTTTTTTTTGTCTAAAGTCAGTTAGTCAGTTATATGCCATGCGTGATACACACTTAGGCGATACACACAAGGCAGATTTTTTCCCGCATTAAGTTGCCATTTCTTTTTGTGGTAGACCAGTTGCCATCCAAGGCTATAAAACTCTGTCTGTCCTGCTATTTACCCATAGCTGGGGGGAGAAGAAAAGAATTCATACCTTTACCAAGGATATTAACACATAAGTGAATGTAATTGATCTGACTGGAATTCAGACTCATCTCTCCGATTTCTCAATCCGAGCTGCTATTAGTACTTTCTTCCTGCTTTCTTTTACTACTTTGTCTTGGAGTTCCTGCAATTTTCTTTCTATGTCTATTATCAATACGGTGTTATCTGTACATCTTATGTTAAGATTGTGTCTACCAATAATAAGGGTAATGGTCCCCAAAGTTGAATTTAAAAAAAAATAAAAAAATGGGCTGCCTGTATTGCCATAAAGATCTGGATCACAACTAAGATAAGATTTATTAATTTGTCACCCTAAGCTAGGAAAATATGATCTTTTGATCTGTGCCATTTTTTAAACTAAGTGACACTTTTGTTTTTAAACCCTAATTTATCTAAATATTTATCTGTTACTCTAGCAGCACGAGTTGATGCATTATTGTGCATGAAAAAGACTTAATGGTTTTATTGCCACTGTCTTCTTCTCAAACTATGCCTGAACATTAGTCTTTTCAATTTTGATGCTATCATCTAACTTCCAAGAGCTAACCAACCAAACAATTAATCAATCAATCGAATATTTCATATATAGCATTGTGGTGCAATGCATAGTGGCTCGGAATGAGAAACCAAAGAGTTTAGTTCGTTATGTTTACTTACGTGCAAATGCTCTTGAGAATCCATCTTTTCTTCCCTCAGCTTTGAATTGGCAACCAGTCTACCGCAGAAAGAAACCGCAACCTACTGCGAGGAAAATCTTCTACCTCGTCAGTCATGAATCGAAAGAGATGTGATCGCGCAAGCATGTATTATGTATGGCACTTAACTGACTGACTGATTTATATTATTAAGTATAAAAATAAACAACTTTTGTTTATGTCTCACAATGTCTCATCCATCAGATTGAATCTTTTGTATTTATTTGGAATAGAAGTGGGGGAGGAAAGTGAAGGAATTTGATACACAAGAGTCATTAAATCCTTTTTCTTTTTTTTTTTTTTTTTTTTTTTTTTTGTGAATATTTTCTCAGTTTATCCTCAGAGGGTGACAACTTAATAATCTCATATTTTGCAATGCTCTGACCATAGAAAATAGCAATATAGTATTTTGTATAAAAACAAGTAGTGTCTGGAATAATCATACTGGTGGGAATTTTTCAACTTTTAAAACAAAATGTTTTTTTTTGTTTTTTGTTTAATAGGAGTAGATAGGTTTGCCTATCATCTGTTTGCATGCCTCTCTGGTCTTTTGACCAGAAGTAGAAGTTTATCCCTTGTTTTCTATGTAGGGTTGGTTTGTCGGTTCCTTCTAAAGCTTAATTTAAATATATACTTCTAACGTATCAGCCAATCTAGAGAATTTTTATATCTTCATAAAATTCATCTTGCATGTTTCTAAATCTAGACATCCAACTGATTTACACAAATTTCACCTGACATGGTTCGAGTATTTCATATCAAACAATCCATCAAATTGATCAATAAATCAATCAATAAAATATTTCATACCATATTGTGTTGTGGTGTAATGGATTACAGCTTGGAATGCAAAATCAGAGAGCCAAGTTTGAATTCCAGTTGGGTTTGTTACATTTACACTATTTACATTGTTCAGACTATCATCCTCATCTTTGTTGCTATATTTATCATGTTTTGGCCATTGTACACTCCAGCCTACTTCAGGTGGTTGGAATGTTGAACTGAACCCTTTATTTTGCTTGCTTGGATAGAATGTTCTAGTTCCATGTACCATGTCTAATGGATGTCAGTTATCAGGTATCTCCTGTTAATGCACCTATCCAAGTTCTCTACCACCTTAACCAGGTATTGAACTCACACTCTTCGGGTCCTGTCATTGGATCTAACTAACACCTTTATCCAATGTGCCATGTGTCCTCAAGGTCGGTGGAGAACTTGGAGAGGGGAATTAACAGGAGATAACTGTTAACTGACATCCATTAGACATGGCATGTGGAACTAGAACAGTCTACCCCAGTGAGTGAAATAAAGGGTTCAGTTTGACATTCCAACTGCCTGAAGAAGGCCAGAGCGTACAACGGCCAAAATGTTGTGATAAATATGGCAACAAAGATGAGGATGATAGTCTGAACAATGTAAATAGTGTACATAATAGCTCATTTCAGAAATATAGACAGATCCATATGTCATGGTTTGAATATTTCATATCAAACAATCCATCAAATTGATCAATGAATCAATCAATATATTGTGTTGTGGTGTAATGGATTACAGCTTGGAATGCAAAATCAGAGAGCCAAGTTTGAATTCTAGTTGGGTTTATTATATCCACTTACATGCAAATACCCTTTCATCAGCTCTAATCTTCTGTACCTATTTGAAATGGGAGGGGAAGGAAATTGGGTATACAAGTGTCATTAAATCTTTTTTTTTGTGAATATTTTCCCAGCTTATCCTCATAGGGTGACAAATTAATACTCTTACTATTTTAAAAAAATAGAGGGTGCAGCAATACCTCACACATAATGGTAAGACATTAGCTAGATGAAGACACTATTGCCACTAATCTCTTACCATTATGTGTGAGGTATTTCTGCTGCACACTGTGTTATGGTATTGAATGCATTCTTTATTACCAAATACAAATACTGTCTCAAATAGTCATGCTAGTGGAAATTTTGCAAATAATAAAATAAGTGAGGGAGTTTTGATTCTGGAAGAAAATAACTGTGCCATGGAAAAAATTATTTGAAAAATAATAAAAGTGCTGAACCAAATAACCACCATGATAATACAGTAGAGGTAGTGTTCAGGAATTGAAGGAAATAATTTAATCAAGTCTAACGCTTTCACCCTGGCCCCTCAACCTCCGGAGTCTTACTCTCAAGGTTAAGGTGTCTACTCGGTCCTAACCGAACTTAAGGGAGTGGCCATAGGTCCCCCTGAGAATCCATAGATTATTCAACCGGTCCGCTGGTTTAATCCTGCTTCCTGCCCACATTGTGATTTATTTGATCCAGAAAGCAGAAGTGATGTCCGTCCATGCACGGTTGACTGAAGATGTAGACATGGCTGGGGAGTCTGCACTAAGAAATTTAGAATGCAGCAAAAAAAAAAAAAATTAATATCTGCAGAAAGCCGGACAAACATCGATTCAATGGTTGAATTGTTAATATCTTTTATATAGCAGAATAGTAGAGAAGAGAAACGGCTTATAGAAAAGGAAAGTAAAAAAAAAAAAAAAAAACAACTCATTCTAGACTGGATTCTAGACACAGTGTACGTGATTATCTTGTTGTTAAATCGTCTCGGAACGATATATGACTCTTGCGATAGAGGGATAAAGATTTTCTGTGCGGGGCTTAAAGTTATAGTGGCGTTCCTCCTCCCAACACTCGCCTGGAACAATTCTCTCTTCAAGAATTTTTTCCCGTCTGTCTTTTTCAGCATAACTACACATTTATATAGATAAACCCGGCTGGTTATAACTGACCCTTGCCCCTACTACTTTGCACGCGATTATCACTGGGTTCTTGCTGCTTCAACTAAAATCATGTGAATTTCAAAGTTCCTTCTAGCTTACTCAGCTCTATTTCAATTTTTAATCAATAAAAATTATTTCGACCATTTCCATTGTCTACTGATGACCTAGATTCAATGGGTACAACTTCTGCCCTAGATCAGATTTCCCCATCAGTAAAAAAAAAAAAATGCTCTGATTTAATTTTGCTATTCACATCTACTCAAATTTCACTAAAAAAAAAAAAATATATATGTGTGTGTGTGTTTCCCAGACTCTCTCTCTGTTACACAAGATGGCACTTGTATTTGGTGCATAAGGATACTTTGACCTAGTCATTTTATACTATTGTTCTAATCTTGGTTATTATAGTTGTTATTATAGATACATTTCAGTCAAGTAACCACTAGCCATTGTCAGGAGTCTCTTATTTTGGCTTATATGTGTATTTTATATGTCTTGATTATTATTACTTTATCCTTGTAATGCTGTTTCTTGTTTGTTCCTGCTGAACCGGAGTATAAATTATTTCACTGTCCGATCCAGGGATTGAACTCTCAGCCAGTAGAATAAATCAGAGCATGATTATCTATTAGTCTACTTACTAATGAGATATTCTGTTATTGTTACAGGAGATAATATTCAGTGCCAATAACTGAACATACAATAATGGTGTGAATTATATGTGTGGAGGGGTGCTAAAATGTTATTGCCCCCAACAAGAAAGAAATAACCTTGAGGAATAAAATATACATAATAATATGTATATTATTAACCTCCCATCCATCCCAGTTCAAAATACTTGGCTCATAATTTCTCAAGTTTTTTTAACCTTTCATTCTAATTTGTGGTGTTTATTTATTGAAATACTGCTGCCATCACCTACAAGTCATCTGAGCATTTCCTTCCTACCAAAGGAAACCAGAAATAAAGAGAACAAGACCTTGTGGGTAGGGTGGATTGTCTATATTAGCGTTGCTTAACTGGTGCACCCGGATGCACTAATGCACCATGAAAGGTAGCCAGGTGCGCCCCAAGTTAAACAGAAGAATAATTTATGAATTATTTTTATATTAAAAAAAAATCTTTATATTTAAAAGGCGAGAGATGACAAGCAATTTAATGGCCAGGCTGGTTATAACTGTTTATTTCAGGGTACTGGTTTATTATTTTCATAATTCATGACTAAGTGTGCTCCAGAGTTTTTGTTAGTCTACAAGTGAGCCCTGAAAGTAACAAAGGATAAGAAACACTGGTCTATATACTTAAAGCACAATTACTTTAAAAAATCCATTGTCTTACCAACTCTATGAGCAGGTATATGCCTAACAAAAAGGGAACACATTTCTGCAGTTTCCCTTGTCAGTTTTTTTCTTTCAATGCTTCCTTTAATTGGATCAGAAAGTTGTATTCTACACTATTTTACACTTCTGAAGATAGTCAAAGAAACTAAAAATAAAATGTAGGTATAACCTTTCCTGCTGTCTTAGGGGTCTCCAGTTTCTGCATGGAACATGTTTCATCAGTAATAAGTAAAATTAAAAAATTATTGCTAGATCATTAAAAAATACTGCAAAGCCAACATGTATGTGTCCACTTGATATAATTTCTGGTTGACTTTCAAAATATTTTAGGGCCTCCTTGGCTGATGGCTTCTGCATACCTAATTGCTCATGAATTATAAATCTAATGCAATGGATATCTCTATTATCTCAGGAATTTTTTTTGGGGGGGAGAGATTGCTCAAAACCTCCACACCTGGTAGTGGGCACACCACTTGTCCCCAGATGAGTATAATCTTGAATACTTGAATCATACATTCCTGCATTCACTTTGGATTTTTCTTTTGCCGAAACTAAAACTTCATGAGTGAATTCAACACTTGAAAATTCTACATTTTCCATTAACATGGTTCGATCAATGATCCAATGTAAATTGAAAAATAAATGCAAGTATTCTGTTAGCATTTCAAACATTAAAAAAAAAAATGCTCTTTCCAGTTACAGTGACAAAATCTTGCTCAAATTTTGGGAGATGTATGGAGTCAAGAATTTTTCAGCTTCTTATCAGATATATATATATATATATATTATATATATATATATATATATATATATATATATATAGGAGGCGTAGTGGATGATGGCTTGGATTGAGGAATCAGTGATTTGAGTTTGAATTCCAGTCGAATCCATTACATTCACTTAAGTGCTAATACCCTTGGGAAAGGTATTTGTTGAGATGTTGTGAGGTTCCCGCGTGTCGGTGTATGAATCAAGACAAACACAGTTGTAGAGGAAAATACTGGTATATTTGTAAAAGCAATTAACAATAGAGTGATTAGTAGAACGAAGGTTGGTTAGTACGAAACAATATCCAAAGTCTATAGTCCAACGGTATGTACCGGGTAAGCTTATCTGGACTGCTAACACTGACGCTCTCTCTCTCTCTCTCCAGAGCTGACTTATCTAAGAGGGACCAGTCCATTACTAGTTAGAAGGTGGGTGCGCCCCAACAGTATTAATCCTCTTTACCTTTGTTTGTCCTGTTATTTACCCATAGCTGGAGAAAAAACTCCAGCTATGGGTAAATAACAGGACAAACCGGGTTCTATAGCCTTGGATGGTAACTGGTCTAGGAGAAGGACAACTCTGAATTCAAAACCTGCATAGAGTCGTTTGAGGATCTTGTGGCACGTAATGCAACAGGTCCATGTATTTAGCCCTTCAAAAAGTGTGGTTGGCTCTGCACAAAGCCTTCACCACCATAATCAAATCCTATGTGCTGGTGTCTGGGCTGTCGGTTCCTAGGAACTGAGCTGCTTGACCCTTATATGTTGAATATGATGGGAGAGCTCACTCTCTCTCTCTCTCTCTCTCTCTCTCTCTCTATATATATATATATATATATATATAGTAAAGGTAAAAAAAAATCTGTTGGTATATAATCCATGTGGATCCTACTAATATAAAATATAAAAACTGATCCACAAAAAGAGCTCATTGTATTTATTAATACATCGACCTTTTTATTTATTTGTTTATTAATATAATTAATAAACAAATAAATTCAAAATTACCTCATATAGGGAATACCCTATTTCAGCAGCCGATGATATTGATCATCTGTCTTATAAAACAGGCAACCAATATCATTGTCTGCCAAAATAGGCTATTCCCCATATGAGGTAATTTTGAATTTATTTGTATATTAATCATAGTGGCTCATACTGCTATTAAGCATTACTCTTCAAGTACAAATTGAGTTCTTTGGGCCGCTGGCATATTTCGGATAGAAAGAAAAACATTAAAATTCTCTTCCTTTCTGCTGTGCAATGATGGCCTTGGGGTAAGATATCTAACTGATGTCAAAATCAGCCAGGTTTCAATCCCGGCTTGAAGCAATCAAACGTCTAGCCACACTGAGGACCTGTGAAACAGTCTGTCTGTGGATGACTAATATATATATATATATATATACACACACACACACACACACACACACACACACACACACTGGTTCCAAGACAGTCACTGAAGTGAGCAATGTCAATCCTGGTCAGTAACTAGACGGGTGACCACTTGGGAATACCAAGTGCTGTAAGCTTGAATGTGCAGATGGTGTAATGGATAATGGTTCAGAATTGTTAATCAAAGATGTGAATTTCAATTCCTACTGGATTTGTTATATTCACTCATGGTATGAATCCACCTCATCCCTCAGCTATGGGTTAATTAGTAAGATTTGCATGACTAAACCATTATATAAAAATATTTTTTAAAAATTCTTAGAATCTCGAAATATATCCTATATTTAAATAACCTGCAATGGGTTGATAAGCCATAGAAAATGAATAAATCCACCAATCAAAATACAAATAAAATTATGCAGTCTTAAAATATCATCAATTTTACCATTATTTTTTGATAGCATGGGTAAACTAATGTGTGTGCGCGCACCTATATAATAATTGCTAACTACTTATTTCCAAGTACACCTGCCTGGTAGTATAGCTAGATGACCCCTGTTGCAGGCACATTTGTGTTTGTTCAACACCCACAGAACACACCTGTGGTTTATACTGCAACTATGATGAGCGGATCTTAGCTGCAGTTTTTGAACACATGATCTGGCATGATAAAAAGTTCTTTGAACAAGTCTGTTCAAACACTGGCTATGATGACTTGTGACTTTGTTATAACACTACCATTTATGGCTTCTGAATGGTTATGTCTACCCAATTTCACTAACAAGGTTTGGGTGAATCTGTGGTATTGTTCTCAGGTACTTTTCAACAGTAGCTAATGCTAGGATCACCTCCTCAGGCCAATAACATGAAGTCATCTCCTTACTAAATTGTGAGATTCAAACATGGATTTTGTGGTCTATTAGGTATATTTAGGCAGCAAATATCCAAACAAGTTTTATCAAAGTCTGTCTGTTTAATTTTTTTATTTTATTTTTCCAATTTTTATTTAAAAACTTATGGTCACAGTCATTATTGTTATATCCTGGTGTTTAAAAATGCTGAAAGTTTGAAAAAGTCAAATTTCACAATTTTAAACACCAGGATGTAACGATAACGACCAAGACCATAAGTTCTTAAATAAAAATTGGAAAAAAAAAACAAATTAAACAGTTTGTAGCTAGATATTTGATTGCTTCAAGCTGGGATCAAAACCTGGCTGATTTTGACATCAGTTAGATATCTTACCCCTAGGCCATCATTGCACAGCAGAAAGGAAGAGAATTTTAATGTTTTTCTTTCTATCCAAAATATACCAGCAGCCCGGAGAACTCAATTTGTACGTGAAGAGTAATGCTTAATAGCAGTATGAACCACTATGATTAATATACAAATAAATTCAAAATTACCTCATATGGGGAATAGTCTAATTTCGATGGACAATGATATTGGTTGAAAGTTTGAAGTCTGATTTCACAATTTGGATCCTGATATGCAACATCTTATTCAAAAATTGAAAAAAAAAAAAAACAATAAAAAATTAGATCTTGTTGGTTCAATTTATTAAAACTTGTTTACATACATACATACACACACTCAGTGACACAGAGAGGGTGCGATTGATAAATTGTCATCTGTATTATCCAAAAATGAAAATAATACTGATATCTCATTTTAACAGTTATACTTACCAAAATTACACAAAAATATCTTAAAATACCAAAGAGTAAATTTATTCAATGAAAAAAATCATTGGCTTCAGCTACGTTTTCCTTGTTTAAGATGGTGAGTGCTGTCATAATCCTAGCCTGCAGTTTATTGGAGATTTGTTGGTTCTGTTTGTGTGGCATGATGCAGAGTCCAGTTGCCAGATATAGGTTCTTCTAACAGCCACCCTTTTGACCCATGGCAGCGCTACCTCCTCAAAGCATTTGATGTAGGCCACTGTGTTGAGTCTGAGGCCATTACCAACAAATTCGGTAGTTCTTTTCTTATCAGAATGATAAGAGTTTTCCAAGCTGCCATACCTTCGTGATCATCATTAGACTCATCCGAATCCTCTGCACTGTCCTTATCTATACACATCTTTGTGTTAGAAAGACTAAATTATTTCAAGACAAAAGGCATTTTGCTAAGATTATATTACAAACTAAAAATCATTTAGTCAAAAAGGAAGGAAATTGTTCTTACATGTTTCTGACCTCCTTTTTGTTCCAAAAAGAAATGAATTTTTAATGAATTTTTCAACCTACCCTTTTATTCTGAACTTAAGGGTATATATGAATTCTCAATTGAAAGCACACACACACACACACACACACACACACACACACACACACACACACACACATTGTGTTAGGAAGTTCCTTACTTCAAGACAAAGTATTTTTTGCTAAGATCATGTTACAACTGGAACTCATTTAATCAAAGAGAGAAAATTGTTTATACATGTTTCTAATGTCTTTTTGGTTATCTGTTAAAATCTTTTGTTGAGATTTTCATCAGATATTAAATACGAAAGGGAAGAAAACAAAAGAAAGTAAAAAAGTTTATAGTATAAGTATTTTCTTAGAGACAGAAATAGATTTAATAATTATATCCATAAGATTTATCTTGATATATACTTCTGTTTCAAACATTTTATCTTACTTAATTCACTATTACAAGCGAACCCTGCAGCATATTAGCCTATGTTTCAGGTTATTTACAGTTAACAAATCAAAGTAGTGTACTATATATGGATTTCTTTTTTTATATAAGTATTTACATACTTATATTATGTTGTATTACCCCAAAAGTGTTTTTCAGTTTATTAAATTTTGTTTTATACTAAAGTTCATCCAGTTTAAAGCTCGAGAGCCACTCATAGTAGAGGGTTACTGAATGAGGTGTGTGATATGAACATTGGAAGAGATAGAAGGAAGTATAGATTATGAGCCTAAGGAGGATAAATAACAATTGATATTTGATTTGAACAGGTTAAAAATGTAATGTTCAAGAAAGCATCCATGTGGGAGTTCCACAAAATACCATTTCTCAAGAAGCAAAAACTGTCTGATTGAAATTTTCTCCATACAAATGGAAAATATGGGGGAAATATGGGTGATTTGACTTGGTGGACATATCATAGTGAATCCAAGCTATAAATGTTTGAACTAAAACTAAAGAGTGCAATATTTGATGAGTGAAAACTTTGCAGCCAAGTTGTAATACAGTCACTCCTTACTTAACTACTTTACCCAGTCCTGGGTATGATGATAAACTATGTCTGGCAGCAAGGCCTCTGATTGGAAGATTGGTAGTTTTGAGGAGCATGGAACTATGTCTTAATTGCTACTGTTCCCAGGTCTATCCAAATACAGGGTGGTAGCACCTGTTAGAGTCCAAGCTATGAGCAAATAGTCAATCCCACAAACAAAAACAAAACACTATGATATGAAAGTATAAAAATACCAACAATACATTTTTATAGTAAAAATACCAGCAGTACATCTTTTATATAAAAAGTGACCAACAATACATATTTATAGTAAAAAAAGTGACCAACAATACATATTTATAGTAAAAAAAAAAATGACCATCAATATATAAGATATAGATTCATTTTTTTTTCTCAAGTGCATTTGGGCAAAAAATGAATCCAACAGTTTCACCTGTTTAATTTTCTGCCCCACTATCTATTACCCTACCCACACATCCTCATGGGGTGTCTACAAGTTTGAAGAAAAATTTTTAAGTTTGTAAGTTTCCCCACTTACAAATGTGTTGATGCAGAGGAAAGGAATAGACAAATTGTTCATGTTTTTCATGATGGGGTAATTACAAATTATGCAAATAATAATTAATGACATGTATTACTAAAAAAGAAAAGTTGCTTTGCACTTGAATGCAAAAATAATGTTTCTTTTTTTATTTTTAAATTCTAAGTCCAGGAAAATAATCTTTGCTCAGAATATGTTTGACATGTTCAAAAATGGTCCGGATGTCTTTAAATTGATAGCTTACAAGTCTGGAAAAGTGTGTGTGTGTAGGGGAGTATTGAGAAGCATCATCACGTCAGAAAGGAATTTAGAGCCAACCCCACTGCCCAAAAATTGGTTGAATATGTCAACCACAATGTAAACCCTGGACTGACACTGTAAATTGATTGAATGGAGCCAGTGTCAGGAAAATACCACTATCTACAGGATTTCTTTATCCAACTTTGTTCGTTTGAATCTCTTCTGTGTATGTTTACTGCTATTAACACAATGTTTTGATCATGGATTATACCTCACAAAAGCTACAGACTGGATCTGTTAAAACTTTAAATACAAAGAGATTTGAGTCCCCAAACACATGCTGAATATGTTAATGACTGTTCTGAAAATTATAAACAAGACAGAATTATTTTGTTGGTGTGGGGTGTTATTTTAAAAAAATAAAGAACACCAGTCATATTAATCAAATTTTCAAAAATTATAAGAAAAGAAAATTTTGGTCAAGTTAGGTTGATTAATTTAATGACAGCGTAAGGCTTATTGGATTATTTAATATCAAATATAAATCTTACAGGACAAAAAAAAAATCATAAAAAAAAAAATTAATAGATTGGTGTGTTATATATATATATATATATATATATATATATATATATATATATATATATATATGGTTTATACAAGAGTCAAAAAGGCAAAATTGAAGACAGTCTTCTAAACTAAAGTCAAAAAGGTGGACATCAGTTCAGTTTGCACTATTGTCAAAAAGGTAAACACATGTCCAGTTTGCACAAGAACCAAAAAGGCAAAAACATGTCTTGTTGATATCCAATTCTAACATGCTATGGATAAGATTAAGGAAAATATGATTAAGCATTTGATGGTAATCTCAAGAGGTTTTGGCAAATTGCTTTGAAAAGTAGAAAAGGTGCTGTAATCTGTGAAATGCTAAGAATACTTTGAAAGTGACAAAAGCACTGGTAGGTCTTTCTTTTTTAATTTTTACATTAGTATGAAATAGCTGGACAGACCTTATATCAAAACATTATTACTAAATTCTTTTTGCTTTTCTAGGGCTTAGAATATGTCAACTTTATCTCTTGCAGAAGGATAAAAATCCTCTTGCTAAGATATACTTGGCAGAATTGATTATAAATCAGACATATATTTATCTTTTACTGGAGTAGTGTCAAGTGTCTACCTTTTTAACTCTTTTGTAAAGTGTACATGTATCTAACTATTTCACAATAGTGCAAACCAGACCTAGGTCTACCTTTTTATGACTCTATCTGGGGGAAGAAGAGATAAAGGGTACTTGTATAAAAGCAAATGTACATATGCCCTCATTAAATATGGAACATCCCCAAAATTATATTCTTTTTTAGCATTGTGTATCCATTTTTTGTTATTAATTCAGCATTTAACTTATTCAAAACCATACTGGTTTTCCATTTTAATTCTTTGTCATTAATAGCACCAACACAAATGCCATCATATTGTATTTTTTTATATTGCTACCAATAACTTGCTCTATAGTCCTTTGAAAAAAATTGTACTTGTGGTTTTAATACCATATAACATCATAATAAGCCTATTGGTATGTTTATTGTTGTAACTTCTTTAAAGTCTTCATCAATTTGATGGTATGCCAACTTTAGATCAATTTTCATTTTTTGGGGGATATTCCATATTTAATGAAAGCATATCACCAGACCAATCATTAATTGACAAAATATTAAAAGTTGAAGTACCTAAGAACAAAAAAGAATTGGAATCTTTCTTAGAACTTGTAAATTTCTACAGACAATATGTAGAGTGATAATCTGAATTGACAGAACCTTTTGCTGCTTTAAGAAAAAAGAATGTGGAATTTATTTGGACAAAAGAACAACAAAGTGATATTTGAAAATTTAAAAACTTTTCTGGCAAAGAAGCCAGTAGTAAAAATATTCAGTGCTAGAAAGGAAATATTATTAACAACTGACATGAGTGAACACTCAATTTCTGGAATATTAGCTCAGGATTGTCATCCTTATTATCTTTCGACAAAATTGTCAAATGACAAATTTAATTACTCAAATATTGAGAAAGAAGCATTGGCCATAATATGGATGAAAAATAGAGATCACTTTTAGATTGGAAAGAAATTCCTATTAAGGTCCAATTATAGACCTTTAAAATTCATATTTAATCCTCGGAAGGAACCAAAGATGGGCCTTAATGTTAATGGCATTTGACCTTAATATTGAGTATGTGAAAGGCAATACCATTCCACATGTAGATGCTTTATCAAGAATGAAATTCATTACTTCTGAAAATGGGAAAGAGGAGACTGAGGGTTGTTTTGGACATCTGCTGCCAATTTGACTCTATCGAACTGATCAGACTTGCCATTGAGACAGGTGCAAATGGTTGTCATCAGCATTGATACCAAATTGAGCTTGATAATATGAAATAAAAAATAAAATACTTTGAGTGTTTTCTTAAATGTTAAAGTTTTCTGTTCTGTCAGGATATGAAATCTAAATTTAATTTGTTCATGGAATATATAAAGCTTGCTCTAAAAGTGATGCCTCTTATTGGTTTCTGATGTCAGAGGCAGATGTTGGTGGTATGGCAAAAGAGGTTGTATTTTCTTATCAATCAACCATAATTTTTTTTCCTTGTTACATTGGTAGCCTAGTGGCAGTCTGGCAAAATGGTATCTGACATGAAAGTATTTCAAAAGCAGAATATCACAGAAAGAACTGCAACCATCTTTACTTTTTATAGATAAAAAAAAAATTTAATTTATAATGTATAAAAATTAATATTGCCTAAATGAGCATGCTGTAAGTATCTTTGTATGTAGCAGTATGTAAAATTTCTAATTAGTACTTTAAGGCAGAAGACGAGAGCAAATCTTCTTCACTGTCTTCTTTGTTTCTAATGAATAGAAATCGTAACTTTACAGTTACATAGTACTAAATTTCATAGTACTAAATTGGTTATTGTTGAGAAAATATAATGTTGGGGGTTGCTGCTGCTTTCTCCACAGAAATTAAATTTAGAGTTGAATGTTGGCCTGTGTAAGCTAGAGAGCCCAGTCTGCACTGCTATTTAAACAATGACTGCAGGGACAAAAAGATGGATCCATGCCTCTCTTAATGGAATGCACACACACACACACACTCACTATCGGTTGGGATTTGAAATTGGGTTGCTAATTCTGTTTTTGTGTTCTTCATCCAGCTAGAATTTGATGCTTAGCAAAGGCTGGGAAAATGCCACAAGTGGGTGGACCCAATGACAATTGAACTCACTTGAAGGTAGTAATGATCTAGGTTATTAATTTAACCCATGGCTAAATTTTTCTCACAGAAAAACTCAAAATGATGGGTTATCTTTTGGTAAAAAAAAAATTCTAACCTAAGGAGGGTTGGGGAATAACAACAGAAACATATCAAATAATATATATATATATAATATATATATATTAAATTAAATCCAAAAGCTTATCTCCTGACTCCAACTTTCACAGACATAAGCCACTCATCAGGAGGTTAGATAATACAATTTAATTTATTAACAAATATCATATATTGCTTAAAGCACTTATAAAGACAGCTGCTAGCTTCAAAAACATTATCTTCCGTTAATACACTGGTCAACATTTTTTTATTTGCAAATACAATCTACGTCTCTCCTTTTTCTCTCTCTCTCTCTCTCTCTCTATATATATATATATATATATATATATATATATATATATATATATATATACACATCTATATTACTTGGTTAGCTTCTCTTTATAAAAATTTGAGCATCACATTGTACTGCAATGGTCAGCAATCTGGGCTTGTAAATCATTTAGTAGTGAGTTCAATCCTCACTGGGTGTCCCCATACTTATGTCTTTGTGCCATAACTAAGCTTATCTAAGTATATAATTTGGGCATCTTATCATGGTGTGGTGGTTAGCAATCTGGACTGACCTTGTGTCTACTTGCTCTCTGACATAAGGAAATGTTAGTTGGTGCAGAAAAATATTAGTTCACTCCACAAATGGGACAGGGTGTATTCTCAAGAACAACTGAATGATATTTAAATGCAAGTAGGACTTTTGGGTCATCTTTATGGAATGGTATCAAAGAAATGAGTATTGTAATCCTTACAATAATTTGTAGAATCAATGGTAAAGAAAGGAATTAACTATATTAATATATGCAATATATATAAGTTTAGTCCGTTTTTTGCTGAAATTTTTATATTAAAAAAAAATGTTTTCAAGAAATACGGGTAATTAAATTCAATAAAACATCAAAATCCATAAAAAAAAAGAATCTGATAAAAACTATGACATCCATATTTTCATAATGAATGACATGAGGAAAAGCTGACCTAATTTGGGCACAAAGCTTGGGTTTGGTTCAATGTTATTCATATTTTAAATTGAATACTCATTGCCCTAATAAGAATAAAATTAGGGTCCAGTTTAACACTAAATGTACACTGTAAATTGAACCTCCACTTCAGAGCCACTTTGTGCCCACTTTGAAACTTTCATTTTCTCAAAATTTAACCAATTCCAAAAGAAATAAGTCATTTTCATAAAGAACAGAACAAATTATGAACAAAAATAATCCATATGCCTGTTTCTGCATTACTATTTTTTGTTCTGATTTCAAACTTTTGATGGCATTAGTGTCTTCTGCAAACAAAACAGTTTGATTCTTTGAGATCAAATAACTGATAAAATTTTTAACACCAAACTCATATCACAAATTGAGTTTCTCATTGGTGTGAAAAAGGAAATGCAATTTATATTTAATTTCTTTTTAGGCTCCCATAGTAGCTTTTGATATGAAAAAAACCCAAACTGATGTTTCTGGGATTCTTAAAATTATAAAGCAGGAAACCCTTGGAGGAATTTTAAAATAATTTTTTTTGTTTTTGTCCTCAGACATCAATCTTCTGTTTTTCTACCCAGCTGGGCTATATTTGTCACAGTCTAGAAAATTCTTTAATAACATTTTGTTGGTTGCATAATCAGATAGATAATTAGGTGATACGTAGGGAGGAGGTGACCCAGATTTATTAAAGACTCTGAACTGTCCAAAAATTAATGGTTGCAAGAAACTTAGTGCATGTCAGCATTTTTCATTCATAAATATTTTACTTTATTTTTTTTTTTATATATATATATATATATATATATATATATATATATATATATATATATATATATATCAGACAAAAGAAAAATTTAGCGCATGCATTTCATTCTCTGATAGGTTTTATCAAGGCAAATGCAAGGATTTTATTTTGCATTTTATTTTAAACCAAAGTAAAAAAGTGTGTATGTATTATATAATATATATATATATATATAGATATATATATATATATATATATATATATATATATATATATATATATATATATTTTTGAACAATAAAAATATTAAAATCTTCAGACACACTGGGTCGTAGATTAATATTCATTCGTTTTTTTTTTTTCATTATTCCATTTAGATTCCTCGACTAGTTTCGGCCAAAATGGCCATCATCGGGACAAGAAGTATTTCTGCTTGCTGGTAGCAGTAAACTACAGAAATGAATGTCTTGATGGAGAAAATGAACTTTTGTCTGTAGTTTTCATTTGTTTTTTTTTTCTCTTTTTAACATGAATCTTTTAACATTCCTTGTGTTGGTCAAACAGTCTCTTTTAAGTTGTTATTTGAGATAAGAGCTGGATGGATCTATGCTTCTCTGAATCCCCTTGGTCAGTTTGACAGTTTTATTGGTCCTGGAGAGGGGATGTCTCTCTGTTTAGTGTTTGTGTGTGTTATTTGGTTCTTAGGGATTGAGTGAGTGAGTGAGTATGATGTGTGTAAGTGTGTGTATATTAGTGTGGGTGTGTCTATAAGTGTGAGGCCTCAACATCTCCGTAAGCATGTCTGTCTTGTGTGGGTGAGAAATGTGGGTAGGTTTTGATTTGTTGAGTTATATATATATATATATATATATATATATATATATATAATTTATTGCACATTAAGTGCTGCTGCTAATAATATAGTGTTCAATGTAATGTATAATAACAGTTATTTATATTAATGATAAAAATTATAATTATAATTTATATATAGCATAACACGTGCACAACGTAACAGTCAGGTACTTATTGAAAATAGATATTTATGCTGTACTATAATGATAATGGAGCTGTCTGTTTTATTTGTGGGGTGTTAAAAAATAAAAACATAAAAAAAATAAAAATAATATATAAAAATATAAACACACATACATAACAATTCCAAGCCATTATCCATTACACCACCCACACATCCAAGCTTACAAGACTTGGTATTCCCATGTGGTCACCGATCTAGGTACTGACTAGGCTTGACATTGCTTAACTTCAGTGATTGTATGGGAACTGGTATTTCATTATGATGTGGCCATAAACCTGGACAGAGAAGAGATGGATTCATACATTTCCCAAGGTTATTTATGCATAAGTGAATATGACGAACCTGACTCAAATTGGAAATCAGCTCTTCAATTTCCAATTCCAAGCTGTTATCCATTATACCACAGGCACATTTAAGCATCTGGTATTCCCAAGTGCTCATCCATCTGACCAGGTTTGATGTTGCTTAACTTCAATGATCATATGTGAACTGGTATTTCAACATATGGCTATAAGCCCTATAGGAATTTGGGAATGGTTTGCTACTACAAATGCTACCAATTGAATATTCTATGTACCAGATGCCAAGCGGTTCTTGGTTATCTGGGAAGAATATGTTCCATTTTGGTGCTTGCCTCTTGATGGGTTGTACTTCAAAACCACCCCCAACTGATGTGAGGTTCCACCACCTGGTCTGATTGGTTTACTGCTTGTTGATTACTTCCTATTCCTTTGGGAATCATTTTTCCAACCAACTTTCATTATTATTTTTAGAGCCAGATCCAATGGCTCACCTTTTCAATTGGCGCTTGAATATCCTTGAGAATTGTGCTTACTTTTCTCAGCTTGATTCCAATGAATTCGATACATCTCCACAAGTGTGCACCTATGTACCCTCTGCAGACAACCTCAACAAGGAAATGCTTGCTATGCCACCCAGCATCTTTCAATTTCTCCACCAGCATTTTGTACCATTTTTCTTTTACAGATTTGAGCTGCATCAATGCTCTTTTCAGTTAGATGAACAGACTTCTTCCAACACATCAGGTTACCAAATCTGGCCTTTGGTATTTCAATAAAATAAATATTTAATTCATTTAATATATCTTGAAGTAAAAATAACATTTAATTTATAGCAATGAAATAATAGAAGATATAAACTGAATATTACTTAATAACATAATATTTTAATAAATGTTCCCAAAAGAATTCTTAATTTATTACAAATGATATTTTAATAATAAATGATATTTTAATAAAGTGCTGTTTAATTTCATTTATAGTGATTAATATTTAAGTAAATGTAAACTAGCTTCCCTGTGCCTTTTTTATAAATACTTTCTTGGTAATCCTCCTTCTTTCCTCTAATTGTGTTCACAACACCAACCTTTCAAATATTTCTTTGTTGGTCAATCTATTTTTTTTGCTGGCTACGCATTTAATTTTTCTAAAATTTATTCATGACATTGTTAAAACCCCTATTTCTCCCCCCCTCTACAATGGTTTTCTGTTCTTGGTTCAAGTTTTCGGACATTTTCAAGGTTTTTTTCTTTTTTAATGTAGGAAACTCACAAAGCATATAACTTGTTTAGGTTTTTGTTAGATTACTATTTGATTTTTCTTAGGAAATGACATTTTCTAAATGTATAATATGTATCCATTTACATCAGCTCATGTTTAACGTCTGTTGCTTCCATTGATTTCAAATCTATGGTCATGACCCATTTATAAAAAAAATTTCTTAATTTTTGTTTCTTCCCTTAGTTTTAATTTAACATAGGTCATATTCGATTGGTTGATCACAGTAAAGTCCACAAACCTTATAACCAAACCTCACTTTTTTCTTTTTTCTTCATAAAAAGGGGCTTATTTTAGCTTTCTTTTGGTTAAATTGATGACATTCATCAGCAAACTCTGAGTTGTGTTACCAATGAGGAAAAAAAAAAAGTATATTTACTATATTTATGTATTTGTGAGTATGTGGAAAGTATTGATCATTTAATATCTGGGTGATCTCTCCAACCCCCTTTTTCTTTTATGTGTTATGTTCTTTTAGGACACGGGCCATCATGGCCCTCCACAACTTCTTATCCTTTCTAGCTTTTAGTAAATTTTGTCTTTTTGTTATCTCTCCTAATCTCTGTTCTGCCAACCATTTACACAAGTTCATTAGGTAAGACATGAACTGTTTATCTCCATTTCTCTTGCCGTCAACTGTCTCTTTTTGATGCTGTGTATAAGTACCTTTTTTACTTCCATTTTCTCTAAAATTATGTCGATGCTTACATGTTAGGTTCATGGTATTCTCAGCATCCTTCTTTAGAACCACATTTCTGTTGCTTCAACTCTCTTCGTCATCTGTGAGGAGATTGTTCAACATTCACTACGATATAGGAGGACTGAACCACATTTCTATTGCTTCAACTCTCTTCGTCATCTGTGAGGAGATTGTTCAACATTCACTACGATATAGGAGGACTGAACCACATTTCTATTGCTTCAACTCTCTTCGTCATCTGTGAGGAGATTGTTCAACATTCACTACGATATAGGAGGACTGAACCACATTTCTGTTGCTTCAACTCTCTTCGTCATCTGTGAGGAGATTGTTCAACATTCACTACGATATAGGAGGACTGAACCACATTTCTATTGCTTCAACTCTCTTCGTCATCTGTGAGGAGATTGTTCAACATTCACTACGATATAGGAGGACTGAACCACATTTCTATTGCTTCAACTCTCTTTGTCATCTGTGAGGAGATTGTTCAACATTCACTACGATATAGGAGGACTGAACCACATTTCTGTTGCTTCAACTCTCTTCGTCATCTGTGAGGAGATTGTTCAACATTCACTACGATATAGGAGGACTGAACCACATTTCTATTGCTTCAACTCTCTTCGTCATCTGTGAGGAGATTGTTCAACATTCACTACGATATAGGAGGACTGAACCACATTTCTGTTGCTTCAACTCTCATCATCTGTGAGAAGATTGTTCAACATTCACTACGATATAGGAGGACTGAACCACATTTCTATTGCTTCAACTCTCTTCGTCATCTGTGAGGAGATTGTTCAACATTCACTACGATATAGGAGGACTGAACCACATTTCTATTGCTTCAACTCTCTTTTGTCATCTGTGAGGAGATTGTTCAACATTCACTACGATATAGGAGGACTGAACCACATTTCTGTTGCTTCAACTCTCTTCGTCATCTGTGAGGAGATTGTTCAACATTCACTACGATATAGGAGGACTGAACCACATTTCTATTGCTTCAACTCTCTTCGTCATCTGTGAGGAGATTGTTCAACATTCACTACGATATAGGAGGACTGAACCACATTTCTGTTGCTTCAACTCTCTTTGTCATCTGTGAGGAGATTGTTCAACATTCACTACGATATAGGAGGACTGAACCACATTTCTGTTGCTTCAACTCTCTTTGTCATCTGTGAGGAGATTGTTCAACATTCACTACGATATAGGAGGACTGAACCACATTTCTGTTGCTTCAACTCTCTTCATCATCTGTGAGGAGATTGTTCAACATTCACTACGATATAGGAGGACTGATATAATAACAGATCAGCACTTTTTTTCTTTGCTTATAATAAAATTGATCTAAATAAACAATATAGACTTCTAAGTATCAGGTTGACTTATAAGTAATTTCTGTTTTTTGGAACCAGTAATGAATAATATGAATACCATAGCCTGATCATGTGAGCAAAAAGGACACTTATATTTAGAGTCAGAAAGGAGAGTTGAAATTTCAAGGAAACAATGAGGAAAGAGGGTTTGGATAATTTGACACTCACAGGGCATATTGAAAACAAGAGAAGCAGAGAGAGAACAATGAATAACCTACCTAAGCATTTTGTGTAAGTGGATGGTACAACTGAGAGGGAATCGTGAAAAAACAAACCTTACTAAGAGCTACAAAAGATAACAAGATTAAAAGTCTTTAAAGAATATGAAGCATAAAAGAAAAATAAGTGTTTCTAATCATTTGTAGATTTCTCTGGAAAATGACTAACTCTAAAAGTACATCAAAGCTTTTAGCTTGAATATGAATTTCTCAAACAAAAAAGTACCATTAAAAATTTTTTGTACTGTCCAGAATTAATATTAAGAATTCAACATTTTCTTCAGATTGTTGAAGAAAAAAAAAATATGAAAAGTCAAAAAGTACAATTTATTTTGGAAGTGGGAGAAACGTGGAAGAAAAGACCTAACTTTGGTAACAAAATGCCATAAATATTTTCATTTAAAATAGATTTATTTTTAATAAAGGAAGTCATGTTTTAATTTATTTCAGAATTAAAATATTACATGTTATTAAGTAATATTCAGTTTATATCTTCTATTATTTCATTGCTATAAATTAAATGTTATTTTTACTTCAAGATATATTAAATGAATTAAATATTTATTTTATTGAAATACCAAAGGCCAGATTTGGTAACCTGATGTGTTGGAAGAAGTCTGTTCATCTAACTGAAAAGAGCATTGATGCAGCTCAAATCTGTAAAAGAAAAATGGTACAAAATGCTGGTGGAGAAATTGAAAGATGCTGGGTGGCATAGCAAGCATTTCCTTGTTGAGGTTGTCTGCAGAGGGTACATAGGTGCACACTTGTGGAGATGTATCGAATTCATTGGAATCAAGCTGAGAAAAGTAAGCACAATTCTCAAGGATATTCAAGCGCCAATTGAAAAGGTGAGCCATTGGATCTGGCTCTAAAAATAATGATGAAAGTTGGTTGGAAAAATGATTCCCAAAGGAATAGGAAGTAATCAACAAGCAGTAAACCAATCAGACCAGGTGGTGGAGCCTCACATCAGTTGGGGGTGGTTTTGAAGTACAACCCATCAAGAGGCATGCACCAAAATGGAACATATTCTTCCCAGATAACCAAGAACCGCTTGGCATCTGGTACATAGAATATTCAATTGGTAGCATTTGTAGTAGCAAGCCGTTCCCAAATTCCTATAGGGCTTATAGCCATATGTTGAAATATCAGTTTAAATATGATCATTGAAGTTAAGCAACATCAAACCTGGTCAGATGGATGAGCACTTGGGAATACCAGATGCTTAAATGTGCCTGTGGTATAATGGATAACAGCTTGGAATTGGAAATTGAAGAGCTGATTTCCAATTTGAGTCAGGTTCGTCATATTCACTTATGCATAAATAACCTTGGGAAATGTATGAATCCATCTCTTCTCTGTCCAGGTTTATGGCCACATCACAAAGAAATACCAGTTCCCATACAATCATTGAAGTTAAGCAATGTCAAGCCTAGTCAGTACCTAAATAGGTGACCACATGGGAATACCATGTCATGCAAGCTTGGATGGGCTGGTGATGTGATGGATAATGTCTTCGAATTGTTATTTGGAGAGCCAAGTTCCAATTCCAGTTGGGTCAGTATATTCATTTATATGCAAATACCCTTTGGAAAGGTATGAATCTACCACTTCTCCCTTCAGCTATGGATTAATTAGTAAAACTTGTATAACCATTATTATCTCCCCTGCCCCACAAAAAATTCTAAAAATTCTAAAATATTTTTTGTCTTTAAATAACCTGCAAAGGATTGATAAGTCATAGAAAATGAATGAATCAATCAATCTCCTTCTCCAACTATGGGTTAATTAGTAGGATTTGTATCATCAAATCATTATCATCTCCAAAAGATTCTTAGAATCTAAAAATATTTTCTGGCTTTAAATAACTTGTAAGAGCTTGATAACCGATAAAAAACAAATCAATCAATCAAATTGTTATATACATAAATATAGAAAATAGTGTCTTTAATGCATTTATCCTGGCGAACAATATGAAATGTATTTCTTTATAGAGTGGAGAATTTTCTGTTTTATCTTACATAATTCTACCTTAAAACTATGAGCAATGAAAGTTTCTTTATTGTCATACATAAGAGATTTAGTTTAGACTTGGAAACTGTTGTCTATTCTGGTTTTTGATTAACTTGCTTCAACTCTTTTTTAAGAACTAGTGATTTATAATATCTTCTCCTAAATATGGCTTCATTTGATAAAGTTGTTTTTTTTAATTTCCTACGTTTATTTTAGCTTTAAAAAATAGTTTTAACATTATTATTTTTCATTCAGTATGAACATTTATCCAAAATTTTGAAATATGGGAAGAAAGATTTGAAGTTTTCTCACAGACCATAAACAGAATTTTTAATTTATATAAATTCTAGCCTCATTATTCCGTCGTTAAAGTATTCATCATGGCTTATGCTGCAGTTCAATTAATGCCTGCTTTCCATGAAAGTGCCTTCTTCACAGGGACTGCAATATTTGTAGATAGGAAGACACTCCTCCCAAAAAAAAAAAAAAAAAAAAAAAGAAAGAAAAAAAGATCACCTTTCAGGAGGATGTTAGCAAGTATAAACCTGGCCAATGTTAATGTTTCAACTCCACTATGAACACAACCTGTGTTTGCTCATTTATGAACCTGACGGGGATTTGCCTGTAGAGTATAGCATTATGCCCGGCTAGTGTTTAGCTGTAGAGTCTAGCATGTGCCCGGCTAGTGTTTAGCTGTAGAGTCTAGCATGTGCCCGGGTCGTGTTTAGCTGTAGAGTCTAGCATGTGCCCGGCTAGTGTTTAGCTGTAGAGTCTAGCATGTGCCCGGGTCGTGTTTAGCTGTAGAGTCTAGCATGTGCCCGGGTCGTGTTTAGCTGTAGAGTCTAGCATGTGCCCGGGTCGTGTTTAGCTGTAGAGTCTAGCATGTGCCCGGGTCGTGTTTAGCTGTAGAGTCTAGCATGTGCCCGGTCGTGTTTAGCTGTAGAGTCTAGCATGTGCCCGGGTCGTGTTTAGCTGTAGAGTCTAGCATGCCCGGTCGTGTTTAGCTGTAGAGTCTAGCATGTGCTGTAGAGTCTAGCATGTGGTCGTGTTTAGCTGTAGAGTCTAGCATGTGCCCGGGTCGTGTTTAGCTGTAGAGTCTAGCATGTGCCCGGGTCGTGTTTAGCTGTAGAGTCTAGCATGTGCCCGGGTCGTGTTTAGCTGTAGAGTCTAGCATGTGCCCGGCTCGTGTTTAGCTGTGATTTTCATTTTAATAAAAAAACAAAAAAAGATTTTATTAAATAACCAAGCAACTGTTGATATGTCATAAAATCCACCAACCAAATCCATTATAAAAAAAATAATTCCAGTTTTGCTTGGCTGAATCCATTGATATCTTGGATTTGCTAAGCAGACAAAGAGTTTTGTATAAAGTGAAGCAAGTAACATGTTTGTAGAATATGCCTCATAAAGAATAACTTATCCCATTCCCTTTATTATTTGTTGCATCAATTTTTACAAGCTGAAAATAGATGTTGTAATGCAGCAAATATCACTTGTCAACTTCTTTGTCTAGAGAAAGCAATTTCCTGTTCCAATTTGTTATTCGAACAAGCCTGTTTCTCATTATGAAGATTCCAAATCACATCAAACAAAGAAAATAACTTTTCTTTCCAGTTTTGATTGAGTTGTTGTAGCCTGTACTGAATGTACCTTTCATTTTTCTTTATTTTTCATTCTCATAAATGATCTATTCATCAATACTTGTCCAAAAATGACTGGTCCCCCCAACCACATGAAGAATTGAATGTCAAGTATGCCTTCTTGTGTCTTATTGGAAAAGCAAGCCAGCTAATTTTACCTCATTTATATGAGAGCATGTAATGCACCAGTTAGGTTGGTCCATTTTGCTAGAATAGACCTGCCCAACACATTTACATGAGTGGTCTCTATTCACCTATGTCTCCATTAAATGACTCAGGTCAGCTTTAACTTGTGATTACACCAGTCTACTTGTGTGTCAGATCACTTGCAAGCTAACCAATATTCTACAACACTGATCTCTGTCTATAATTTTATGTGGAATCTATTTATTGGCTGAGATCAATCAACATGTGAAAAAGGCCAGAGGGCACAATGGGGAAAACATGATAATAACAACAAAAATGAGGATATTATTCCAAATAACTCCTTTCAGAAATTCAAATTGAAACTATTTTTTAACTTGTCAATTTTTTTATAAGATTTTTTTTTCTGATGCCAACGTATACTCATCGTCACTTTTGTAATGCTCATTGTAGTAGAGACTTTGTAATTGCATATGAAACTTATAGTATGCTATTGAACAATGCTGGTGTCAGACACCTTCAAATAATCTTGCACTAATAGTACTTGCTCGGTAATACTCACTTGAATAGTAATCTGTATAGTGATCCAAATAGAGAAATAGTATCGTGAATAGAGTAGAGAATAGTGGTTCGTATAGTAATAGAGGATAGAGTAGAAATAGAGATCACTTAGATGTCAGCTACTCCCTACATATATGCATTTCCTCTATGGTCATGTGATCTACTTAATTCAATAATGGGATCACCTGTGTTTGCTCACTGGCGATCTATGTTCAAACTCAAGTGTTGGCAGCGACACTTTATTCCTATATAACAGATTTGTAAATAGTGTACAGCAGTTGACTGATTGCATAAGCGATAAAGAGCTGAACAGACTTTTAAGATTTCTATGACATTGTGCAAAGGTGGGATACTGGGTTATTTTTTACATTAGCTTAATAATATCAGGTGACTGATTAATGGAATTGTCTGCACAGAAGCAAGTTAGTTACCACTTTATTTAAAAAAATTTTTTTACTTTTTATTTATTTTTTAAGCTACAGTATCATGTTAGTATAAAATGGGTGTTGCCCTGAGCTTGTTATTCTAATATTGTTTGATGAAGTGATAGCGGCAGAAGTAGCCTTTCAAGTGAAATTTGGTTGATTTTGAAAATAATGGACATTTTTTTTTTTTTTTATAGCTGGCTCTGGTGTGCAAGATGTTAAATTAGGTTCGTTGTTTTTAAGACCTGTTACTTGTTAGAGTATTTAACCCTAGAACACTAACCGTCAATTAAAGTTACACCACTATTAACCATGGGTATATCATTCCTGATTTTGAAAATATCAAAAAAATATTAAATATAATGTTAAATTAGGTTCGTTGTTTTTAAGACCTGTTACTTGTTAGAGTATTTAACCCTAGAACACTAACCGTCAATTAAAGTTACACCACTATTAACCATGGGTATATCATACCCAATTTTGAAAATTATCAAAAAAATATTAAATATAAATCTTTATTTGAAATATTTTACATGCAGACACTTCAAACTTTGAACTTTGAGTTAACATTAAGAGGAACTGAAAAACATATTATTTAGGTAAGAAAATCAGGTACTGAAAATTGTAATTAAAAATAGGAAAATTTGAGCTGAGTACTATATACCCATGGTTAGTGTTCTAGGGTTAACCTATTGTGTTATAGTTAGAATCCATAATTAACCTTTTCCCTACCAATTATTTTTGGAAAAAGTCTAATTTTCAGACAAACTCTTGTTTTTAATATAGTAACTAAGAAACTGGGGCACCTTGAAGGCCATGAGCAGTGGCTAACAACTACTAAACATGAGTTGACAATTGGACTCATTTCAAGTTCAGAAGGACACAAAAAGAATCAAGATCGACATATAAACACATCTGTAGCTGGTTTTTGAATGTTATGTTTTGGATGTGTTTATTTGTCTGTGTCTGAAAAGGACACTTTCGGCAAAAACATATATACACGTCTATGCTGGGTCTCTTTTTCTTTTTTGGCTTTCATAGAGGGCAGGGATCAGTTTTGCAATGAGTTTGTATAATGAATTGAGCCGCCCTAGTAACTTCTACAAAAAATAATTTTTTTTTCTGTCTAAATTTTTTGGTTGAGGGGTTATCATTATTTGTAATGATTTATATTTGGACTATTGTCCTCATCTTTGTTGTTTTTATCACAATGTTTTAACTGTTGTGAACTTTGTCCTTTCTCAGATGTATATTCATCTGGCTAACCTACAAGGAATTCTGAACCGAAACCTTTATTTAATTTATATGGGTAAACTTTTCTCATTCCACTGCTCCTGTTTAGGGACATCATCTAGTTGTTGCTTTATTTAGCACTGTTCAGTTGTCTGTCTATATTTCTGAGATGAGGTATTATGTACATTATTTGGACTATTGTCCTCATCTTTGTCGTCATATTTGTTGAGATCATAGACAAGGAACACCATTGGAAAATTTGTAAACTTAAGGAATCAGCACATATGCTAGGCCGCAAAAATCTCCTGAGCCAACCAAGCATAGAAATAAATACAATATGGGAACCAGTAATAAGGAGTGCCAGAGAAAAGCAATGATAACAAAGTCGCAATATGAGCTCTGGTAAAAACATGCAATGATAACAGCAAAATTGCAATATGAACACTGGTAAAAAATGGTTGCTGAAGACATTAGGTTTATAATATCCAGAAATTCATACCTAGATGTCCTCAAGGACACATGGCGCATTGGTTAGATCCAGTGACAAGACCCAAAGAGTGTGAGTTCAATACCCAGTTAAGGCAGTGGAGAACTTTCAGAGGGAAATTAGCAGGAGATAACTGATAACTGACATCCATCAAAACATGGCACGTGGAATTAGTTTAGAAGGCCGGACCGTACAACAGCTGAAACGTTGTGATAAATATGGCGACAAAGATGAGGGCAATAGTCCGAATAATGTAAATAATGCACTGTTCAGTTATTGCTCACCTGAACTAAACGATATCCCTAGACATGAGAATAGTCTACTGCTCACCATAGATTAAATAAAGGGTTCAGTTAGGAAATCTCTGTAGGTTACCCAAATTGATACACCTGAGGAAGACCAGAGAGCATGACGGCTGAAACATTGTGATATAAACAATAAAGATGAGGACAATAATACAAATATAGTGTAAATATATTTTTTCTCTTTTTAGTTTTTTTTGGGGGGGACAGGGGAGGGGATATTTTTGATCTGGTGTGCTTAATCTATAGTAATGTAAAAAAAAAAGGGGGGTATTTTTGGTTGCAGTATCTCTTGTATGTTTCAGTTGTTTCTAGTTTCATCGCCTGATTTTTTTTTTTCGCTGTTAATAATGGCATTTATATAATAAGTTCCAATTGAACTGATTTTTATTCTGTTTCCAAAACTTTGACATTACTTTCTGAGCAACCTTTTATTCAGTTTATAAAACTTTTTGTTGTCCAGTGCCTAACAAAACTGTCTCCAAACCAACCACCGCAGCATCTCAAATACCTTATCTATCCACTCTTCTACCCCAGAGGAGAAAAGGCAGGGAGAGATTCCTCCTGTCTCCTACTGTCATCTGTTGCTGCTACAAACTGTGTAGAAAAGGTTAGAACATTTAATGTTGTCTTTCTCTTATGTCTGTTACCTCCACTCCCCAAAGCCATACTCTTCAGCCAGCTCTAGTGATGTCTACCCCTGCCCCTTGGGGTGGCTTAGTTGGGTAGGGTTGAGGAGATGCCTCATGCTGCCTACCTACTTAGCATCTTTCCCACAATGGCTCCATCCTTAGTTGCAGGCAGAGCTTTATCATGGCTGGCCTGTTGAAAGTCTCTGATGAACCAGAAGCTTACTGATTATTCTTTTTAAAAAAATTCTACACACAGATAAGATTTTTACCAAATGAAAGGTACTTAATTTTATTTACTCTTGTGTTAGTACATCTAGTTAACTTTCTGGGTATCACCATGTTTATATTGTTGTTGTTGTTGTTGTTATCTTAACTTTTTATTTGTCAGCCAATCACTCTGTATTTATATCTGCCACTCAGTTTTTTTTCTTTATCCCTTTTTCTTCTCTCTTTTCTAATCTGTCAGTATCTTCAACCTGTTCTTGTGTATTTTCATTTCTCTCTCCTTCCATTCCAGTTTTTATATTAATCTTGTTTGATACATTTGCCTTGACTTGTGTTCCAGAACCCTTTCTTGTTTATATTTTATAAAAACGGCTGTTTGCAAAAATAATCTGTTTATTTAAAATCTGAATTAATCTTTATATATTGGAAGCAAACTGAAGAACCTTCTGCTGCTTTACAAAAATACATTTTTTTTATTTTTTTTTTTTATTCATCACTTGTCATAATTATTCATAATTATTTTGATTGACTTAAAAACTGCCAGGTTTTAAGTATAGTCATTAATCTATAAACATCAGTGAAAATGATAAGCTAAATTGTCTTCAAATTTACTTGGCATCTTCATGATCCCAAAAGTATGATCTGTTTAAATTTAATAACCTGTAGATCTTTTGTATTCTGAATGTAAAATGTGAAAGCCTCTATATAGTGTTTATAGTTATGATTTGCCTGTTTAGATAGCTATTCTTACCAACATACTGTATCGCTTGTGTAGCACTTTCAATATTCCTACAGTCCTATAAGCCATTAAAATTGTTGTTACTATTTACCTTACTCCCACAAATCTAACAGGAAGTAGAGTATTCAAAATTATTCCCACAAATCCAACAGGAAATAATTTTTCTGAATTATGTCCCCTTGTTTTATTGTTCAATTCATTTCTATGCATATTCAGCTTGCTAAAATAGCTTTAAAAAAAACATTATTCATTATGTATGTAGCACTTTAAATATTTATACCCATCTAAAAAAAAAACTGTCACTGCTGTCACTTTTTACCTTATTCCCACAAATCCACCTTTTGAGGATGGAAAATTGTTTCCATTCAGTGACAGCAGAGAAAGTATAAAGTCAAGTTTTTAGAATATTAAATATTCAGTGATTATTTTTGACGACTCTTATTTTCTCTTTCTTGACAATTCATTTATTTTCTGGCTTTTTGTCACGTAAGATTTTGTCTGTTGTGGATATAGTATTATGGGATATTGTAGACAGGAAGTATAGTTTTCCTGAATGCTGTCCTGTTATTACTGTCTTATTACTGACTTTCGATGCACAGATATTATCAGTTATGCATGAGTTGTTTATCGTATGACGACGTCTGTTCCCTCCATATATCAGTATAATTGATTTGGGTGTATATTGGCCTTGTATAATGATTAAAAAAAAAATGCATAGATTGTTGATAAATACAAAATAAATCTTTATATAACACAATATTATAATACAGAAGGATCAGGTGAAAGTTGAAGTTTCAAGAGGTCAAGTGTAAAAATTTTGCTTCATAAGAGAGAGAGAGAAAAATGTCCAAAAGCATGTAAATATATAGCCACTTCCTTAACAATATGGGCAAAGAAATATGTTTTTAAATATAATAGTGATGTAGCTGTTTAAAGTTGTCAGCTAGTCGTGCAAATGTATTTCATCTCTGGGTACATTATGATGACTACAGCATTAGAGAATGGCCCAAATCAATTTATCAATTCTGATTTTGGTTGATTTTCTATCTAGTTATATCATATCTATAGATCTGCTTTGAAAAGGGCGCTCATTGACTTGTGGCCTATATCCTGTTTGTGAAAGCTTTCTGATTGTTTTTGTTGAACTACCTATTTTTAGAAATAGTGAAATTTTGGTCTCCTTGTTATTATTTGTTTATTTCTTTTTTTCTCTTACATCCTGATCAGTTGGTTGAACTATGGCTTTGTTTGCCTGGCAGTTTTTATTATCCATCTATTGTTAGAGATGTTGAAATTTTGGTCTTCCTGTTATTTATTTTCTCTACCACCAGACATTTACTGTTAATTTCTATGTTTAGCAGTAAAATAAACATAATGGCATATAATGTGTAAAGCACCAATTTTCTGGCACCCTTGATTCCAGAGCTGTGCCAGATTATCCATTTTTTTGAACCAACAGAAGTTACATAATGAAAATACAGTAGTTTACCTCTGATATGCTAATTCTGCATCTCTTGTTAACTTACACTGCAGCATTATCATCTGTTACAAACTTTTATTAAACTATTATTAAATGTAAACTATATGTGAATTAAATGATTGAATTAATTTGTGAATCATGTGAAATATAAATACTTGCTTAGAATTTATGCACAGATTAAAAGAGGTGGCAAGTCATCAGTGACTGGAAAATCTGTGGAGAATCTGTATTTAAAATAACTATACAGTCTGTTAGAAAATTTTCAAAATATCATGCAGTGGACAAGATTTAACTTAAGAAAACTAAAGAATGAAGCAACAAAAATTGTTTGTGCATATATATATATATATATATATATATATATATATTGATAATTCATAGGGATAATTCCAAAGATGATATAAATACAAAGAGAGCTCAATGTAAGAACAGAGCAAATATAATAATGAAAGTGGAATCCTTAGAAATCCATATGTTTTTTTTCATGGGATCAGGTTCCCATCTCTTCAGACCCAAAAATTTTACAACAAATTGTAAAATTTTGAAGATATGGACGTCTGATCCTGCGAAATAAATTATTACCTATGTACTCCGCTTTCACACACACACATATATATGCACATTTCATTGAATATGACAGACAAGGTGCTTTTTAGTTTTTTATACAATTTCTCATGCGATCTAATAATTTTTTATTTTCAGATGATAATTTATATAAAAACTGTCTGAATGTTCTTTATATCCAACCACTTTTGGCTATACATTTAGCCATTTTCAAGGATTAAATATTTTAATTGTTAAATAAAAAATAATTTGTATGTATGTTTTATAATATGTTTTCATTTTATCAAAACACAGTCAGGATATTGTTCCTTTCTCTATCACCAGACATCTACTGAAAAGAAAAAAAAAAATCATTAGATCACATGAGAAATTGTATAAAAAAAACTAAATAAAACACCTTCTCTGTTGTATTCAATGAAATGTGCATGAAAGGAAGATTGCTGCCTAAATACACACACATATATATATATATATATATATATATAAAGTTTTCATACTTAGAAAAAATAAATATTTTATGTTGGACAACTGTTTTTATTTAGTTAATGTGCTCTATATGATTACCATTGTTTCGAAAATACATATTAATACATGTTTGACACTGTTGAACATGTATTAGCACAGTTAAAGTTATGCTTGCAATAGTGTTGATGATATACTCCTCAAGATGATTGATGTCTCATATCTTCACCTGATACATAATGGCCTTCAAGTGCCTCAGATAAAAAATCAAGAGGGGAGAGATCTGGGGTTCTTGGAGGCCACTCCATAGGACCATGACGACCAATCCAAGCATCTGGAAACTGATGATTCAAATACCGATGCACTTAATGACCATAATAACCATCTTGCTGAAAGTAAACTGGGTAGTCATCTTCCTCGTTTAATAGGGATGGGAGAATTTCCTCTTGCAACATGTTAAGATATCTTTCTGCATTAAGATTTTCACTGACAAAAATTGATCCAATAATTCTGTCACCCCCATATCCCGGCCCACACCATCAAATTACCTGCACCTTGCATCTTTGTCGGACTCATCCAGTTAGGGTTCTCATTACTCCAATAACGTAGGTTTTGCTGATTAACTTCTCCACTAATGTAAAAATTTGCTTCATCTGTAAACAAGATCTTAATTGAAAAGTCTGCATCCTCGTTAACTTTGGTTAATGGCCATTTACAGAATTATATCTGTATGGAAATTTATGGCCTACTATATATATATATATATATATATATATATATATATATATATATATATATATATATAGAGAGAGAGAGAGTTTTAAATATACAAAATGCATTCTTTAAAGGATCCTTTTTCAATCAACAGTTCAGAAGAAGATTATGTTGGTTCCTTCTTAAATAAATGGAATGAAACAAATTTGCACAACAAAACCTGAGTATCTGTCTATATTTCTGAGATGAGAGATTATGTACACTAATTACATTATTTGGACTATTGTTCTCATCTTTGTCGCCATATTTATTACAACATTTTGGCCGTTGTACACTCTAGCCTTCTTCAGGTGGTTGGAATGTTGAACTGGACTCTTTATTTCGCTCACTGGGGTAGATTGTTCTAGTTCCACGTGCCATGTTTAATGGATGTCAGTTATCTCCTGTTAATTCCCCTCTCCAAGTTCTCAATTGCCTGTTCAATATTCGATTAAGGTAGTGGAAAACTGGAACAGTCTACCCTAGTGAGTGAAATAAAGGATTCAGTTCAACAGTCCAACCACCTGAAGAAGGCTGGAGCATACAACAGACAAAACGTAATAAATATGGCGACAAAACCTAAGTACATACAAGTATACCCAAGTAAATACATTAACTGTCTCTGTGTAGACAGAAGGAGAATTTGTTCATTTTTGGTTTCTTTTAGAAGGGCTGTGAGCGGAAATTTTTTCTATTTTATACTCACTAGGAACGTATATACTTTGGTTTATTGCTATATTCTCTTTTTTTTCCCTTGTTTTATTAATAAATTTCAATTGTGGTTCTTCATTTATATACTTGGATTTTGCTGTGTGAATTTGTTTCCTTTTGTTCATTTAAGAAAATACTAAAGAAGTGTTTGGCATTTTTGTATAATCAAGACAATATACAAATTCTATGGTGTCAAACTTTTGTTTTTATATATATATATATATATATATATATATATATATTTTATTTGGACTATTGTCGCCATATTTATTACAACATTTCAGCCGTTGTATGCTCCGGCCTTCTTCAGGTGGCTGGAATGTCGAATTGAACCCTTTATTTCACTCACTGGGGTAGACTATTCTAGTTCCACGTGCCATGTTTAATGGATGTCAGTTCTCAAGGACACATGGCACATTGAATAAAGGCGTTGGTTAGATCCAGTGACAGAATCCAAAGAGTGTGAGTTCAATACCTGGTTAAGGCAGTGGAGAACTTGAAGAGGGTAATTAACAGGAGATAACTAATAATTGACATCCATTAAACATGGCACGTGGAAATAGAGCAGTCTACCCCAGTGAGCGAAATAAAGGGTTCATTTCGACATTCCAAACATCTGGGTTAGCCAAACATTGGTTTAGCTAATAAAAAAATGTTACCACAAAATTCATTTAAATGACTCGTTGCAAATTTGGAATATAATAAAAGCAATTTTATCAGCTCTTTCAGCATGTGTCTTATATCTTGCTCAATATAGTGGTTCTTGTTTAATGGGAAAAACTAATTTGCATATTCAACTTTAGAAGTCAAAGAACTGAATTAATGAGATTATGAATTTACAAACATTTTACAATATATTTTAACTTATTTAAAAAACAAAACTTTCAGATGAATTGATTTTGCTATTGTTAATTTTGTTTCATCCTATTGTTGCATTTTAAATGGAGCATTTTTCTATTATCAGTATATTGTGATTTATTTTTATTTATATTTATTTTTATTTATATATTTATTTTTATATTTATTTACTTATATTTATACTTATTTATATTTATATGCAGACTATTGAGTTATTTTTTTTTTTTTTTTTTGTTATCACGTTTTTTTGGTCATTTGGCAGTCAACTGTCATCATTTTAATTCCTAGGAGTTGTACCCCTACTTTTGTAGAACTCTGTCCATAAAGTTTAATTAAACAATAAAAATAAATATTTATTATTAATTTTAAACAGTTAATACTAATTGTCTTATTCACTCCTCTCAAGGATTCTAATTGGGGTAGCAGATTTTTGTTACTACTGACTTAGCTTCTACTATATACTGTGTCACTTCACAATGTGGTCGATCATAGCTGTCCATAACTTGCTAAACCCAGCAAGGTTTGTCTTTTTACTATCACTCCCATTCCCTGTTCTGACATCCATTAACACAAGCTTGTTAAGTTGGTTTCTTGCTGTTTCCCTCTGCCAATCTTGCCTTTCATATATCCTGTGAGTGTAAAATTTTCAAAGCTTTTTTTCCTTGTTATTTGTCTCAGAAATGTTAACTTTCTCTTTCTGATTCTAAGTATAAATGACCTTTTTTGTTCCCATTTTTCTTTAAAATTCCTAGTCACTCACATGCTCTGTCCATGTTATTCTCAACATCCTTTTCCACATTGCTATTGCTTCAGGTCTTCCAGTTCTTCACTCCACCTGTGAGGGAATTGGACAGCATTCATTGCCTTATAAGGAGGACTGATATTACATAGTAGTTCAACGTACATTTTTTTTGTTCTGTAGTGTAATTGGTTATTGCTAAATGTAATTGATAGAAATATCTAATTAACAGAATTGATAAAGTTGCCAATAAACAATAACAAAAGAAATAAAAAACAGGGCAAAAATAATACTAAGCAAACAATATAAGCAAGATAAAAGTAGGTAAAGCAACAGTAATGAGGCAAAAATGTAAGAATGGGATTAACACATGAAAGGTATACAGATACATGATCACAGCATTCTGACTTCAAGGCAAAAAATAAGAGAAATATGGCAGATGAGACCAAAAATGGTTTATCTTATTGGCTAGGAAGAAATCCCAGCACTGTCTATTTGTCTGTAAATTTGGGGAGGGGGATATTTTTGCAGTCCTTCTAGTAGAGATGGGAACCAACAGTTTTTAATTAACTTTTCCTATTAGTACAGGTTTGCTATTCCAAAGTACCTTAGGATTTCAGTGTTCCTCTGCTTGGACAGGTAAGGGAGACAAGTTTGCTCACTCACCCAACCTCTTCTCTGTAAACTATTGTAGCATGCCAGCTATACAATGTCTTTGTATCTGCTGATGCTGTGAAGGGCAGGAAGAAATGGATTCATGCCTTTTTTTTTTTTTCAAAAGGACCTGGTGCAATGGGAATATGAACAGTTTCAGTTCAATATTTGGTTTTTCTATACTTACACCATTAGATGCTAATCTGCCCTTTGCTTTGTACCCCCACAGGATTTCCCTTCAAGGGAGTGCCAGATTAGTTTTAAGAACAAGGAAGGAAATTCATGGCCAGGAGAGTGGGGTGTCAACATGGGTCTGTTTTCACACTTCTTCCCAGTCTTCTGCCATTTTAACCTCTTACAAGGTCAAGAAACAAACACTGGCCTATACCATTTTCAGAAAGTACTTAAACATTAAATAAAGAAGAGAATAACAACAAAAAATCTCAGGCTAAAATGAGAAATTGAAATCATTGAATTAATAAGAAAAACAATTATAATAATGATGAACTGGAAATAAAATTAAAAGAAAATAAATGTTTGTAAAATAATCATAGGTAAATAAATTTGTTTAATTTTAAAAGTATGGGAATAAAAATTATCAAGATGAAAACTGAACTACTAATTCTATAATTAGTGATAATGTTACTTGTAATAATTTATTACAAAGTTTACTGTTATTATTTTTGTTTTATCCCAACACTCTGGATCAGTACACATTTTATTAGTACTATTATTTTATTACTACACATTTTCACAAGTTCAAATATAGAATAAAAAAAGAGAACAGAATTTCTAACTTCATCTTTTATCACTGTGTAATAGAAATTGAAATGAAAAGGATTTGATGTCAGTTTAACTAATAATTCTATAATTAGTGATATTACATATAATATTTTATTACAAGTTTTACTGTTATTATTTTTGTTTTATCCCAACACTATGGGTTGATACACTCTTCTTTATTACTATAATTTTATTACTATAACTTACTCCATGCTCATAAATTTTGTCTTTTTGTTATCTCTCCTAAACCTTGTTCCATCATCCATTTACACAAGCTTGCTAGGTAGGTTATGCATTGTTTTACTCTGTCCTGTGAGTACCAGATTTTCTGTGCCCTAGAAATTTCAACTGTCTCTTCCTAAGTTTGATAAGAGGTTTCAGACAACGGATTAATCTTTTATTTTTTCTATTTTTTACTGAGCCATTGCTGCTTTTGTACAACTGAATATAGATCATTAGGGAATAATATTTTAATGTGAATTCTATAGAATCCTCCTAAACATAATTCATGATTTAAAGCAAATAAAAAGTCTCTTCTATATGTGCATAAATATAACGCCTTGTGTCTCATTTACTGATAAAAATAAATTCCTCATATTTTCCTCTTTTGAAAATACTTTGTATCCAAGTGAAAATTAAAGGGAAATAAAAATAACTATATTAATTTCATAAGGGCTTAGCAACCTTTAGATATTTGCTACTTCAGCTCTCAAGGATATTAATGTTGAGTGAATCCTCTTAAGAGCCACCCTGAAGAAATCTAGGAATGTCTGGGACAAGGGGCATGAGCAAATGGAACCATTTGGCCAGGGTTTTCACAGTTGGTGGGGAATCCAAAATCAAACCCCACATAAATTTTTCTTTGGGACCTCTGTGGTCCAGAAGTAAGCTATAATTTCAGTGTTACAAGCTACTGTTTCAAATGATCCCAGATCCTTAATGTTACAGAATGTGAACGCCAGGGCCAGAATGGTCAGGGATTGGTTGGAGTGTCTCATGGGTGGTGTATTCTGACAGTGATGGATTGTTGTTGTCTGAATTTTAGATATAATTCAATTTCAGCAGAAGGTCTGAAGAATTCTGAAATGTAGATATGCCTCCCACACCCAGGTTAGTGACCAGTTAAGACCATCCATAGAGGGTCACTGAGCCAACATCCAACATGTGTTCCTGTGATGTCATTCCTCCTACTGCCTGTTAGAATCCAAGCTGCCACCAATCTCTCCTAATAAAACAAATAACAAAAAGAAATTGGTCCTTTTTGTTGATACCCTTTTGTTTAGTAGCGTGGGGGTCCAAAGACAACACAGAATGTAACATTAAACAATGAGAAAAAGGTTACAAAAATGTATACACCAAAAAAAAAAAAAAGAAAATTTTCCAAAAACAAAAGTAAGCATAAAAAGTACCTTTTAAAGGGGTACTTTTATGCTTACTTTTGCTTTAGCCATAGAATTTGGGTGTAGAGGATTTGTAAGTAAATCTTTAAGCACAACACTAATACTGAAATTAAAGAAACCACACAAAAGAAAATAATAAAAAAACATATCAGAAACTATAGAAAGGGTATCATGGTGGATAGGGATTGTTTTATTTTATGTTATTTAAGATATAAGCTATTACTGAATGTGAGAAAAATAAAAATATTATTAAGGAGTGAGAACAATAAAAGAACAGGAATTAAGGAGACAGAAGATGACAATTGACATTGCATTTAAATTTTTGAAGATCAAAATTGACTCAAAAGCAAGAAACCAGAAGAGTTCTGCAAGTGAGAAGTACGATAGAAGAAACTGTTAACATAGAACTTACAGCTACATCAGTCATATCGAAGAATCAGTATTACATAACAGTTCCGTTTTCTTTGTTTCTAATAAAAATTTTCCTGTTTCTTAATACTTTGCTTAGCTTTTGCAAGGTACCTTTTGCTATTCCAATGCAATTTTGGATTTTGGTCTTGTGTTTTCCATCCTCTGTTAAAACATTTCCTAGATATTTAAATTTGTTGATTTTGGCATCCCCAATTTGTAATTCACATATTGGGCTGTCCCCTTTTGCTCACAGCCATACATTCTATCTTCTTACAAATGATGTTTAGTCCATTCTTTTCACTTTCCTTTACTATCTTTTGTTGGAGTTTCTGTAGTTTCCTTTCTGTGTCTGCTATCAACATTGCATCATTTACATATCTTATGTTAAGATTGTGGGTGCCAATATGATTAATATGTGTTATGGAATTTGCAAGCACTGTTATTGGAATCGGACTTAACAGATGTGGCATGTATTTACATACATGTTACAGACCATTTGTATCCCTTTTTGCCTGACATGTTTCCTGGTGGTCTGTTCAAGTAAGATAATATAACATCCCACTGTGTACAACTGATATGAAACTGGTTCCAGAAATAGTCTAACTTCCAGGTACTCTGATGGCCTCAGCACTTGCCAGATCCGAATCCAATTGGGCACTGATGGGACTTGTAGATCACATTGTTTGTTACAGCCACATCTAACAAACCTAATTCTTTATTTGCAGTTAGACTAATGTCCTCATCTTTGCTGTCCTCATTTTTGTTGTGATTTAATGTCCACCAGCCTTCAAGTGTGTTGATCTGAGTAACCATCAAGGAATTTTGAACAGAAACATTTAACCTTAGGGAATAGATTGTCCTTGTTCTGCCTTCCCATACCTAGGGATTTCTCTTTCTCTCTCTCAGTACTGGTCACAGCACTGGTTCATGAATTTGCAGGCATAGTAAAAGTGAGTTCAATCCTTTGACTGAGTAGTGCACATAGAAGAAGTAATAATTGAACAGTACTAAAAGAAACAAAACCAGATATTTGTAGACATGGACAGCAGGACAAGAACTATATGAAGAAGGCCAAAGCATGATTAAAACAACAAAGATGAGGATATTAGTCCAACTGTAATTAATAGCACCTCATCCCCAAAATTTAGACAGACATAAAACTCTGTTATGGACAGCCCTGAAATATGCCTAGAAGGATAGATAGATAGATATACCTATAAAATGACTTCAGCCCCACTAAAACTTTATGCTATGATGAATAATCATCGTTTTTTTTTTGGGGGGGGGGAAACAGGTAAAGAAAGAAGACTAATGTTATTGGATTCCATATATACTTGTGTATAAGCTGACTACATGTATAATACAAACTTTGAATTTTGAGGCATGGATTTTTTAATTTTATTTTTTTTAATCAGTTTTAAAAAATCCTTTTAATGAATCATGGAGGTCCAAAAACATTTCATTGACATTTTAAAGAAAAGTGAGACATGAGCAAAGGAAAAGTTGATTCAATTATGGAGGAAATACACAATTATTTTGATTCCTACAAAATTCTCTTCATGGGAAGTACTTCATGTCTCTGTAAGCCTGTAAAAAGCACTTAGAGCAGTTCAACCACCAGTAAAAACTAAATATTATTTTTGAAGATTACTTTAAAAAGTAGATTTTTGTTCCAAATGTGTGTGTGTGTATGTATATATATATATATATATATATATATATATATAATTTCACTGAATAGGATTCATCAAATCAAAGGTGAAAAAATGAGTTGAGTGTGTATGTATTTATGTATGTTTAATGTTTTGAAAAAAGTATAGAATTGGTGTATATGGAATAAATTCCAATAACCAAAAAATGCTATTCTTAAAAGAGTGCTCAATACAAAGTAGAGCAAATATAATCTATTTGAAAATTATAACATAAACATGTTATAAAATCACTACAAAAATAACCATTTTGTTTCAACACTTCTGATGTCTTATCAAGTGATGGTGTTGAATGTAGAATAAAGAGTTTTTCTAACAAAAAAAAAAAAATTCTTTCATGGCCAAGTGGTTAGAACGTTCACTTTCCGATATTATTGTTCTGGAGGGGGCGATCCCACCATGTGGTACCTTTGGAAAGTATCTGAAAATCACACCAGAGGTTGACCCAAACCTTGTGAGTGAAATTGGGTAGACAGAACACTTGGGGGCCATCAATAGCTATGCTAGCATGAAGTCACAAGTCATCGTGACCAAGGGTTTGAGTGTGCTGGACTTGTTCAGATTGTTGATCACACTAGATAACATGCTCTCTCCCAGAAACTGTAACTGAGGTCTGCTCAGCATAGTGCAGCATAAACCCCAGGTGGGTTCTGTGGGTGTTGACCAAATTGTTCTAATAGATGGGTATCCTTGAATATGAGTGGCCAGCTATTATATATATATATATATATATATATATATATATATATATATATATATATAAAGTAAAATGTGAAATTGTTACAAAAATCTGTACAAAAACTTGCTGTGTAGGGAAAATAAGATTTGGAAAAGTACCTAATATTTATATGTATCATTTATAATACATCTATTTTTACAGAGAAATATTAAAATTCTTTTATTTACATGTGGATTTTCAGAAAAAATTGTTTTACTTTTATTGATTTCACTTTTAGCTTTTCATAAAGTTTGTAAATGTTTATATTCCCATGTGTTGATAATTTTATGTCTTGAAGAAGTAAAAAAAATCAAGGGGCCTGACTAGTTTTATGTTGCTTATGTTGAAGAAAATATGACAGAATCTATTTTGAGGGACATACCTTTGGTTTATGCAATGAATTGAGTATTGGTTTAAGCTTGCTGATAAAAAACGTTTCTTTATGAATGCACTATTGTTCATTGGGTTTTTAGTTGCATTGATAAAATGGGAAGATATTAAAATTTGACAGATTTCATCCTCCACATTACTCTGTATGTTGGTTAAGGGGTATTTTTCTGGTGTGGGGAAACCTAATTTGTTGGCAATGAATTGTCATCCTTTGCCAGAGTGTCTGGCCGGTTTGGCCAATGTAATGTTCATGACAACCTTTGCATGTTATGTATATCCATCCTGGGTAAGACGATAAACTACATCTGCATCCTGGGCAAGACAATAAACTATGTCCAACAGCAAGGCCTCTGATCAGGAGGTTTTGCGGTGCGTGGAATTGCTGGTATTCCCAGATCTGCCCTGATCTGGGAATACCAGTATATGTTAGGGTCCCAGCTATGGGAAAATAGTTAACCCCGAAACTGGGGTAAAAACACTATGAAAATATAAAAACAGGTCTGCAGTTTTGTGATATATATATATATATGTGTGTGTGTGTGTGTGTGTGTGTGTTAACAAATTAACAGACTGCAAATGAATGCATGAACATAAATAAATGTAATAATAATAATAATCAACAAATAAATAAATAATACTTAATGAGTAAAAAGTTAACTGCATTTGGATCCACAATTACTTTTACTCAATAGCTTTTAGAATAATTTGAAACGTAACTATTACCGAGCATAAACATAAGAATAATACACCACCAACCATCATATACAAATAGTTGAGTCAAAAACATAATACACATGGCCTGAAGATTGCAATGAAACATGAGACAGGCTGTTGCCATCCATTTGGTGTTGACCTCAGTGTCCACTTTTATATTTTCATATATATATCTCAAGAGAGAGGAAAGGTAATAAATCCATTATTATATAAATAATCCAAGTGGATTCTAGTAATATAAAATATTAAAAATGATCCACTAAAAGAGCCCAATGTATTATTTAATTTTTAAAATCTATTTTATTTTTAAGTATAATTTATCTTTGGAAGAGTATTTTTAAGTAGGAACTTGTATTTTTAAACCCAGCCTTATCTATATAAAATTTTTTTTATAAAACTTCCTTTTCAGTCCTCTTAGTTTCAAGTACCACTTCATTCTTTATATACCCCGTATTTAATGTCATAAGGTTAATATCTAGGTTTAATGTTATAAAACCTCTTTCCTTTAAGCCTTCTACCCTCCCCTGACCACTAGCTCATGCATTTTGTCTGACTGAAACACTGAAATGGATAAATTCTATGTTAATTTTTCAACGGCTGTTACAGTTAAATTTCTAATTCAGACACAAACTCAGTTTATACACCGGGGTTGAATAAGACTGACAAGTTTTCATCAATTGGAATAGATTTATCTCCCATATGAGGTAATTTTGGATTTTGTTGTATAATACTATATATATATATATATATATATATATATATATATATATATATATATATATATATATATATATATAGATGATGGAACAAACTTATGTGCATAAGATTTGGCGTGATTTTAACCAGCCTTTTTCCTTTGATTTTAATAGAGATTTCTGTATCATTTCATTCTGCCAGATCTGCTCCTCCCATCTCCTCCTGTGCAGATAGTAGTAGGAGGAACTAATGTGTGGGAGGAGTGTTTTTAATATATTTTTGCCCTCTCATCTTTTGAGGGTGTGGTCTGTTTAGATGGGAAGGGGAACAAACCATGGTAACATTTGAATGTGTTAGCCTTTTGACTTGTTCAAGGAAACTATATTTGAGTGTATGCAGAGATGCTGTACCATGTTCTTTTTATCTGACCTCATATTTCAAAGTAACCTTTTTTCTTTTTTTTTTTTAAACAGTCAACAATATTCATAGCCTCCTCAAGGTCAGTGAAAAGTAATATACAAAATGTTGGGATAAGAATGATTTTCAACAGAAAATAAACATCTTCGACTAAGTGTTCTAAGAAGTAGGATTTAAGATAAATTGTTCCAAAGCAGAAACTTTAATCTGGAATTAGAATGAAAGCAGTGATGGTTGGCACATATTCTGAATCCATCATAAAAAATCAGGATGTGAAATTAATAAATATTAAACACTTCAAATACCTTGGTGTATAGATCAGTTATAACAAATTTAGTATAGGAGATAAGGAAATTGAGGCTTACAGCCACATCACATTGAAACATTGATTCCCATTCAATCATCAAAGTTAAGAAATGTTGAGCCTGGTCAGTACTTAGATGGGTGACCACTGAAGAATAACAGGTATTGTAAACTTGGATGTGTGGGTGATGTAATGGATAATGATAATTTTTAATCGGAAAGCTGAGTTCCAATTCCAATTTCATTTGTTATATTCACTTATGTATAAATACACTTGGAAAGGGTATGAATCCACCAATTCTCCCTTCCAGCTATGGGTTAATTAGTAAGTCTTGTATCACTAAACCATTGTTATCTCCAAAAGAAAATTATTACAATCTAAATCTATTTTCTGGCTTTAAATGACTGGCAAAGGATTGGTAAGCCATAGAAAACAAATCAACCATCTAAACCTCTACCTTGAGTGACTCTTGAACCTTGTATTGGGTGAACTTTTGTTTAAAAAAAAAATATATTTTCTCTTTGCTGGATAAATAGAAGAGTGACTGTCAATGAAAAAATGGATTTATTGTGAGAATCCATAATGAAGGAAATCAACTTGGATCAAAAGCAGCTATCAATATCCAAATGAAATCTAAGAAGAAAAAGGTCATTCTTTGTATTTGTAACAGTGAGCAATAGGCCTGTCTGAATGACACATTGGTATAGAAAATATCTTTTCTGGGCAATGTAGTCAGCAGTATGTTGCAAATCAAATGTTATCAGTTTTTCCTATGTTCTATATTTTCTTGACTTGTCTTTTCAGACCCTCATTTATTTTTTTGTATCTTGCAACTCGTCTTGATTAGTCATCAATTGTAAGAAGCATAAAATATTGAAAGATTCTGCATTTGCTCAGTTAATTGTTTGTCTATTGGCTTTGAAATCAGTCTGTCGACACATCACCATGACAGAAGAAAGAAATAAGCAGAAAAAAAATAAATGTCTAATTTTTTAAAACTTATTCAATACCAAGAAATGTTCAAAATGAAAATAAAATTAATGTTTGGTATGTTAAATATTGATATTTGAAATTGCGTGTAATTGCTTTTAAGGATTATTATAAATTTTTGTACACTATTTACATTATTCAGACTATTGTCCTCATCTTTGTTGCCATATTTATTACAACATTTCGGTCGTTTTATGCTCTGGCCTTCTTCAGGTGGTTGGAATTTCGAACTGAACCCTTTATTTTACTCACTGGGGTAGACTTTCTAGTTCCACGTGCCATGTTTAATGGATGTCAGTTGTCAGTTATTTCCTGTGAATTCTCTTCTCCAATTTCTCCACTGCCTTAACCGGGTATTGAACTCAAACTCTTTGGGTCCTGTCACTGGATCTAACTAATGCCTTTATCTACTGTGCCATGTGTCCTTGAGGACACATGGCACAGTGGATAAACATGGCATGAAATACAAAAATGTTGCATTAAAAAATTTATAGTACAATACTTTCACCCTGGTTTTAGAAAATATTTTTTTAGTATTGAAATCAGATGAGTTTGAGGTGAGAGAAGAAACTATAAAAAAAAATATTGTCCATTAGATGAGTAAACATTTTATTTTTTTGCTTCAGAAGTAGTCAGCCATCAGAGAGATTTAAAAAAATACATTCATCAACTCTGAAGTGATACACTGGTCAAATTTGATTGACCTCTGACAAAATGGAATTTGCGAATCTGCACTTACAGAAGATTTTTTAAATAATGAACTGCAACAGGTTCTAATGAATGGAACAACATTGGAGTGGCCCAATTTACATGCGTATTCACAAGGTGTAGAAAGAGCTGTTAAATTAACTACTGAAGCTTCACAAATTGCACATGGACAAGAAGCAAGGCATAAGCACATTATTACTAAATCATTGAGCCATCAAATAACATCTTCATTTACTTCAAGGGGAAATTATACTGAACAATTTAGCTATATTATGATGTAAAATGTTATATACATTGCAAAAGTTTCAGTGTGATTTTCAATAATGCAAATTTTAAACATTTTGTGAAGCAGTATTGTATTATATACACTTTTATCTGTTTTGTTTTTATTAATTATACCCTAACAAATGGTGTAAAATCTTAGTTCCAATTCAAGTTGTGTTCGTTAATATTCCCTTTTGCATGAATATCCCTGGGGGAAAGGCATGAATCCATCTCTTCTACAACCTCCCAGCTATGGATTTGTATCAGTAAATCTGTATTATCTTCAAAAGAATTCTTACAATCTAAAAATATTTTCCAGCTTTAAATAACCTGCAAAACATTGATAATCCTTAAAAAAAAACAAAATAAATCATATATATATATATATATATATATATATATATATATATATTTTATAGGAAAATGATTTATAAATTTTTATATATAAAGAACAATTTTAGGAAAACCTATGACAAAGTGGAAAACCTTTTTGCATGATGTATTTTGTCCTTTAGCACTTCATTGGAATAAACATTGATTACATCAATGCAACTACACATGTGTATGAAGGAGAGGGAATGCTGAAATTTTTAATATTTATTTTATATGCATACATATTTTTTTATATACATATAGTTTAATATTTTTTATATATATATATATATATATATATATTTACTTATTTATTTCTTTTAGGACATGGGGAAATGTGCGAGCCTGCTGAGGAGTTTTTTAAAAGGGTAAGTCCATTTTTAACAGATTTATCTTTTGAACTGCGGAAGTATTCTTGCACACAAGTAGATAATCAGAATAATAAAGCAATTAGTGTAATCAATTAGTATATACCGTATTTCCTGCTGTATGTTGCACATTTTCTTCCTTCAAAATGATACTTCAGAAATCACCTTACACATGATTTGAAAAAGGTCAGAGTTTGGGGTAGGCCAGTGGGTTGAGAGTGATTGGTTGCTACAGAGGATTAAATGTATGATATAAAAGCATAAAATATATTACTTTCTGTTTGGGTTGATTGTTACTAAGCTAGTCAGTTATAATTTGTTAAAAAATAGAAGCTGGTTAAAATCAGAAACTGTCTTGAGTAAAAACCATATTCACCCTATACTCTGAAACTTTTTATGCCAAATTTACAAAAAAAAAATGGTTTATAAACAGTTTACCTATTTATGACTAGAGATTACAAGGACAGATGATGTTTGTCTTTCCTAATCTTTCTGTAAGCACATTTTCTCCTCATCTTCAGGTGATATTGTGTGGGTGGTTAAGGGAAAAATGAATGATGGCACCCTATTTTAAAAGATCATCATGATCATTCCCATGACTGGTTGTGGTCATAGGGTTGTGGTACAACTGAACACTGGAACAGTTCCCTCTACATATCTGGGTTGAAAGCCGGAGAGGTATTCCTTTAGCTATTGTGTGTCTTGGGGCAAGTAGACCTGGTGGAGTCCATCCCTCTTCAGATCAGACCACAACTGATGTCTTCTAACTTAATGGCTTGCCTTGTTCACAGACACATGGCCATTAATTCTATCAAGGAAATCTCAACCCTGGCCATTGACTTCAGTCTAAAAAGCTCTTTGCTATGTCATCACTGCACTACCTGCATCTATAGCTATGGAGCTCAGGCTACCTCATTGTGCTAGATGTCCATTGACCCTACAAGAAGGCTCATCCACCCTTTGATATGTTTTATTTTAATCCTGCTGTATATGTAACCACTCTCCTAACTTGAAAAGTCTGATAGGAGGAATCAGTTTAGTCACCAATGACCCAACCATGTGACAGATATTACTGGGTTACATTGTACCAGTAGCATTTGAGAGAGACCTGAAATAATACATAAGATAGAGGTATCTTCCCCCCCCCCACCTCAAAAAAAAAACTTATGGGTACAATGTCTGGTTTTACTTTCTGTGATTTCAATTATGCTTAATCAGCCCCAGTACGAAGCAAAGAGAAGCTATAAAAATGTTAAGAATCTATAACTTTCTATGTCTTTACATAACGTTCATTACAGTATATGTTGTTATAACTGTTATTGTTGTTTTCTTTTGTTATTAGTTATTGTTGGTAATCTCTTATTGTGCCTAATAAGATCTATAGTAAGAAAGAACGTTCTATCTGTCACATAACTTTTATTACAGCATGTTATAATTGTCATATTTTATTATTAGTTATTGTTGCTAATAAGATCTATGGTAATAACAAATCTTCTATCCATCACATAACTTTTATTACACTATATTGATATAATTGTTCTATTTTATTATTATTGTTGTTAATCTCTTATTGTGTGTAATAAGACTATTTAGCTTGTATGTGACCCTTTTTAGAGTGAGGATCTTACCTTTCTGCAGTTTATGCAGTCATTATATCTAAGGCCCTACCAATAGTGAAGTGGTTTCCTGTTGTCTTCTCTGTAGACTCCTTTACTTTACCTGTCCTGGGTATGATGATAAACTACATTTGGCAGCAGGGCCTCTGATCAGAAGATTGAAGGTTTTGAAGAGCATGGAATCAACTCTTAATTGCTGTTGTTCGCAGGTCCTCCTTGACCTGGGGTGGTAGTACCTGTTAGGATCACAGCTATGGGCAAATAGTAAAAACACCAGCAATAGATTTTAATAGTATAAAAAAAAAAGACTACCAAATGTCACAAGAAAATTAAATTTCAACATTAAATGACTTATAAGGTGTTGATGTGCCGTTAAACAAACCAACCAATCATTACTTTATTATCTGTGAATTGCTATGCATTTTTAGGAAAAATAGTGGAGTGGTTTCATCAATTCCTTTTCTTTATTATCTGCCATGCATTTTTAGGAAAGATGAAGTGGTTTCCCTTTGCCATCTCTATAGATTCCTTTTCCTTATTGTCTATGGATTGCCATGCATTCTTGAGAAAGATAGTGATGTAATTTGCATTTACCCTCTCCATGTTTTGGCATTCTGAGTTTTTCTTCTCTGAGACTTGAGAGCCCAGTCTACTCTGTTATTTAACACATAGCTAGGGAGACAAGTTCATGCCTTTCCCAAGGGTATTCATGTATAGATGAATACACTAGATTAGATTAATATATATATATTATATAATGATTATTTTCATTAACGATCTTCCCGATGTCATCAGTTCCCAAGTAGGCATCTACGCAGATGACACTACTATTTACTCCCCCCTTAGTAGCAAATCCCGTATCACTGACAAAGTTAAGCTGGTCATTTGTCTCGAAGAGGACCTCCAATCTGTTGTTGACTGGGGCAAGAAATGGCTGGTTAACTTTAATGCCTCGAAAACAAAAACTGCTCTATTTACCCACCACAGAGAAATTATTAGAATGTATGATGCTCAATTCCACGAGAGTACCTCTCTGTGACTGCTTGGTCTCCTACTGTCCGCTGACCTGAGATGGAACAAATACATTGAATCAATATTTCATCTACCGTAAGGAAAGTGGTTCTCTGTGTCGTGCCAGAAAGTTTTTCTCACCTGAGTCCATCTTTCAAATCTATAAATCGCCCTTGCATAGAATACTGCAGCCATATATGGTCTGTAGCCCCCTCTGTTTGTCTTAAGGTCCTTGGCAAAATCCAGAGACGGATATGCAATGTGATTGGTCCTGATCTCACATCTTATTTACAGTCGCTCTCACATTGACATATCATTGCTTCCCTCTGTCTTTTCTACAAATACTGTCATAGTAACTGCTCCAACAAGCTACTTTCGCTAGTTCCCAAACTACATTTAAACGTGCTACTAGGTTTGCATCTCAATCCCACCCTTTCACTGTTGAAATGGTTAAATGTAGCCATCTCTTCTACTCTAATAGCTTCATGTCTTACACTTCCTGTCTGTGGAACTCCCTTCATCTTACTTGCTTCCTTGATAGCTATAATCTCCAACTATTCAAATGTAATGTCAATCAATATCTCCAGATGCCTTGATGTATTTCCCGTTCTTCTCTTCATCCTTTCCTCTATCACGCTTGCCCCCACTCTCTGTAACTCCTTCTGTGCTAGTGGCATTCCTGCCTTGCTTGGGGTGAAAAGCTTAAAAAAAAAATATATATATATATATAATTTTGTCATATCACATCATGAGTCCTGCACATCTTTTGTGTCATAAAGGCATCACATGTACTGCAGCCTTAGCAGTAGAGGTGCATCTAGGGCAAGATAGTCTGACAGCAGATCTCATTTCTCTTAAGGCTGGTTTTGCATTCAAAGTTTTCTTTCTCCTGGACTGGTTGCCACCTCAAGTCAAGAGATCTCAATCAGTCCTGCTATTTAACCCCTACTGAACTAATTAAATAAAACTATTTAATTAAGGGAGGTATGGTGGAATAATGGATTGTGACTCAGATTGAGGAATCTGAGAGCCGAGTTTGAATTCCAGTCAGGCTTATTACATTCACTTACATACAAATACCCTTGGGAAAGGTATGAATCCATCTCTTCTACCCCCAGTTATGGGTCGGTAGTAAGACAGACTGGAATCTATAGTCTTGGGTGGCAACCGATCTAAGAGAAGGAAAACTCTGAATTCAAAACTGCATGTAGCCCTGGTGAAGCTCATGCTATACAGCTAAGGAAAGGATCATTCGTATTGACTCTGTTCCTGACTAGGGTTGATACCATTTTTTTTTTTTTTTTTTTTTTTTTAAATTAATGACTTCCATGTGTCCCATGTTAAATTCTCCAAACCAGGACACATTCTATTGCAAAACAAATCTGAACTGATGGTTACTACATTGTGAAGCAATGGTTTGAAAATTGCTGCTCTGTCAGTTTGATCCTCCTTGCGTTTCTTCACAGAAGTTTGTTTGGTTTGTTTTGTTTGACAGCATATCAACCACAATGGGTTATTTAATGCCAACAAAATTTCTTTTCTTTTTTCTTTTTTTTTTTTTTTCAAAAATGTATAGTTGGTAATATTTTTTTAAAAAATGTATAGTTTGTTTTGTGGCATATTAATCTCAATGGGTTATTTAATGCTGACAAGATTTTTATTTCTGGTAATATTTTCTTTTTTCAAATATTTATTGCTGATACTAATTTATTTTTTTAAAGTATTTCTGGTATTAAAATCTATTTTTACACTTTCATAGTGTTTTGAGTGTTCTGGGGTTAACTATTTGCCCATAGCTGGGACCCTAACAGGTGCCACCACCCCTGGTCAGGGTAGACCTGGGAACCAACAATTAAGAGGTGGTTCCACGCTCCTGAAATCCTCCTGATCAGAGGCCTTGCTGCTGGACGTAGTTTGTCTTACCCAGGATGGTGATGCAGTTTATCGTCATACTCAGCATGCTCACAGAGAACAGTGTTAAGTTAAATCATCTGAGATAAATAATTAAGCCCTAATAGAATATTCCTGTTAGCCCCAAGCTATATCAAACTAAATAAACTTTTTCTGTTCATCAGGTGTATAGCGATCTGAGTAACCTAAAGGGAATTCTAAACAAAAGCCTTTATTTAATCTACGGGGGTTGGCTGTTCCCATTTCATAGTTCATGTCTAGGGATATCTTGTCTAATTCTTATTTTTATTACTGCTCAGTTATTATTTGCCTATTTCCGCTGAGTCCAAGTACACAGTGCCAAACCCAGGGATTGAACACACAATTACAATGTCACCAAATTCACAAACCAATGCTTTAATCTACTAGGCTATAGTTCTGTAGGACAATTTGCTTTAGTGAAGTTAAGTTTAAGGCTTCAAGTTCAAACCAGCAAATTGTCCTATGGGATAATATATTCCACCCATAGAACAATGGACCCTAAAATGTTCAAGCTGCTCTGAAAGGTACATACATTTTAACCTATGTGAAATTCTGAACTGAACCCTTTATTTAATCTATGGGGTCAGACTGTTCTCATTCCACTGCCTGTGTCTAGGGATACTGTGTCTAGTTCTTATTTTCAGTACTGCTTAATTATTGCTCGCCTATTTCCACTGAATCCAAGTTCACACTGCTCACAACTACTATGTCACCAAATTCACAAACTGATGCTTTAATCCACTAGAACTATTGCAAGAACTGGACAAGACATCCCTAGACCTAAGTAGCAGAATGAGAACAGTCTATCCCCATAGAAATCAGTTCAGAATTCCCTGTAGGTTACTCATACATTGGATTAAGTCCAAATGACACTATGGTCAAAATGTTGTGATAACAACAAAGACAAAGGACAATAGTCTGAATATAAATAGTGTAAATAATTATAACTCCTCATCCCAGAAATTCAGACAGAAGGTGATCAAATGATAACAACAAAGACAAGGACAATAGTCTGAATATAAATAGTGTAAATAATTATAACTCCTCATCCCAGGAATTCAGATGGAAACTTTGTAACTTTGCTTCATATTTTTCTATAAGATTGTTTCTATTTGTTAAACTTTAGTTGTTTTGATCTTTGACCCATAGGTTTTAAAATGTTTAAAATTGTAGTGAAAGAGATAATCAGTTACCCCCCCCCCCCCCAAAGTTTGTGTTTTGTGTGCGATCTGCTGAAGAAAAATTACCAAAAAGTAGTCAGCAAAAATCAATATCAATGACTAGAAGCTATGCTGATGTTCTTCTCTCCCCTGAATGGCGTGACCAATCAGAAAATTCTCTCGGTGAACAGAAGTCGTTGTTTTTCGCTTATAAAAGGAGATGATTTTTTTTGAGCTGTGAAAATGAACACGCGTTGTTGTTGGCAAGAAGTGAAGGTTGGATTTGTGACCCCGTTTTGTCATTTCTACATTGTGTGTTACGCCAGACTATCATGTGAACTGCGATTTGGCTACAAGTGTTGTGGCCAATAAACAAGAAATCTATTGCAGTTGCTACTATCAGTTGACAGTCTTTTTCTTTACTACAACAAAAATATTTTAATTTTTATGTTTACATTAATAACATGCTTTTTAGCATTCATTAGCTTCTGTTCCCTCACATTGAATCATCGGTTCTTGTACAATCACCGGCCTGGTCAGTACCTGGATGGGTAACTGCTTGGGAATACTCGGTATTGTTAGTTTGGATATGCTGGTGATGTAATGGTTAATGGCTCAGAATTAGAAATTGGAAAGCTGAGTACCAGTTGAGTTCATTATATCAACTTATATACAAATTGCTGATCCCATATCCATTGATTTCATGTTTATGGCCATATCATGTTCAACCAGTTCTTGTAAGTAATGTTGAACCAAGTCAGTACCTGGATGGGTGACGGCTTGGGAATACTAGGTGTTGTAAGTTTGGATATGCTGGGGATGTAATGGTTAATGGCACAGAATTGGAAATTGGAAAGCTGAGTATGAGTACCAGTCAAGTTCATTATATCAACTTATATACAAATTTCTGATTCCATATCCATTGATTTCAGGCTTATGGCCATATCATGTTGTAACACTTGTAAGCAATGTTAAGTCTGGTCAGTATCTAGATGGATGACTGCTTGGGAATACTAGCTTGGATGTACAGGCAGATAATGACCTTAAATTGGAGAGTGGAATTCCAGTTCTATTTGGTTTTGTTATATTAACTTAAGGGTAAATACCCTTGTGAAAGGTATGGATCCACCTCTTCTCTCTCCATTTATGGGTTAATTAGTAGATCCTGTATCAGTAAGTCATTCTTATTTCTAAAAAGTTCTTAGAATCTGAAAATATTTTTGCCTTTAAATAACCTGCAAAAGGTTGATAATCCATAAAAAACAATCAATCCTATTCTTAATATTCTTCAGATCTGTGATAGGATTATCATTAGATATACTTTTCTTTCCTCTTTTGATTGAATACCCTGTTTCTTTTTTTGTTTTGTTTTTTAAGCTCTTATTTCTTTGCGAATAAATGGAAAAGGGTTTTTTTCTCTCTTTTTTGTTTAAGAAACGCAAATATATCAATGTTAATGTTTTGACTGGTAATGTCAAAATTCTATCAAATCCAACAGTTAGTGCCTGCATTGTTTTTCTTTTTGATGGTTTATAAACAGGAACCAACTGTATGAATAGAATAGAAACATGAACATATCCTTAGTCTTGGTTGTATCTTGTATCAGTTAGTAATTATTTATCTCTAAAAATTTCATACAATCTAAAAATATTTTTTGACTTTAAATAACCTGAAATGGGTTGAGAGACCATAAAAAACAAAGCAATCTAGCATTCATTAAGCAACTTATTTAAAGTAATTTTTATGCAAAATGTTTTGCAAGCAATGGCCAAGATTACTCAAGATGAATGACAAGGTCTTATTTGTTCTATGTAATGCACACACTTTGTATCTTGTTTTGTCAGAGAGTGCACAGTTATAGGGAATTTCTGTTACATTTTTTGAAGTAGTTAATTGTTTATAGACATTATTTTCTGCCTTGACCTTCCTTTTTTTGGAAGATACTATTAGCAAATGTGCTTATTTTTGTAAAAGTGTGATACAAAAAGGAAATCCCAAATCAATGCACTATCACCTAAAACCATTACCAACCTATGAGAAAAGTCTTTGGAAAAGAGAGATAGGTGCACTAGTGACTGAAACAACATCACTGTTTGACTGGAATTCTTCTGATGTTACAATTAACATGATGATTACCAAGATTTATAATTTAATATCTTACTTATTATAAAACGCAGGTTGTGTGTGTGTGTGTCTGTAACGTTTATATGTTGGATCGAATTTCCTACATTTTTTAGCCAATTTCAACAAAACTTCACAGGACTACATAAAATTACCTTTTGGTGGTTCTAACGGTGCCGAAAATGGGGAAAAACACAGTTGTTTTTTAAGAAAATCAATTTGAAAACACGATTAAGACACATCGTGAGAATAAAAGGGGGAGAACTCACCCACGAAAATGTAAACAAAAGAGCATAGCATGATGAAAAAGACGCCGAACTTGACGAAAACAAAATTTTATCGTCTAATGTTCATATTATTCTTAAAGAGGAAAGATCAAAGTATTTTTGGAGTATTTTTTTTACATTTTTTAATCGTTCCTAGCACGTCTGAAATTTTCATTAAAAATATTTTTTTTTTTTGGTAAAAAAAAAAAGGACAGATAATCAATCATTTTTAATCATTTTTTTTCGATTTGATAAAAAGATTAAAATCTTACTTTGATATTCTTTTAAAAATCAATTATCATTTTTTCAAAACTGATTTTAATAAAACAGATATTATACTGTTTATTTAAAATATTTTGAACCAAGCTTAACTTAGCTTCTGCTTTAAAAAATGTAATTTGAAAAAATAAAACAAAGCAGGTCATAACCTTTCGGCGTCGCTTGACGATTGACGAAAGGCACATTCATGACGTTTAGATAACTTACGGGATGAGAACTCTTTCTACGGATGGAAGGAAGTGAAATTTATTTAAGTGAACAAATTATTTACCTCGTTACTTTTAAGGAAAACTTTCAGCGCTCTAATTTTTTTTTTTTTTTTGTACTTAGCTTTTTATTTTTTTTTTATTTTTACGTTTACGATGCTTTATGGAAAATATAAAGAAATTAAAAAATAAGACTGTTAATAGTGAGATTAAATTTCATAAGAAAAAGTTATCTAATTAATTTAGGTACCTTTCTTATGAAATTTTATCAGAAGTGTACATAAAATACTATAATTTTATGTACATTTATTACATTTTACTGTGTTATTTGTATTTCCATTCATTTTATTATTAATTTTTGATATTTCATTTATGGAAAAATGTCATAACTGAGATTAATATAAAAAATAAGATCATATAAATTAAAGTTTAGCAGTAGTTAAATTTCATAAGATGATACTGATACTTGTAGGTACCCTTCTCAGTTGAAATTGAAAACTCAAATTAACTTCTCCATACGTGTTTACATAAAAAGTAAAGGCCTTAACAGCGGAGAACAATGCTGAACTCAAATAATGCAACTAAATTGTATTCTGGTTGGTCTTCCGTACTTGATAATTACTGTCCGACTATAAACACAAAAATTACATTTCTTAATTACCATGGCTAATCTGATTGGTCCAAATTATACAATTTTCAAAGCGCTAGACAATGACAATCTCACACGGACATTTTGAAAGGTTGATGTTGCATTTAACTAATGTTAAAATATTTTTTAAAATTCAATTTAAACATTTTTTAAAAATCTTTTTAAAATTAAAGAAATAATTGTATTAAAAATTCAATTTTCATTGAAAAAATTTTTTGCTTCCAGAAAATATTGTCCATATTCATAAAAACAAATTAAAACAAATAAAAGCATTTGAAACTAAAATATATATTTGTTTTATTGAGTTTTGTATGTTACAATTCACAGCTGATTTTCAGGTGCGTTGGCCAAAAAAAAACAAAAAAAAATACATGATTTGCATTCTTCAAAGCCTTGTGCTTTTAACTATTGTAATCACTAAAACCGATGGTCTCGAATTTCTAGAGTTTTTCATAAAATTAGTTATGGGGGTGTTAATGAATATAAAAAAAATATTTCTGCCATGACTTTAATAAAAAAAAAAAAAAACATTTATAATAATTTCGATCATCTGTGAATAGTTTCTGAAAGTTTCATTAACATCTGACAATTATTTTTATTTTTGCAAGATTTTCCAAAATAATATGTGTAAATACAAAAAAAACGCGCTAAAAATTATCTATGTTATTTATTACTCCTTGTTGCGAGAAAGAGAAACAAGGTTTTTTAAATCAAAATTTAGAATATTCTAAAAAGATGGAAAATTTTTTTAAAATAATTAAAAAAAATTTAGTCTATCCTCTTCATAAAAACATAAGCATTTTGACGATAAAATTTTGTTTTCATAAACTTTAGCGTCTTTTTCATCAGACTATGCTCTATGTTTTAGCGATTCCGTGGAGTGACTTAGGTTAAAAAAAACCAGGTTGTTTTTGTGTGTGTGTGTGTTCCTTTATATATGGGATCGGATTTCTTACATTTTTCAGCCGATAAAACAAACATCCACTTTTTTTTTTTTTTTTGGCAGGTAGTATTTCTTATTGTCTTGCACACTTTTTTTTTTTATTTACATTCAGAATGCTTTAAAATTCCATTTACAAGACAATTGTTTATAATAAAATTCTATTCACCAATCGATAGACTCATAACGATTGTAAACAATGTTTTTGTTTGAATTTGGGTTTGACCAATTAAAAAAAAAAAAAAAAAAAAAAATAATTAAGACATGCGTGTCCGTCAACCTTAAACAATAATCTTTGTCAATTTTATTTTTCAGTCTTTATGATGGTCGATACTTGATCTATCTCTTACTGTTACATCCCCGGGCAACGCTGGGCTCTACTGCTAGTTTTTAAATATTTTGTTGAGGTTTTAATTTTTATGTGGGCTTGTTTAAACTTCCACTAATTTAGTGAAATGTAAAGAAAGAATAATCAAGGTTTTATAAAATATAACATTTTTTTTATATGCAAAAATTTTACAACAAAAGTTTAAAATTTTGTCTTTAATAACAATATTGTTGTGTGCTTGATATTGTGTGCGTTTGCAAATTTTTCTTTAAGCTTTTTTTGTGATGGGGGAAAAAAGTAAAATGTGAATAAACAAAATAAAAATTACTTGTTTAATGGCTCAGAACAAGAAATTGGTTAGCCAAGTTTGAATTCTGGTTGAGTTCATTGGATTCACTTTCATGCAAATACTCATGAGAAAGGAATGAATCCATCTCTTCTCTTTCCAGTTAGGGTTAAATAGCAGGGCATTCAAGACTCTTGAGCCATGATTGGCAACCATTTTAGGAGAAGAAAACTTTGAATTCCAAATTGTATGTAATACTGACAAAACACATACTATACAGGATCATGACATTCAAAATGATGCTATGATCTTGATTGTGGTTAATGTAATGGAAAATTTAAATAACTTTATTATAGATGTTAGAAAAGCTTACAGACATATCATATTGAAACACTGGTTCTCGTATGATTACCAAAGTTAAGCAACGCTAAGGCTTGATCAGTACCTAGGTAGGTGACCACTTGGGAATACCAGGTGTTGTAAGCATGAATATGCTAGTCATGTAATGGATAATGGCTTGGAATCGGAAATCAGATACTCAAGCATCAATTTCAGTTGGGTTCATTATATTCACTTACACACAAATACCCTTGTGAAAGTTATGAATCCACTTCTTCTCTATCCAGCTATGGGTTAATTTGTTGGACTTGTATATCAATAAATCATTATCTGCAAAAACAATTTTTACAATCTAAAAATGTTTTCTGGCTTTAAATAACCTGAAAAGGTTAAGCCATGAAGAATAGATTAATGGATCAATATAGATATATAAGAAAAATTTGCAATATGATAATTTGATATAAGTTTAAATGATGCATAAATTTTTATTGTTTTATGTAGATTATAAGCTGACTAAATTCTATTTTAAAGTTGAATTCTTAGTTGGAATTTCATGTTTTATTAATAATATTTAATAAAAAGTAGCCTTTTGTTTAAAGTTGGCCAAATTATAAGATTTGTTTTAATGATGTGTCAATTATAATTTGATTGTATAGAATTTATTTGCTTTATCAAATTTTAATTTATATAGATTTTCCTAATTATTAATGAGGCACATGTAATAATCAGCACAACTTAAACACTGGAGAACTTTTAATTTAACCTTTAGCACCCTGTATTATTAATATTACTCCCCTTTCTACTGCATTCTTTTTCAATACTTCTCAATTGCAGTAACCTTATTGTTAATTTCACTCAAATGTGTTTTTTGTTACCATAGCAGGATATGACAACACAACTATGAAATTCAAACAAATTCAAATTCAGGGATCAGTTACCTTCAGTGACAGGATAAGCTTTTTGTACAGCAAATGAAGTCATATTCAGTGTGATAAATGTTAAAAATTTTGAAGTACTTGACTTGGGCAAGAAAAATCTTATGACCTTCAGCATTTAAAAGTTCTTCTGATAAGTTTCTAAATCTGCCAATGTGTCTATCCATTTTCTTTTTGCCACTGTTTTCTAATTACATTGCGTGATCATCAAATTCTCCCTTCTCTCATCATTCTGTTGTGTCTAGCAGCCAACTGTGAAATGTTACAAATTCAGTCTTGACGTTATCCATTGGGAAAAATTAGTAGGGAAAAGGGCAACCATGTTTCACTCCAGTAAATACATCCAACATATGTGTACAAATGTTTTCATAGGCAAAATTCCATGCATTTGTTTGAAGGTCTACACTTTTCAGTAGACAGCCTTTCTCTACTTTTCCTTTATCTTCCCCACTTCTATATTTACATACACACATCTATTTTTCATGTAGGCATGTACATGTATCTGTAAATCTGGGCAAGTGTGTGTGTGTGTGTATATATATATATATATATATATATATGATTTATTTGAACAGCAGTTTTTTTTATGTTTATTCAAGTTTGGTCAAAGACCAATGAAAATTCTTTAAGGATTTTTAAATTTACTTAGATATAAATTTGGCTATACTCAAACTTTAGACAGTTTATATCTAAATATGTACCTGAATCAAAGAAACTGATCTGAAAAATAAGTTTTAAAAATCTTTCACGAAGAATCATCGTTGTTTAAGCAAACTTCTGTGTATGTGTTTGCATATATATGAAAAATTAGAATCCCTCCTGGATAACGACAACACCTACACCAAAACCAATGAACAAACTATAAACACTGACATACACATTCAACAAAACAATAAAGAAACTATTAAAAATGAAAATAAATTTTAATCTAGATTATTAGAGTACCACCCCAATATACCCACACTATATGGCTTACCCGAGATACACACACAAAATACCCATCAGACCCATTGTGTTCAGAATTAATAGTGCACCCCACAAATTACAGCCATCATTAAAATCCTAATCCTGTTTCTAGGTACTTTCAGCGCAACACACATGAAACATTTGCGTGACTTACTCCAAAGAATACGTAACATAAATATGACTAACATGTCAATGGCGAGTTTAGTCATCAAATCATTATATAATAATATACCGATCACAAAATGCCTTAATATATTAAGAAATCCCCTCAAAAATCCAAGGAAAAGCTTCTTCTACCAGTCAAAAATTATTAAGATATACAAATTAATCACTGTTTCTTTTCTTTTAATAACATTTTCTACAAACAATAATTCAGTTTACCCATGGGGTCACCTATCATTAGTGTTCTCACTTGCCGCTTTCTAGAATTTTTAGAATCTGTCCCATTTAAACATATCATACCTAACAGCTCTACTTACCTGAGATACATCGATGACATATTCTTACTTTATCCCCAACATACAAACCTATTAAATATAATAACAAAACTCAATAAGGTTGAGCTCTCCATTGAATTCACACACAAACTTGAAACAAACAACTCTCTACCTTTCCTTGACATCTTATTAATACGCAACAATGATTTTAAAGTTTACCAAAAACCCCCAAAGAAAAATAACCTAATCAACTTCTATTCCCACCACTATCAAAAAATAAAATCTGGATTAGTCATAGGATTTCACTTCAGAGCCCTTAGGATATGTAGCCCTGAATACCTAAATGAAGAAGAGGAATATATTGAAAAAACATCCAAACTTCTCAACAATGCTAAAAAACAAGCTCACAAAATTCATAAAGCCAAAAACAAAACAAAACGGATACTTCCAAAATTTATACAAAATTCATAATCTTGCCCTGTAACACTCTTTCAAATAAACTGACAAAAAAATTAGCCATCCCTAACACTAGGATTGTTACCAACACCTCCAAGACAATTGGGGACATAGTCAGGAAGAAAAATAAACCAAACACCATTTTAAATGCTTTATTTACTGATTGAGAAATGTGGACATACATAAAAAGCAGAGACACACACAGAAAAACATTTTCTGTTTTATATATATTGCATATATTTTGTCAACATTTCATTAAGACATGTCTCATTAAATAATTTAGACAAATTTTGTTTGTACTTATTTTTAATAGGATTCTCTCATAATTATGGTCCAGTTTCTTAGTATCTTTATTAAAGGAAGAAAAAATATTACCATGTTGATGTCTATTCGTTTTATTCCGAGTACTTTTGACATGAGCACAATGTCATCATCAAGGTCTTGCTTTTTCTAAGACTAAAAATTGTTGTGTTCACCTAAAAATTAAATTTTTATGTGTGAAGTGAAAAACAATAAGCCTATGTACTGTACAATTTTTCAATTTTATCATGTAAACACATGCAAATGTCGAGAGGTAACTAAGTTATTGAAATGTCTAAATATTTTTTTAAAAATATTTAAAACTATTAGTTAAAACCTAGATAGTTTAAAATATCTACTGTAAACATTTCAAAACATTTGTGCAGTATTCATAATCTTATTAAAGGTCAGTTTCAATTTTTTAATATAGATAGCTTCAAGAATTTTTTGTTTTATTATTTTCATGAAAAAGTATAGATGTATTTTCAACAAGAATTTTCCTAAATTGCCAATGTGAACAAGCATGCTGTTGTAAATGGTGAGATGTTAGATGCATCATTCAAATGAAAACTCAACCTTCAAGACAACATAGTAGTGGTATGACCAACATATGTATTATTTTTTTTCTGTTAGAGATACAATCACCCAAGGGACATTTATATTTATATAAAATATCTACTCATATTGTGCTTAGATCACATGCAGCTTTTCCATAACCTTTCACTAATCTACAGTGAATGCCTGCAATAATTCTATGAAAGCTTTTTATTTTCTGTTTTTTTCGAGAAAGACAGCCATTTTGAAAGAGGATTATGGAGAAGATGACTCCACAAATTCTTCCCATGGGTTTTTAGACATTTTATGCTTTAAAAAAAAAAAAAAAAAAAAATACAGGGAAACGAAAAAGACCCTGACGATTTTAGAAAAAAAAAACAAAAAAAAACTGATCCATACATTCTTCATGATGATTAATTCAGAAAAGATTTTTATTTTTTTTTTAAGCATTAGTACTTTTATCTAGGGATTGATAATCCCAGGCATTTGGGCAATTAATGTCAGTGTAGATATTCAAGGTGAGTTTTATTATAAAATTAGACAGCCAAAGATTAACCTCAGAAAGTGTAAACAAAAGTATTCTTTAGCTCAGGATAATGTTCATCAAGTGGTAACATATTTTTACATCATACTTGTCTTACAGAATGCTTTACTTACAAGTAAGTAAAATAAACAAAATAGTGTGGCATAGCAGTGAAAAAGTGTTTTACAAAAAGTGAAACTAAAAAATCATTTGGACATATTTTTTTCTTTTTCAATAAATCCCAGGGTCTTTATCTTTCTAACAAAATTTCAAGGTCATTTTTTTTTTTTTTTTTTTTAAAAAACCATTGTCATTTGTGCTTTCTAAGAAAAACCTCAGGGTTATTTTTTCTTTTTTCTAAAAACGAAAACATCAAGGTTGTTTTTTTTTGTTTTTTTTCTAAAAACCTTAAGGTCTTTTAGCATTTCTTTTTTTTTGTTATCTTTATCATCATAAAGAAGGGGTTCAAGTTCAAATTTTATTCAAAAACCTTATATATATATTTTTGTGGGGGTATTTTTCTTTCTTTCTGTGCACTTGTGACTTAGAGGTCTATAATGATTTTTGTTACTTTTTAAAGAGCTTTTTTGCCTTACTTCGTGACATATTTAATTTGTTGCTAAATAGACATACTTTCATCTACATATGCTTTTATAATAAAAATGTGTTTGTACAGGCATATGGCGACAAGCCTTTACTGTTTAAGACCTTTGGTTTGAATTTCATTCCAAGGCACAACATAGAATATCTCATAGCAAATCCCGTTTCATATACTAAATAGTATATGAAGGCAATACAAAACCTCAGATATTTAATAAGAATAAAAAAAACATTTAAAAACATAAGATTTTCTTTTGTACTTAAACTTTATATTTTAAATTATAATTTGATTAAATCTTGAAAATAAGGCAATATTAAGACTAAGTCTGGAAAACATATTTAAGAGATGCTAATCAGTATCCTTTAACTGTGTATATATATATATATATATATATATATATATATATATATATATATATATATATATGTTCAGTGATAGCCTCTGACTGATACCAAATTGGTCAGGTTTCAATTCTGGCTTGAAGCAATCGAACATCTAGCCACACTGAAGGGCAAAAACAGTCTGTCTGTGGATGACTATCTATCTATCTATCTATATATATATATATATATATATATATATATATATATATATATATATATATATATATATAGAGAGAGAGAGAGAGAGGCAGATTCTTTTTTAGGCATGTCTGATTAAATAATTAAAAACATTATGTCTGCTTATTCACGGATATTTTTCCATGTATTACAATCAAATGATGCAAGAAATACACTGTAACAGTGAAAATCACTTTTATTTCCCAAGTAGTTTCCATCTCTTTGAGTTTTTGCTTTACTAGTTGCACCCTTGATGATGCTCTCATGTGATGCTTGTAATTTTTAATCTATTTAATCGGACATATTTACGTCTGTTGGAGGGTCTGTGATTTCCCCTTTTTCTATTTTATATGCTCTTGTGGAACTATTTATTTACATCCCTCCTCGTTCAATTTTAAGTTATATAATTAAAATTTGTCTTTTAGTTGAATTCCACCTTTCCCTCGTCGGTCACTTTATTGTCTTTGTATTCATTTATATTAAATATTACCAACGAATATCTTTGACAAAGCATTGGCCAAAAGGTGCCTTCTTTATTTCAAGCTATATATCAGTTCCTCAGGTACAAATCTCTGTTTATATATATATATATATATACCTTTTGTGTCAGTAACACTTTGCTTAATTCCTGACCTTTGATAATTCTTTTCTTCCTGATTTTCAATGCATTTCTATAGTAAAATCATTAGCAGTGCGTTTATATTATACATAATGGCCATATTCTTTTACTAAAATATCATCAGGATTATTTTTCATTTTTTCCCTCTTACAACTAGAATTCACTCTATCATTATCTGTGTGATAGTTATATAGTGAATTAACATTTTGAGGAATTTGTTTAATGTTTCCTACCCATAATATTTTAAGTTACATGGACACTCTAAATAAAATAATCATTTAAACAAGAAATAAATTAAAAAAACTGAATACACTTAAATGTTCAAAAATTTTAGAAAACCCAGAAAATTCAAGAAATATAGGAATTGTGTCTGTGACACTGGAAGTAACATTGTTACATTATCTTTTGACACTCAGAGCCAAAATATAAAGAAAATAAAGAAAAGGAATAATGAGAGAGTATAAAGAGGCAAGAAAACTATGAAAAGAAAAAAAAAACATGACATTCTACACATATGTACATACACACATACAATTTTGCATGTACATACACACATAATTTTGCATGTACATATGAAGAAGAAAAATCAACCTTAAGACCAATAAAAAAGTGCTTAAATTATTTTTTAACAATATAAAAATAACAAAAATGAGAAAATCAACAGACAATTGCTGATACCTCCTGACAAGTGGACCAAACGATTACATAAAGGTTTGTCCATGAAACTCTGGAGCAGAGGTGCTGAATATGACATCAATCAGCTAAGTGACAAATTTTATATTTGTATATATATATATATATATATATATATATATATATATATATATATATATGTTTGGACAGCAATACTTTTATACATGTTTTGAATATCATGGACAGGAAACATTTAAAAATTTTATTTTTTATTCATTCAGTTTTTTTAATTCTCCTACAGTTTTTCTTTTATGGGTACTAATAGTGTTGAAACTGTTCATAGGGATTATTGTTCTTTTGTCCAATTATTTAGCCATTCTCATTGGAGGAGAAGTTAATTGTTTGTATTCTATAATGTGCTTTAAAGGAGTAGTACTAATTCCATATGGGCTGACTTCAGAATCAGTTCCATATTAGGGTTCCTTGCCTACTGTCTAATTAATATAGCAGAAGTCTATTAATGTCTATTGCCCTATATAGTGTATTTATATGTCTATTGTCTGTTAATGTTTATTGTTTTGTATTGTTTATTAATATGGCAGAAGTTCCTATTTTTCTGTCAAATATACAAATTTGCCTGCTTGAAAAGCTTATTTCCTAAACATTATTAAGAATTTATACAGTTTTAACCCTTCATATCTTAAAGATATTTTTTTAAAGTTTTAAATGAAACCATTTATGAGATTCACTTTAGTAACAAATAACCTGCATGTTTAAATTTACAGCAGTGTCTGTTTTCTGAACACACTACCGACCATCTTGGGCAGAAAAATGGTTGCATTTTCTTTGCTTAATTTTCACTGCCTGTCTTGTTCATCCATCTATTTTTAAAAAACTTGTTATCACTATTTGTGTGTGTAAACACTCTCTATCTGGATAACCTGTTTGTTCATCTAAAAATAGTCTCATTTTCCTGCTTTTACAGTCTACTCTCTGTATGTTTACAGCTCCCTTAGCAGGGGTAGTGAGAGCAGGAGTCAGGTTTGGCTGTAACAGTCTGTATTTTGTTTGATTTCTTATTCTCTTGTCATTAATCTAGATTTAAAATTTTAAAAAACATTAAACTTTCCACTGCTTTGTGCTGTTTGTAGCATTTTTTTTTTTTTTTTTTTTTTTGGGTGTCTGGGTCTCATGGTAGGTATTTATCTGCAAGCCCACATTTTAACAGAATGTTACACAAGATCAGAGTTTAATTCAGGATTTTGCAAAGCAATTCAAAAGTTTCTTAAGCCCCTTTAGCACTTTCCCTTTGGAGGGCACTTCAGGCACTAGTTAATGACCCTCACCCCAACCAAAGGAGATCTACTGTCTGTAGAGGTGGCTCCCTGGAGATTGATCTAATATTAATTTCAAATTTCCCCATAGGAGGTTTAGATTGTCCAAGAGTTAACAATACAAGGGTTAACATAGTCCAAGAGTTAACAATACAAGGGTTAACATAGTCCAAGAGTTAACAATACAAGGGTTAACATAGTCCAAGAGTTAACAATACAAGGGTTAACATAGTCCAAGAGTTAACAATACAAGGGTTAATATAGTCCAAGAGTTAACAATACAAGGGTTAACATAGTCCAAGAGTTAACAATACAAGGGTTAATATAGTCCAAGGTTAACATAGTCATAGTCCAAGAGTTAACAATACAAGGGTTAACATAGTCCAAGAGTTAACAATACAAGGGTTAACATAGTCCAAGAGTTAACAATACAAGGGTTAACATAGTCCAAGAGTTAACAATACAAGGGTTAACATAGTCCAAGAGTTAACAATACAAGGGTTAACATAGTCCAAGAGTTAACAATACAAAGGGTTAACATAGTCCAAGAGTTAACAATACAAGGGTTAACATAGTCCAAGAGTTAACAATACAAGGGTTAACATAGTCCAAGAGTTAACAATACAAGGGTTAACATAGTCCAAGAGTTAACAATACAAGGGTTAACATAGTCTTCTGCTAACTCTTGGATTAAGTGTTAGCATACAAAGAATAGAATTGCCAAACAAAGTTCATATTCCAATTCAAACTCTTGCCCTTGAGAAAGGCATGAATCTATTTCCCTTTTTCTCTCTCTCTCTCTCTCTACCCAAGTTTATTTTTATTATTTGGCTAGCACTACAGCCCCATAATAATTAACATTTATATACAAAAATGAATACAAAAATCATTACCTCATGTGTAATACAGGAAATAACGTTACTTCCTGTCTTACAAGATGATGCAAAAATTTTGACCATTTTCCATTCACAGCACTATAGAGAGGTCTGGGGAGGGGCTTCAGCCTCATCACATTTTGTTGATACTGAGAACTAACGAGAAGACAGAATTTTTTTTTCTTGATTTCAAACTGAGATAATGTTAGTGAGACAAGCTGTTTCAGTTGTCTATAATTGTTAAGGCTATTTTCAAAATAAATTAGAAAACCTTGTTTCATTTTGTTTTCCATGAAATAATCTAAAACTTTTATGTAAGTCTTTTTTTTTTTTTTTAATCATTTCACCCCAAGCAAGGCAGTAAAGCCACTAAAACACAAGAGATTACTGAGTGTGAAAGAATAAGAAAAAAGAGAAACATTAAGAAATGTGTATTTAAAATTAAAACTCTTAATTTTTACAGTCAGATTTAAATATTTGTTGAGAGAATCTGATGAGATATATATATATATATATATATATATATATACACACACATTTTTTTATATATATATATATATATATATATATATATATATATATATATATATCGTGAAAATGTGAATGTGACTTAGCCTCCTAACATTTTATTTTGTGATGCCATGAATATTTTTTGACAAAATCTATTATTTATATAAACTTTAATAGGTGTAAGTAGGTTCACTTATCACCCAGTTCACACTCTTTCCCCATCTTTTGAACAGGAGTAGAGGTTTATCTTTTGTTTCATGTTTAGGATTGGGTTTCCAGTTCCTTCTAAAGTCATTCTCTTTCACTCCCAGTAGCTCCTTGCATGTTAGTAGCATTATCACCTTTTGTTTAAAAGAAAAATCATAACCTCATTATTCAGTATCTGTCTATATTTATGGGATGAGGTATTGTAACTATTTACACTATTCACTGTTGTCCTCATCTTTATTGCCATATACACAACATTTCAGCCATTGTACATTCCAACCTTCTTCAGGTGATACACATTGGAATTTCAAACTTTTCCTTCAATATCTGTCTATATTCCTGATAAATTCCAACGTATGTCACTTGAAGAAGGTCAGAGCTTACAACAGCCAAAATGTCCTGAATATGGCAATAAAGATGAGGACAACAGTCCAAATGATGTAAATAGTGTAGATTGTTATTCAGTCATCAAAGTATTTTCCCTTACATCACCTTTCAACAAAATTGTGCATTCTCTCATAAAACAAAGATTCTGGGTGATAATTTTAATTTGTTTGACTCACTGATCAGATAATGGGTGCTGCATAAAATGAAGCAATGAGCTGAATTAGCAGCAGAAATCACGGGGCAAAATCACTGACTGATTTCTTTGCCCAGAAAAAATGTCTTTCCTTTGCTCTATTAGTAGGGCCTTGCATACATGTTTCCTCATGACCTTTTATTTATAGAACCCTACATATGTTTACTCAATCCCACCAACTGTTGTCACAGGCATCAGAGCGTGTCCACTGATCTTACCTCTTTTTGTACGATACAGAAGAGAAAACCCCCGGGGACTAGTTTCCCTCATTATTAAAGGTTCTCCTACCACAGATGACAATAAATCCTACACCAAACTACACAACCCTCATAAAAATCATTAAAAACTATTTCTGAGTCTGTGTCAAATCTGGATCACCCCCAACTGTTTGCTGAAATTGTAATTTTTAAAAATTTTTTTTTTAACTGTAAGGTTCACTCTTTACAAGGCCCTGGGGCCACTAGTGGTAGTAGGTTACATTAAGACATGGTTTATATGGGTAAGACGGGGAGATAATGGTTAACCCTAGTCATGCTCAGGGAACCATCTTCTTGGAAGTTGGTTCCACAGAGCAGTGATTTGCAGGAAGAAGCTGTTCAAGTGAAACTTCTCACCAATGGAATACAGAGGGAATGTGAGCAGTTTGCTACAGTATAAGTGGCATGGTGGGTCCTAGCTGTGAAGGTTAGATCTGGCAGAACCAAGGAATGCAGTTCATCTCAGCACTTTCCATGGTAATAGTGATAGAGCAACAAGAGTCTCACCACATTCCACCTGTGGGAGAAGTTGGAGGGTGGAAAATAATTTGTTACCCAAAAGAACTCTGAAACGCTTTTGAACTCTATTAAGACTGGAAGGTGGGGACTAGGCAGCTTCCACCCAAATGTGACAATGGTATATGTAGGGGTAAGGGAATAAATTTGGTTGTATCTTTTCTCTTTTTATTGTTTTTTTGTTTTTTTAACATCTCTTTATTAAGATTTTCACTGTTGCATCATTATAGCATTGTTGTCTGGCTGTGCTGGCTCATTTTGGGTGAAAAATAGGAAATTGCCAGTTACATGAAATAAATGACTATAAAAACACTAACAGCAATTTCTCATGGGTGCTGCTATTTTAGTTTGGGATACTTTGCATTGCAGACTAAGCTAAACAACCCCCCCAACACACAATAAAAATACATCCAAAAAAAATTGTACTATATGCTACTATGCTGGTTTGGAAATAGCATTAAAGCACTAGTTATAACACAAACACTAAGCGCAGATATTTCAGTCTCTTGAAAATATATATATATATATATACATCAACAGCAGGGCAATATCAGTTTTCTAAAGACATATATGTATATCTTGAAAACGTATATGTATGCCAACAGCAGGCAATGTTAGTTTTGAAAAGATGTGTATGCCCACAGCAGTGAGTGTTAAGTGATGTATCTACCTACCTTCCTACACAAGGTGTTCATTATATCCCAAAAGAGAAAATATTAAATGAATCTTTCCCCATTTCAAAAGATCAAGGGGATAAAGGAGTAACACATTGTTTCTTAAACTTGTTTTTCTTTTCATTTTTCTCTAGTTTTCTTACTTGCTTTTTCTTTATTTCTCTGTGGCTTTCTTTCTGTCTTATCCTGATCACCAATGTCCTGAGGGAACATGGCACATAAAGAAGAAAAAGAAAGTGCACAGATACTACACTGATCCTCGAATGAATTGTCAATGCATATGTAAATAATACCATCATTTTTATAGCTATGTATATTTATATGCTTAAGAAGTCAGATGCTAAAATATTCCTGGCTATTACAATAAACTACATCTGGTAGCAAAGCATCTGATTGAGAGATTGGAGGTTTTGAGGAACATAGAACCACCTCTTAATTGCCATTGTTCCCAGATCCACGCTGATCTGCTGAGGTAGCACTTGTTAGGGTCCCTCCTATAGGAAAATAGTGCTTTGATTTTTGTTTGGTCTACAAAGTACAAAAATGGATTATGGTAAAAATACCAGCAATATATTTATTTAAAACAATGATTACTAGTAATACATTTTATAGCAAAATGACAATCAATATAGCATTAAAATATAAAAATACATTTTTTATAGTAAAATTACCAGCAATACATTTATCTCCAAACTATATATTTAAACATACATTTGCCCTGAAAGTAATTGTCCTTTATTCAATCCCTGCCACTAAAGTCTTTTTTTATCAGTCAAAACCTTTTAACATGAGTACAGTTTACAAATACAAAAACTAAATACAACTTTTGATATGACTATAATGTTAAAAAAAAAGAAAAATCACTTAATTACACTACGAAATAATAATACACAAATATAAAATCCCAAACATACTTGCTTTGGTATTAGATGCATTAATAGAAGTTGATATGACATTAAACAAAACAGTCATTATATTTCACTACTTGTAACACCCTGCATTCTAGTGGCATTATTGTCTTGCCTTGGGTGAAACATTTTTTTTAAAAAAAGGAAATGAATCTATTTGTTTTGAGACTTTAATGGCTATGACAATAAACTACATCTGGCAGCAAGGCCTCTGATTGAGAGATTTGAGATTTTGAGGAACATGGAACCACCTCTTAATTGCCATCGCTCCCAGGCTGATCTGAGGTGGCAGCACTTGTTAGGGTCCCAGCTATAGGGAAATAATGCTTTGATTTTTGTTTGGTCTACAAAGTACAAAAATGGATTATGGTAAAAAACCAGCAATATATTTATTAAAAACAATGATTAGTAGTAATACATTTTATAGCAAAATGACAATCAATACATCACTAAAATATAAAAATACATTTTTTATAGTAAAATTACCAGCAATACATCTATCTCCAAACGATATATCTAAACATACATTTGCTCTGAAAGTATAAAATTGTGTACAAAATATTTTGATTCCGGCATTAAATAACCCATGGAGGTGTTGATATGCCACTAAATAAAATCAACCAACCATCAGATGCTAAAACCTTTGAATAATCATAAAAATACTACACTGATCTTAGCTAGAAGTGCTGTTCCATGCATAAATATAACTGTCATTTTTGACAGGTATTATTCTAGTTTAAGTAGATCTGTTTTTGGCTAGCAAAGCAGAAGATTATATTATTTTTAAATACTATATTACAAGCCCAGACAGGCTGTTTCTCTGCATGGTACTATTGCAACCAATTCTGTTCTTAATGTTTACTGAAAATTCCGGAAGTCTTTAAGGATGAATCTACTCTATTTTTTCCCTCCCCTCCCAGGGCAATAAAGGCAACGGTGACACGGCATCAGACACAGGGTTGACAAGATAATGAGTAAGATTATGAACCGACAAATTATTCTGCCCCCTTTTTTTTTCTTTTTGTTTCCTACAAAACATTTTTGTTTGCTTGTGTTTAATCTTTAAATAAGTGAGTAGAAATGTTAGCATTTCTAAATTGTTCCGTTTCCGTTTTATCTCTCCATATGATTTCATTTCTTTTCTGTCCTTTTCTTTGTTTAGCAATATCAAAAATGGAATCGACTGAGTGTGGAGGCTATTAAAATCTAGATATGTTTGTTCTATTATTCATTTTTGACTCGTACTTACGTTATTTTTAGTTTCTTTTCCATCCCATTTACATGGATTGTCAGTCTATAGGAGTAAACCAAAAGGGTGGATCAGAAATAAAGAACTGCCCTCAGCAAGACTTAAGCTTGTGTCTCCTTTGCAGCAACCATTTCTACCATTTGCTCTACCATTTCAACTATAGGGCCTTAAAGTTGGTGAATCAACAAATTTTCCAATTATAAAAGAATCATCCTGAAGTTACAACTTCGTGCTTCCCCTACTGTCACCTTGATTTTAAGCTTGACTCCCTTTGCTATCATTTCTCTTTTTTACTGATATTGAAGCCTTGCTGTCAAGCTTGGCCCTCTTTGACTTTGTTTCTCTTGCTAACCATTACACAACATTGATGTGCCTGTTCACCTGAATGAGTTATAAAAGTGATTCATCTTATCAAGTGACATGGCACCAGTCCTTCTTATCTAATGGAATAACCTGTCACTTCCATGAGTGACTACATGATAGATAGTAACTACCTATAAGTATCTATAAGTCAATGGACTACAGAGACTAGCTGGGATCTGTTCCAGCTAGATGTTCAAACTCTCTGCCCGAAGGCAGAGAAGAACCCGGACGAGGCTATGCCGAAGGGCAAAGTCTCGTTCGGGGAGGTAGACCAACCCGATCCTGTTTATGCAGGTTCTACAGGGATTTTTGGGCCGAGTCTACTCAGCCTTGTGACACATCTACCCAGGGTTGCTAGTAAATATTGACTAGCTGGGATTTGTTGAGTACAACTTGGATTTACGTGAGAACTACTGACCTTCCAATAATAGCACTCACTACTGGATTGACTTGCAACGACCTTGTGTATAATTGTTACTTTTATTTTTATTGTACTGGTTTTTTTTACAATAAACCTTTACTTATTTTATCCACCTTGTTTTTCCTATTAGCACAGAATATAACACTTTCATAGTCTAATGGCTATGTTCGCTGGCCCAGGTGAGGCTGTTGTAGTGTCAGTAATGGTGATCTCGATGGTCAGTAATGACAGACCTATGAAATGTAAATTTTGTAGTGCATTGACTGATGGGTCATGTGGAATTAGGATATGATTTTATACAATATTCTTCTTTGTTGGATTATTATCATCTTTATCAATTGCTGTCTGTACTTGACATTTTATGTGTTGCCTGAATAACAGTGTTGAAATACTGGAAGCCCTCAGTAGATCTATCTTAATATCAATGTCAAAGAAACCAAGTGGGAATTAATGCGAGCTCCATCAGACAATCAGCTTAATGACCCACATAAGTGAATTTAAGATCCTAATGAATAGAGCTTGTAGCAGAATTAGACCAGAAGGGCAAGAAGTGTGCAGCTTTGCTCAAGACAAAGGAACAAAAAATGCAAATTTTCATGATGAAAAGGCAATTAGAATGAGCAGTACAAATGCAGAATGACTTCTACTGATATTTCATAGATGGTGCAAAAGCATCTGTGAAGATATGATACAAATACCTATTTGGCTTATGATAACATATTGAAACACCAGTTCCTGTATAACCATAGTTAAGCAATCTTCTGCCTGGTCATTACCTTGATGGGTGACCGCTTGAAACTACATCCAACAGCACTGATCAGGAGGTTTTGAGGAGCATGGAACGACCTCTTAATTACTATTGTTCCCAGGTCCACCCTGACCCCGGGTGGTAGCACCTGTTAGAACTCCAACTATGATCAAATAGTGAACTCACAAACAAAAACAATGCAAGTATAAAAACACATTTTTATATATATAAAAAAAAGACCAACAATACCTATTTATAGCAGAACTACCAACATTACCTATTTATCTGCAGTTGAAGCCATAAGATTGTCTTCAAAATATTTAGATTTCAGCATTAGATAACCCATAGAAGTTAGTATGCTGCTAAGCAAAAACAACCAACCATGCAAATACCTTTGGGAAATGTATGAATCTAGCTCTTCTCCCCAAACTATGGGTTAATTAGTATGACTTGTAGCAAACCATTATTATCTAAAAAAAAAAAAAAAAATTCTTTCAATCTAAAAAAAAAAATTTTCTGGCTTTAAATAACCTGCAAAGAGTTTATAAGCCTCAAAAAAGACTCAACCAATCAACAAATACCTATTTGAAATACGAGAAACGCTTTACTTACTTTGGAAAGATATTAAAGTTATCCATGACCTTTAATGAGAACAGTATAAATGCAGTTTAATAAATGCACAAAAACAGAAAGAAGACTGAAACAACGCTAACTTTCCCAATTGGATTTATTTAATCCGTCCATGAAGTTGATTTTAAGAGAACTGGAAGTGCTACCAGGATTTATTATTGGTAGATTTGAGATAGACAGATACAGATAATACTGCTGATGGCAGACTCAGAAGGAAAACAAAAAAAACTTAGATGACAAGATGGATTCATATATTTCTAAAGATTATTTGCACATAAGTAAATGTAACAGACACAACTGGAATTTGAACTCTGTTCTACAGTTTCTCATTCCGAGTTACTATACACTACACCACAATCACATTCACAGCACTTCAATATATATATATATATATATATTTAGGCAGCATTTTTTTATTCATACATGTTTCATTAAATAATATAGACAAGTGTTGTCTATTTATTTTATGTAAATTCTTTTCATAATGTCTGATAAGCTTAATAACATTATCATTAAACGAAGAAAGAAAAATCACAATATTGATAAATATTTTTAATCCAATCTAAGCTTTTGGCTTACATAAGCCATTATCAAAGATGACAATTACTGTACAATATATTAAGCAATACACGGACAAGAATGTGATGATAGTCTGTTTCTGTTTACATGGATGATTTCCAAGCAACGCTAAACACGTACATATAAGACGCCGGAAGCAAAAATTGCACTGCAGCTCATGACGTCATACATGACCACGTGAAAGTGAATTTGAGAAGTATTAAGTATGAATTTACATAAAATAAATAGACAACACTTGTCTATATTATTTAATGAAACATGAAAAAATATATATATATATATATGTATATATATATATATATACACACACACACACACACACACACACACACACACGACTGATAGTCTTCACTGCTACTCTCTAAATATTTTCCTGTTTTCCAACTCCTAAATATTCCCTAAATAATATTGGCAGTCACCTTACCCACAGCTGTCGCAGCTCATATTTAAATATTACTCCCCATCATAGCAACCCCCTAACCATCATAATCTTCATCCTCATCTCTCACCAAAATCAGATTTAAAGATTTGGATCTCTTGTTTCCTAGCCTCTCTCCTATAATTATTATTTTTTTACTTTTATTTTGGCGACCTTTGACTTGACTTCACATGAACTATCTTTCCTCTACTCAAAACAGAAGATGGAAATTTTACTAAGAGACATGTGGATGAAGTGAGTTGGGTGGTGGAGTGAAGTATTAAATGTTACGTAACAGAAAGAAAGTTTTATTAAACCACACTTTTTTTTTAAAAATCATTTCACCCCAAGCAAGGTGATAAAGTCACTAAGACATTAAGGATTACTGAGAAAACTTTGAGGAGAGAGGACAATAAGAGAACAGGATTTTCAAGGAGATAGATGATGACTGATGTTGCATCTGAATTTTTGGAGGTTGTATTTGAGAGGAAAGCTAGAAGCGTTCCGCAAGCAAGAAGTGCAAGAAAAGAAACTGTTAGTATAAAAAAATATGGTTACATCTAGTAACTAAAAAAGTAAAATGACAAGACCTAGCTGTCAGTTTAGTTTTCTTTGTGCTACATCCCTTCATAGCATAGACAGTCATGGCTCTCCACAACTTTCTAACTCCTGTGGTTCTTAGCTGTTTTTCTCCCTTTGTTAAGCCCTCTCTACCCCTGTTCTACCATCCATTCACACAAGTTCATCAGCTAAGTGGCTCACTGACTTTCCCTATCTCTCTTGCCCTCAATATGCCTTGTGGACTTCCTTGCTGCTTACTTGTTCTCTCCATGGAATTTTCTCTCTCCTACTGTGTTTAAATTTGTGAAGTCAAGATGCCAAAGAGACATATCTGCTCAGTTTCATATATTAATGTAAACAAAGCAATTTGTAAAGGAAAGAGATGAATTTTTTTATTTGATAATCCAACAGATTTCTATTACTTAAACTTAAATTTCTCAAATATTCAGGCCTCAGGCTGGTAGACGAAAATAAATATAATGTTCAATAAATAAACGACATGTCTACTCAAATATGAGTATCCACTAAAAATAACATAGTTTTTCAAAAACAGTTATGAATCTCTGTAGTTCACTGCTACTAACAAGAAGAAACTTTTTCTCCTGATGATTGCCATGCTGGCCAAAACTAGTCAAGGAACCTAATTTAAATAATAAAACAAAATATTAATATGCAAACCAATGTGTCTGAAATTTTAATTTTTTAGCATTTTTTTTGTTGTTGTTCAAGACATATATATTTTCTGGGTATACATTATTTTTATAGATATATAAATATTTAAGTAAATGCTTTGTTTATAATAAACAGTATTAATTACATTTACCAGCCTGAATGTCTGAGAAATTTCATAGAAAATTTGTATCTATAAAAATAACATATAAACAGAAAATATATTAAAATAATTGTCAGACTTATTTCATTTTATATATATATATATATATATATAGTTAAGTTACGAAGAACTTGGTAAACCAAATAGGTAATTCCAAGGAGGATGAAATCCTGAGAGCTCAATGTGAATACAGAGCTAATATTTAATGAAAAACAGACCATTTTAAAGTGGTCTGTTTTTGATTAAAAAAATATATATATATATATATATATATATATATATATACACACACATACATACATGGATTCTACTTATATACAAAGTGATGAACAAGATATTCTTTGTATATTTTTTATGTTTTTTATTTAAATGTTATATTTTAGTGAATACATTTATTTGAACCAATGTCCTGTTTCCTTAAACATTGTGAACTACGTCTACTGGCTTTTGCATTCAAGACATGCTCTTTGGCAGTGTTCTCAAATATACAGGTTGGTAAATGTACTTACAATACTTACTTACAATCATAAAGAGACAGATGAAATTTGTGGAGCATGTAATGAGGAAAGAAGACCTGGCATATTTAACACTCACATGATATATTGAAGGCAAGAGAAACAGAAGAAAACAGCAAATAACTTCTTTAATGAGTTTGTGTAAATTGGTGGCAGAACAGGGACAAAAAGGAATGGTAAAGGGTTAAAATTACTTGAGTTAGAAAACAGGTTGTGGAGAGCCATGATTGCCTACATTTTGAAAGGACTTGGCCCATAAAAGAAGTAAGAGTCTGAATCTGATCATAATGACAGTAAAAGAATTCCTTCGTAACTGATGGTGAGCTGGTCTACTTAATGAAACAATTCATAATTAAATTGAATCCACATAATTCCTTAAAATAAATCAAGTGAAATTTATAGCAAAGAAACATTCACTTTACAATCTTTGTTGACAAGGAAAAATTTGTTTTAGTCATTATTTACATGTGTCAAGTTTCATTGACAGTAACGTTGTGTCATGAGCAATTAGTAGTGTAAAAGGCAAGATTTCATTATTTCCAGTAAGTTTCCAATGACCAAATAGTCATAAAAGTAGGAAAAATATTTTTTGTGATATTGCTTTTTCAAAGCACACATACATTTTATAAATCCAGATATTAATTTAAAAAAAAAAGAAAAGAAAAGAAATTGTAGTATTTCACTGGAAAGTTTCAAATAGTAATTGTTACTGTTAAAGATAAATCCATGTTACAATAAAGAGGTAGAGATCTTTTCCTATGAGAAACATAAAAGGTAAAAAGAAATTGTATAGACTAAATTTAATGGTTTTTACATAAGAGAGTTTGGCTGTGTATAGCAATCGAACTTTCCACAAATATATACTGGATTCTTTTATTTATGTATGAGGGTCCATCAGACCATTTCGTAGAGAGAGAATCCTTTATCCAAAATTCTTGGGACCGGAAGTGCTTTGATTTTCAGATTTTTGCGGGGATTTTGGAATATAGGCTATTTAATTTGTATAGAGCAGTTTGAGAATGGAACCCAAGTATAAACACAATATCCCCTATCATTTCATAACACAGTTTATAAATATACCCTGAAGGTAGTTTTATATGAAATTTTAGAAATTTTGTTTACATAAAGATACAGCTAGTCATGTAATGCTCACATGGATTTTTAAGTGGATAAATTAAGATTTCATGTAAAAATAATGTTTTGTACTTTCTGTACGTGTCCTAAAAAACATGATCCCTTCTTACAAATAAATATATAAATACAGGACTTTTGATATTTTGAATAATATCTTTACTGAGCGTGAAACACTTGGTAAGTAATCCATGAATAAATTTGTTTGTTGCTGTGACAATTGCTAACAAAAACCAGGTGCTAACATAGCTGGGCTTTTTGAAATTTTCCACTTGTGACATGTCAGTAGATGAAAACTTTCAGATTTTGGAAGTTTTCAAATTTTGGGATTTCAGATAAAGGATACTCAACCTGTATTTGTTTATTCTCAATATAATCATGGTATTGTTTTGTTTTTGTAATTGAACATTTCTGTTCTGGATCACTTACTGTTTACAAACACAAAAAAGAAAGAGAAAAAGAAAACTTATTCATTTTAATTTTATCCATTCATTTAGGAAAGTAATATTTTTATTTGACTTATGTAAAACAAAACAAAAAGCAAAATGAAGTAAAGTATGCAAGGTAGCCTTCTTCAGAGTGGAGTAGAGTGGATTTCAGTTTACCAATGGTGATGCAACAAGAATTGAATTATATTATGGAAAAGAACTAGAGGATGGGCAAAGGCAAGATGGCACGGCTGTCTGACCTGATACCTCATCCCCACATGGCCCAGTATGGCTAGAGATAGGAAATGGTGGAGGTCAACCAGGAAGGGGCTTCTTCCAGCATGAGTGAGAAGACCTTGAATTTGGATATTACAAAGACGTTATTTTTTTCAAAGTAAAAAAATAACATTCTTTACTACTGTTTTTGTGGAGTAGATGAAAATAACTTTTTGTTTTTTAAAAAAAAAGCAAAAACTAATACATACTGAGCAACAATTTTTTTGGTAACTGATGATTCATCACCTCTTTACTTTATTCATTTATAAAATTGTTTTTTCATAATGAAGAATTTGGAGATTGTTGCTTCAGAGATTCCTTTATTTTTTATTTATTTTTTATTTTATTTTTCTACTTTTTCTTTTCTTTTCTTTTTCTTTTTCTTCTTTTTCTTTTCTTTTTCTTTTTTCTTTCTTTTTTCTTTCTTTTCTTTTCTTCTTTTTTCTTTTCTTCTTTTTTCTTTTCTTCTTTTTTCTTTTCTTCTTTTTTCTTTTCTTCTTTTTTCTTTTCTTCTTTTTTCTTTTCTTCTTTTTCTTTTCTTCTTTTTTTTTTTCTTCTTTTCTTTTTTTTTTTTCTTTTTTTTTTTTTTTTCTTTTCTTTTTTCTTTTCTTCTTTTTTCTTTTCTTCTTTTTTCTTTTCTTCTTTTTTCTTTACGTTTTGCTTTTCTTTTTTCTTCTGTATTTCATTTTTTAAATACTTTTTATAGAGATTGAAAACCCAATGTAATAAAAATGACAATATTGGTTCAAATAATTCACCAAAAATATTACACAATCCAGTATTAAAATATTAGATGCGTGCAAAAATTCCTATCATTCTCATTTTTTTCTTCTTTTTTTTAACTCAAAACTGAACAGTTATATACTTTCCTATTCAGACTTAGTTATTGTAGTCACAATGTTTCTGCCATTGTATTCTCCAGTCATTGTCAGGTGTCTTTGTTGTATTCAGTAACCTTTTTGCAACTTCAAACTGGACTTTATTCAATTCAGGGGACAGATTGTTCTCATTTTGCTCTTCATATTTAGGGGAGGTAATTCATATCAGTTAATAATTAACCAGTCTTATTCACCTTTGTGTCACTTGTCTGTTTCTCTCACTGAACTCTCATAGTCTTAGATCTAGAAATGAAGGACAGAAAAGAAATTCTACTACCTGATTACATAAATAAAGTTTAAGGGCCAATAATTTGAAAACTAGATTGTCCAAGATCCACATGGCCTTGTTGATTAAAGTAGTAGTTAAAACATATCTGGTTCCTTGGCTGTTGAAGTTCAATCCCTGGGTTGTTGATTAGGTAGAAGGAACAGACAAGTGGCACAAAGGTGAATAAAACTGGTGATTACTAAATAATCCTAACCCCTAAGCATGGAAAGTGAAATGAGAAAAAAACTCTATGACTGTGGTTTGAATAAAGGGTTTGTTTCAATGTCTTGAGAAAATGGTCGGAGGGTACAGTTGCCAAAATGTGAATATAACAACCAAAATGAGTATGGCAATTTGAATAGAAAGGTATATAATAATAATAATAATAATAATAATTCCTCACTTTAATATTCAGACATCACTCTTGAAGAAGTTCAGACAGTACAACAGCTGAAACATTGAAAATATAACAACTAAAATGAGTATGTGGATTTGAATAATGATAATTTCTCTTTTTACAATTTCAGTCTTGTTTGTATGTCCCAAATAATCTATACTTGTAAAATCCCCTTCAGCCAATTATGATAAATATCAGCAGGAAGATGCCAACATATTAACAAATTCTCTAACTCAGTGATGTGAATACATAAACGAGTAAATTATCCCTAATTATCCCCCCACCCCCACTACACAGCTTGTGGGGGATTGGCGAGAGAGGGAGGTGAGATCTGGGGTCACAGGGTATTAAAATAAGGAATTTTAGTCGGGTATCTCTCCCTCATAGAAGTAAAATGGTGGAAAGAGGATTACAAAAGGGGCAGAGACTACACCCCCACCCTTTGCTCATGTCTTGTTTATTTTGGGTTTTCTGAGGGGTGGGGGTTGTTTTGTTTTCTTTTTTCTTTTCTTTTTTTTCTTTTTTTTTCTTTTTTTTTTTTTTTTTTCTTCTTTTTTTTTTCTTTTTTTTCAGTTGTCCTCGTTTTTGATACTTGATTCTGAAATTGTTTTGTTTTGTGGTGGTGGTGGTTGTTGTTATTTTTATTAATGACCTTTATGCTTGAACCTCCCCACTTTTGTTCAAACCTTGCTTGTTGGCTTCCTTCCTTGTCAGTTTTGCTTTGTGTTTGTCAGGAAGAGAACAAGTATTTGGGCAATCATCTAATAATCTGTAAAATTCATCTTCTGCTGTTCAAGTTTCTCTAAAAGCTCAGATACTACAAAATTTTTTTTTTTTTTTTTTAGACAAACGTTTCTTTTAAAGACAGAAATGAGTCTTCATTTCTGGATTTTGATTTTCTCTAAGTCCGGCACAAGGCCAAAGTAGCAATGCACCCAGAGAAATTCACAAACTTACTATGTTCAAGAAGTTGCCTTCAAAATGAGCATGCTAACCATTATGCACATAGTAGTTCAAGGATGTGTTTTCTAACCAGACTTATTCAACCTACAGTGAGGCAATTGAGAGAATTAGAAGTGCTACCAGGATTCATTATTGGAGACCACAATCTTAACAACATTAGATATGTATATAATAGTGTTGACTGCAGCAGTGCTGGCATATACCAACCTGAGCACCCCCGATGAGATGGGGGGTAAGCTTGATTGGGGCTCCTGAACTGTGTTTTCTGATCCTTGTAATCTTATCAACATTTGCTTTCTTTCTACCTACATTTATATACGTTACAAATTAATCTAAGCACAGTTCAATATTAAAAGATGAAAAATTTTTTTTCCAGATTTTGATGTAATTTGGGGGGGGGGGGTCTAAATCCATGGATTATTTTTTTAATTATTTTTATTTAATTTTTTTTTTTTTTGCCATGGCAGTCATCTGCCTTACTCTTTGATCTAAAACTGTGTCAAAAAGATACAACTAGGAACCTTGACAACAGAAGATCCACCTACCCACTTAGCAAAAATATCACTTACAATGTTGTGGCAGAATTTCAGAAAAGACATGCATCATTTTTTTTTTTTTTTTTTTTAATCTTTTTTTGGTGGACATTAGAAAAAAAAGTTATTGAAAGTTTAAAAACAGGCAAAAGCACATCACAAGCAAAATACATTAAATAAAACAAAAATTAAATTATATTTTTATATTATTTTCTATATTATTTACATTATTCGGACTATTGTCCTCATCTTTGTCGCCATATTTATTATGTTTCAGCCGTTGTATGCTCTGGCCTTCTTCAGGTGGTTGGAATGTCAAACTTAACCCTTTATTTCGCTCACTGAGGTAGACTGTTCTAGTTCCACGTACCATGTTTAATGGATGTCAGTTATCTCCTGTTAATTCCCCTCTGAAAGTTCTCCACTGCCTTAACCAGGTATTGAATTAACACTCTTTGGGTTCTGTCACTGAATCTAATCAACACCTTTATTCTCTGTGCCAAAGAGTATGAATTCAATACCCTGTTAAGGCAGTGGAGAACTTTCAGAGGGAAATTAACAGGAGATAACTGATGACATTCTTTAAACATAGCACATGGAACTAGAACAGTCTACCCCAGTGAGCGAAATAAAGAGTTAAGTTTGACATTCCAACCACCTGAAGAAGGCTGAAGTGTACAATGGCTGAAACGTTGTAATAAATATGGCGACAAAGATGAGAATAGTCTGAATAATGGAAATAGTGTACATAATACCTAATCTCAGAAATATAGACAGATATTATTTTCTATAATTATTAATAATTATTTATGATAATTTTAATACTTATCTAATATTTTTATTATTAGATAGATATTATATATAAATTAACTGTGTAATGATGGTTATCTTATGAATAAATAAAGGTTACATCGTAAAGGCAGTATTTATTCATTTACTTTTGAATTAAGATTGCTTAGATATGTTAATTATTTTTGATTTAGGATTCATTAGAAATGTTTTGGAATCTTAAATAATTATGAAAAATAATACAACATAAAAGTGATAATTACTTCCACAGAAACGTGATACCTAATGTTTAAAATGGATGTTTGAAAATGAAAAATCTTTCTTGAAGCTTGCATTTTAGTTTTAATTCGAATAGATTAAATTTAATTTCCGATAAGCAAAATATTCCTTTAAAGCACTTAATAAAAAAACTAAAATTTTAACATATTTTTTCTTTTGTAATTGTTGCAAAAACATAGTTTTATTGTCAAAACCTTTGCTATTAATAAGAGGAAAGATGACAGAGTTTTTTAATTCTTTATAGAACATTAGAAATTTTGGCTAAAAATTTTATTTTTCTCACGTCAGCAGATGACCAAAGATTAGTGCAGGAAATTTTATTTTTTGTGGTGAAAAACATTGATTTGGAAATTTTTGCAAAAATCAAACAATTGTTGGATTTTAATAAAACTTTCAAATGAAATTGATTTTTGAAGTTTTCATTTTTTTAAAATTTTAATTAGAATAATTTATAAATTCTTAAATCTTTTAAAATTCTCTGTTAATATGTACCAATTAGGTGATATTGTTATTAAGTAAAATATATATTTACTAATCATAAATGGCAAAGTTTACTACAATTCATCAAACCCTAATATTTTAAAAAGAATTTTGAATTTGTGCGTGTATTAACGTACCAATTTTAGTAAATATCATTGTACACCAAAATGGTTACAAAAACAGGATACCTACGGTTTAAAATTAATTTTTCAAAATGAAATATCTTACTTGAAGCATTTATTTTAGTTTTAATTTCAAGCTGATAGATTAAATTTAATATTTCCAATAAGTAAAATACTTTTTCTGCATTTCATAGCTAATTTAAATTGACTGGAAAGAGTTTTTGTTTTGAAATTGCTAAAATAGATTCACCATTTTTGGCCATCTGTCATCGCAATGTAATTCTCTTTATTAAAAAAATCTTTCAAAAATAAAATATATTTTCTGAAACTTTATTTGAGGAATATTAGCTGATTTAAAATATAATTTGGTTTCAAACAAATATTACTTACTTGAAGTTTAAAATATTGCAGAAATACATAAGGCTGTGTGAGGAAATATAGGAATAAAAAGTTATGGTAAAAAAATCTCATGCAAAAAATTAAAAAGGAACTGAACAAGCTTAGCACACAGCAGACAAAATCCCAGCCTCTTATCCCAAAAATTGACAAAATCAGTTTCATAAATAAATTGAAGAAATTTTGATTTAAATTTTAATGTCAAATTGAGATGTTCTTCACATAAAGTTACGTCTCCTTATCAGTTACTAGGACTCTCTAACTATGAATTACAGGGTGTCCATAAAGTTCGTGTGCACTTTAAAAAATTTATAACTTTATTTGTATTTGCGATAGAAATAATCTGTAAAAAATGTTATAAAGTTTAATGTACCTAGTTTTAAGTATAGCTAAAATAACTAATGTGATTTCAGGCATTACTGTAAATCAGTTGGCAAATGTTTTTTCGTGAACTGCAAAATCAGATATTACTTTTTGTATTGCTAATGATGGAGGACATGTGGAAACTTAAATAAAATTTCAATAAAACCTTAAAAACGTATAGATTTACTTCTTTCTAATCCTTTTTACAAATTGTTTCTATCGCAAATACAAATAAAGGTATAAATTTTGCACACAGACTTTATGGACACCCTGTATATCAATCAGAAATAGATGACTTTATTACCAGCCACCATAAATTGTGACTTTTTTCTTGTGACTTTATTCCCAGCTACATTCTCAACATCCTCCAAGAGACCCATAAGTCTGTTGCTTTAATTCTACTCCCTTTTGATTTGGGGAAATTGTTGATATTATCTTGCAGTCCAGCTCTTTCTTCTTTGTTTCTAATGAAATTTTCTCGGCCCTTAATACTTATTAAAGATATAATTAGATAAAAAAAAAATCATATTTAATTTAGAGTATCAGTCAGTTATGTGCCATGCGTGATACACGCTTAGGCGATCATGTAACTTTCGATACATGACTGACGAGGCAGATTTTTTTTCCTGCATTAGGTTGCTATTTCTTTCTGCACTAGACCAGTTGTCATCCAAAGCTATAGAACCCAGTCTATCCTGTATTTACTGATAGCTGGGGGAAGAAGAGGATTCATACCTTTCCCAAGGGTATTAGCATGTAAGTGAATGTAATGGATTCGACTGGAATTTGAACTCAGCTCTCTCTCAATTTCTTCTGATCCATTTGTTCTTTGGAGTTTATTTTATTCTAAAGCTGTGAACATTTGTAACTTGTTTACTCACAAGGACATAACATGTGACGATAAAAAATCACATGAAAAAAATTAAAAGGAACTGGATACAGCAGACAAAATCCCAGCCTCTTATCCTAAAAAATTGAGAAAATCAGTTTCATAAATAAATTGAAGAAATTTTAATTCAAATTTTAATATCAAATTGAGATGTTCTTCACATAAAGTTATATCTTATCAGATACTAGGACTCTCTAATTATGAAATATGTGACTGTAGCATTGTTAGAAAATGTTTTTTATAGTTTGGATTGATTTACTGTTGCAAAACCTACATTTGTATACATTACAAATTAAACTAAGCACAACTATTAAATGATGAAAAATTTTCATAGATTTTGATATCATTGTGGGTGCTTTTTTTTTTTTTTTTTTGTGTCCAAATCTGAATTTGTTTTGTTATTGCTAAGTCTCAAAAAAATTTATATTCATAATGTTGAATGTGTTAAATTATTTAACTTTTTAACAAGAAAAAATTGAAGTTGATGTTAAAAATTGCTGCAAAACATTGTTGATTTATTTAAGATGAAATGACATGTCTCTAATTTCTATTTAGATACATTGTATTTATTTTCAATTTTTCTAGTTGTTCACCTTTATTGCATATGAACCATTATTTTACATAATTAGGTTACAATAAAATTAGTATTTTATATGAATAGTACCTCATAAAAATTGGATGTAGTAGAGTAGGGTCCCTGTATCATGGGATCAGACAGGCAGAATCAAACCCTTGCCCCACCCTGTTTGTACTGCTCAGTTATTGCTTGCCCCATTTCCTTTGAGTCCAAGTACAGAATTAGAAGCAGTAGCTTAGATATCTTTATACATTTTCAGTGGAATGAGAACATATAGAACCCATGGATTAAATAAAGGGTTCAGTTCAAAATTCCCTGTAGGTTACCTGTATTGACAAGCACCTGAAGACGGCCGAAGGACACATCTGACAAAACATTATGATAACAAAGTTGAAGACAATAGTCCACATGTAAATAATATAAATAATGATAATTCCTCATCTCAGAAATTCAGACAGAATAGTACATATTATTTCAAAGAAAAAAAATTTCTAACAAGCTCAATTTGGCCATATTTTTTTTCTTTTTTGATACCTTATCTCTTGAAGATGTAAATAATTGATTCTCCACATATTTCTTTTCTTCATTATCTGTGAATTGCCATGACATCTTGAGAAAGATACTGGAATGGTTTTCCATTAACTTCTCCATGGTTTTGAATTCCAAGTAGTCTCTTCTCTTAGACTGGCTGCCACTCAAGGTTACAGAATCCAGTCTACCCTGCTATTTCTCTCATAGATGAGTGGGGGTGTAGAGGAGATGGATTCATGCTGATGGTATTTGTGTGAAAGTGAAGGTAAAAGACTAAGCTTGAATTTGAACTTTGCTTATTGATTCTGTTTTCTGTGCCAATAACTACTACACTATCTGCATGTCTATGTTGGCCATTAACATACTAAATTGTTCAAATAATATTTAGTATGTCAATGATACTACCTAAAATTATAGATAATATTGGTGAAAGATGTTTATGAAGAGAGTATGTACTTGTTGAAAATCAGACTCATTTACTTTTTCTTCTGAGTGTGTACATTTTTTTTGTCTTGAAATAGTCAACCATCATGTACTGATCACTTTGGTTGTTATTCCTTTCCACAACTGTGATTCTGGGATCTCTGGTGATTGATCAGACAAAAAAAAAAAAGAAAGAGGAAAGAGTTTACTAACTGGATGATAATTGTTGAAATTCATAAGAAGATAGATTGAAAAGTTGAGAAGAAAATTAAAAATGTGTTGAAAAATCATGTTTTAAAATAATTCCAAAGAGAATTGAACCCAAATTTAATTAGATAGAATTCAGTAAGATTGAGCAAAACCAAGACTACCTATCTCCCCCCCACTTCTCCCCGATGAGAAAGAAACCATTAATCCATCTGCGAAGATGTCAGATAAAAAACGGGTTGTCAATAAAGATATCTGGGTGGTCACCAAAATATCATTTAAAAACCGTTCTGAATGAAAACGCCAGGAAAAGAAACATTTGGTTTGAATCAGCCACCCAGAAGAGAAGTATCCCCCAGAGATAGAGGCCAGCTTGATACATTCATCATTATAATTTCTGTAACATTGTCCAGAAAAAAATTTTTATATCCAAAAATTAATTTGGATTTCTTTGGATATGAGTATTAAAGAAAAATTAATTACTATTTTGGAGTGATCATGAACCAAAATGCCTGTTTGGACTGTTGATTGAGAAATCACAGCATGGGACAAACTGATAAAGAAAGATTAATGATTGAAAATCCCTTTTGTTTTTGCTCCACCATCTAGAAGTTGGATTTGTCACACTAGCTCTAGGAATAGGCTAACTGCTGAGAAAGTGGGTGAAGGAAAAGAGAGATTAGCACTGCCAATATGGAGTGATGGTCTGAGATGGGGCATGAAGAAATTAGAGTTAAGGGTTACCTTGATTCTGTTGACCATTCTCCAAAGAGGATTGGACAACTCCAAATTTGGAAAACCATTTGAGTAAATATATTTTGAGAATATGAAATTTCAGATAAAGGTTGACGCTAACAGTCAAAAACAACCGAACCCAGACCCTAGTCAACCCTACCCCTGAAGGACTCCATATAAGCTGGAGGTTTGGACAACTTAGTCTCCACATTACTGCTACTGGAATCCACAAGACCTTTTGACAGACATGAAGACCAGAACTTAGAAATTTATGTTACTACTAAAACAAGCTGCAGACTCAAAAGTGGATCCCAGTGTCGTTTGATTATATCAGTAAGTGAGAAGGGTTAAAACCTCTGTTTACAACAAATCATATATAAACCAAATGGTTGTTATATTTTTAACCTGAGCTAATTTCTTATTCCAGAGAATTCAATTTTTTTGTGTAGGTCCCAGCTGTTGAGCCACCTTCACTTCATTTTGCATCATCAGTGATTTTCTTACCCTCTGAGATCAAAAACATGTGGCAGAGGAGTGAATGGTCATGAACAAATGCCAACTAAGATGAGTGAGACCGTACCTACCATCACGATACTAGTGACTGAAGGAACTTGAGGACCAACACAGAGCATAGGGCTACATTAACAATGATCAATGAATGGGGTTACACAATGAAGATGATCGTCTGATTAATTCTTAATGATAATATTTAATTCCAAACATCTTTAAACTTTTGGCCTATGCTTTACCACTGAGCTTGTTTCTCATTTATCTATGCTGTTATTAAACATTCTTGTTTTGTTGTTTTTTTGCAGATCATGAATGAAACTAACACAGAAATTACATGGCCATCAAAATTAAAGATTGGTGCTAAATCAAAAAAAGGTAATTTTTTTTTTTTTAAATCTAAGAATTTCTTCATTTTCTTTAAAAAGGGGAAATTTTCTTTAAAACTGGGAATTTCTCCATTTTCTTTAAAACAGGGAATTTTTTTCTTTTTCTTTAAAAAAGCCCTGTCCAGTCCCCTTTTGAGAATGGTCAACAGAATCAAGCTACCCTTTAACTCCAACTCCTTTCATGTCCCATCTCACACCATCAGTGCTAATCTCTCTCTTTGTTCTCCTACTTTCTCAACAGTTAACCTCAGAAAAACAAAAAAATAACAAATAAACAATAAATGCAAGTAGCCAATTCCTTACAGCAGTTTTCATTTCTTCATCACCACCTTGACATCTTCAGACTTCCATTTTCTTTGATCCAGTGGAAGAGGCACTGAGGGGAAAACCTTATGGTGACGTTGAAGAAATAAAAACTGCTGTAAAGAATTGGTGACATCAGCAGCCAACTTTTATGAAGCTGAGATACATGCCCTCAATCATAGGTAGAACACTGCCATTGAAAGAGGTGATGACTATGTTGAGAAGTAGGGGTGTGAAACCATGATGTATAGCTGTATCTGGATGTATGGTATTTTTAATTGTGTTCCTTATTTCTTACAAAATAAAATAAATTGCATTACTTTTTGACTCACCTTTATAATTTACTCAGATGAAGATGCATTGAAAGAGCTATGACTTTCCTATGATTAATATGTCCAGGCTATTTCAGTTTATCACCTATTTTTGTAAAAATTCATTATTCATTGAAAATAACTTTTTTCTTAAGACAATGATATCTATAATATATCTTATTTGTAAAAGCAATTAAAAGTTTTTCTAATTAAATAATGACTTAGTTTTATTGCATTTTTTTATTTTATGATTTAGAGCAGATTTTTTGTAACTGGGGTTCCTGTTTTATAAAAAAAGAAATTGATGATTTAAATTCTTCAAGGAGTTCTGCTTAAAACTAATATAAACATTAAGCTGTATTGAAATTAATTTCTCAAAATTTTATAAAATTTCATTTGTGGGGATAACAGATGTTTTTATCAAGATTTTCTAAAATAATTTTATTTGTGAATAAGTCTTGAAAGTTTCATTAAAATTCAACAATTAATTGATTTTTGCAAGAGTTTCCAAATCAGTGTGTTTTTCACTGCAAAAAACGATGCTAAAATTTCCTATACTAATTTATGGTTCCCTACTGATGCAAGAAAAACAAAAATTTAATGAAATTTTCAAACATTCTAAAGAGGATAAAAAAATATAATTTAATAATCAAAAAAATCCTTTGTTCTTTCCTCTTAAAGATTTTTAGTATAAAAGTTTGGGACATTTTTCATCATGTATGTCATATATATATATATATATATATATATATATATATATATATATATATATATATATATTTAATGTTTTTTCATTTTCAGATCCTCATATCAAAGTTATTGGGATGCCAAATGATGTCAAGGCAGCAAAGGAGAAAATTATGAGCATTCTAGATACTAAGGTGAGACAATTTAGTAATAATAATGCTGTACTAAACGTGACTTGTTCTTATTTAGACTATCAAGTGTTATACACTCATCTACATAGAAGCTCATTGGGGTTTGTATCACATCTATTTATCATCTCTCAATTGCGTCTATGTCTTTGGGCAGAGTGCACTCAAGGGTAACTCCGTCAAAGGACAGAGTTGCAACTGAGAAAAATTATACTGAGAGGTGCCCAGCCCTGGGGAACAGCTGTCCGAGGCCACGCCCTCTCATTGCACCAGAGAGAGAGATCGGTGCTCGCACCGAGGCCAGTGCAACCAACGGTTGTGGGAGCTGTGGGCAATTTTTGTTTCCAGCCCGGATGTATGCACTTGGGACCCCACCTTAAAAAAGACCATGTGTCACAACTCATCTTAATGGGGAGACAGGGTAAATACCTAGAAGCTCATTGCATTTGCAGGAGACTTGGCACCCCAGCTGCTTAAAAATGGTTCAGTCCTGGAGCTGTATTTAAGCTCTTCCAACAGACTTAATACACACTTTTTAGAATAAAAATGGGGTGTCTGTTTTAAAAACGACTATCCACTATAATAACATGTATTTGTTTGCATTTGCTTGTATTTTGAAAATAATACACAAAATTGTTATATATTAACAGCAATTCATCTCAAAATTGTAGGGAAAAAAACTTGAAATTTCTTGCCATGACTAGTAATTTATTTATTTTAATCAATTCACTCAAAGCAAGGCGATAATGCTACTAAGACGCAGGAGGGTACTGGGAGGGAAAGAGAATGAAAAGGCTTTAGAAAAAACTGAAAACCCAATCCTTAACAGGAAATAAGTTTTAAATCTCTATTCCTGTTTAAAAGACTTGGGAGGTTGTGAACCGGGCGATGGCCATCCTATCTACTTGTCTTCAGTTGCTTGATGAAGGCTTGTACCTTTGTTGCTATTCCATTTTGATTTTTGTATTTACTCTTAGCAGTAGTTATGGGCAATATACTGGCAGTTCTGAAATGTCCTATGTCATGTGACCTGGATTATTTTTAACCTTCTTTTCAATTTTGTCTTCATCAATGACAAGAGGCATCTCGGAAATTCTCGGTTTTCTAGATCAAAATTTCCACTTCAGAACCACTTACAAACTGTACTTGCTTTCAGCTATGGCACCATTTCCATAAATGACACATATTTTTGTTGTTGTTTGTACAGCATTTTTTCCTTTCTGGAAATAAGAGCCTCAAATGGTTAAAATGCATCTAAATTTCATCTATTTCACTTTGAACATAAAAACATTTCAAATTCACAATCCATATAGAAAGATGTATATGGACTTTTTATCCAGCATTATTTCTTATTACTATAAACTTTATTTTAGTGGTTACAGAATTTGAGTTGCTATCTGGAGTAAGGCTTAGTAACAAGTAGGATTTAGTAGGATTTCGCAATCTAAACCCATTGTTATTAATTTCACTGTTTAAGAAATAGCAACTCAAATACTGTATTCACTAAAAATAACTTTTATACTAATAAAAAAATAGAAAAATGTGTTGAAATGTCAACTTTCAGAATATGTGTGTGTCATATTTTTATCACCTGTGAACTGAAATCACTGGTTCATTTGTTGTCTATTGAAAAGGGTAACACACTTTTGTTCCAAACCAATATTATACAACCAACGAGTGTGTAACCCACTATTATATTAATTAATCTATTTATGAGGAATCTGAAAAGTATTTCAAAAAAGAATCCTTGGTATCTGTTTATAAACATCATTTGTATCAAGTGATCCACCCAGTTTGTTTTGACACTGTCCAGAATGCACTAAAAGCTACCAAAATAGCACAAATAAGCTTTATTAGTAAAAAAAAAAAAAAAATATGATTTGTCATTTTACATGCATTCAATTGGAATATTTGAAGATAATCAGAGAGAGAGAGAGTGTGTGTGTGTCCTATTCTGTGCTAATAGGAATATATACTTGAAAACATGGTGGATAAAATAAGTAAAAGTTTAGTTTAAAAACCAGTACAATATGAATAAAGGTAACAGTTATACACAAGGTTGTCGCAGGTCAATCCAGTAGTGAGTGCTACTATTGGAAGGTTGGTAGTTCTTGCATAAGTCTAAGTCAGACTCAGCAGATCCCAGCTAGACTCTGTAGTCCATTGACTTAAAGATACTTATAGGAAGTTACTACCTATAGTGTAGTCACTCATGGGGGTGACAGGTTATTCCATTACATCAGGAAGGAAGAGCACAGAGTTTCCTTAGCAGTAGTGAAAAAGATCAAATGACAAGTTCGTTAGAAACTAAGAAAAGAGTACTGAACTTAATTCTCTTGTAGATTTTTATTTTAATTTTTATAATTGATATCAGATTTTACAGTTGGCATTAATGGGTAATAGGTAGAAACCTATAATTAATAGTGAATTTTTTATTTTAATTTTTATACTTAATATTAGATTTAAAATCTGATAGTTATTAATGAGTTGACTAAAAATATATAAAAATAGAAAGGGGTGTAAAGCAAGAATGTGTTTTCTCATCGGACTTATTTAACCTTTACAGTGAGGCAATTCTGAGAGAATTAGAAGTCCTACCAAGATTTGTTATTGTCTCAACAACATAAGTTATGCAGATGACAGAGTATTGATAGCAGACATAGAAAGGAAACTACAAAATTTTCTGCAGAATGTAGTGAAAGAAAGTGAGGAGATAGGATTAAAGATCAATTGCAAGAAGATGGTTGTCAGCAAAAGGGACAGCCCAACATGCTAATTACAAATTGGAGATGTCAAAAAAAAAAATACAACAATTTAAATATCTCAGTGTTTTTAACAGTAGATGAAAAGTGCAACACGGAAATCTGAAGGCACATTAGGATAGTGTAAGATGCCTTCCAAAAGCTAAGCAAAGTATTAAGAAACAGGAAAATTTCATTAGAAAAGAATACTGAACTGTTACATAATATCAGTTCTCCTATATGGAAGTGAATGCTGGACAATCTCCTCACAGATGAAGAGACTTAAAGCAACAGAAATGTGGTTCTACGAAAAGATGCTGAGAATACCATAGACTGAACATGTGAGCAATGACAAGGTTTTAGAGAAAACAGAAGCAAAAAGGATACTTATACTTAACATCAGAAAGAGATTATTGAAATTTCTAGAGCACATAATGAAGAAAGAGGGCTTGGAAAATTTGATACTCATAGGACACATTGATGGCAAGAGTCATAGAGGAAAACAATGCATAGTCTGCCTAGGGAACTTGAGTAGATGGATGGCAAAACAGGTTTGAGAAAATTAAGAACCACAAAGGATTGGAAATTGTGTTGAGCCATGATTGCCTACGTCCTGAAGGGACATAGCACATAGAAGAATTATCATCATATTTGATGTTGATTATATTTTTTTTTTCCTTTGTTTTTAGGGCAACCGTGTTACCTTAAAAATGGATGTATCACATACTGACCACTCACACGTCATTGGGAAGGGAGGGAACAATATTAAAAAAGTGATGCAGGGGACAGGATGCCACATCCACTTTCCCGATTCTAATCGAGGTAACAATGTTCAGGAGAAAAGTAATCAGGTAAGCTACTTTTTATTTCTTTATTTTTGCTTATGAAAATAATGGTTAAAAATGGTTTCAAACAAATGAATCCTTTTGGTTGTAGGAGTAGGCAGAGTTTGATAAATACAAGAAAAATATTTCTCTGAAATGTATCATCACAATAATATGAACACTAGCATTCTTAAGGACAGGTTCAGGCTTATGGCCATATCATATTGAACCACTAGTTCCCATACAATCACCGAAGTTAAGCAATATTGAACCTGGTCAGTATCTTGAGGGATGCCTGCTTGAGAATACCAGCTGCTGTAAGCTTGGATAAGCAGAATTGGGAAGCCAAACTCCAATTTTCATTGGGAATCATTATATTCACTTATGTACAAACAGCCTTGGGAAAGGTAAGAATCCATGTCTTCTTCTCCCAGCTATGGGTTAATTAGTAAGGCTTGTATTTAGTCATGTGCCATGTGTGATACACCTTTAGGTGATCATGTACCTTTCGATACATGACTGACGAGGCAATTTTTTTTTCTTGCAGTAGGTTGCTATTACTTTCTGTGGTAGACCAGTTGCCATCCAAAGCTATAGAACCCAGTCTGTCCTGCTATTTACCCATAGCTGTGTGGGGTGAGAAGAAGAGCATTCATACCTTTCCCAAGGTATGAATCCTCTTATGTGCTAATACCCTTGGGAAGGTACGAAGACTTGTATTACTACACCATTATTATCTCAAAAACAATTCTTACTATTGAATATTTTCTGGTTTTAAGTAACCTGCAAATGATTGATAAGCTGTAGAAAAGAAATCAATCAATTCACAACAGGTTAATCAGCTAACTTTGTTTCTGATACCAGATACTTGGATAAGCAAAACAAAAGATCCTGTACTAAAACAAAGGATAATCTTACTTGCACTCACTGCATTCCTTGACCACTTATCAACATCAATATAAACCCAGAAAAAGAGAGCTTCAAGTTCAGTCTCCCTACACTTTTGTCAGAAAGCGAGACAGGTAGGTCTACTCTACTAAGCACCATAGAACTAATCAGGATGATTGCTGCGACAATGTAGGAGTCTTGCTCTCTATCTCTTTCTCTCAATGTACCATCCACTAGGAACTCTGTCTCACAAGAAGAATATAAGTTTGCATTTCTATATAAAGGAAATATTTTTATTTTATTCATTAAACTTTACTTATTACTACAAGATCTTAAAGAAGCCTATCCTTCATCAAAACCTATAGGCTGGCACTACAAAATCACAAAGAATGAGTTTTAACAAAAACCACATCACTTGAAGACTCTCAACAGCAGCAACAACAAAAATGGGTAGCACATTTAACTAGAAAATAAAATAATGAAGCTGTTAACTTTGTACACTAACAAAAAAGAAGGTTTGGAAGGTTTTTGTGTAATTTAGATGACAATTTATCCATTGCACCTTCTGTGTGTGTGTGTGTGTGCGTGTGTGTGTATGTCCTGAAGGTTGTGTTTAAGCATGAAACAGACTTTCACCACTGGGTGTTGACCACAATGTCTACTTTTGTATTTACATACGCTCTATCCGAATATTGAGTACTTTAACCCATAAGTATGGCATACCTTAAAACCTTGTATCAATCAAGAAGCCTTCTCCCTAAAATTGATCTTTGATTATCCGGTCAAATTTGAGTAAATGGGACAGGTTAGGAGACTTTTTTTTCAGTGTGTGTGATTGATTTGTTTTTTTTGTTTTTTTTTACCACTTTTTAAGCCAGAAAATATCTTTATAGCATAGGAATTTTTTGGAGATAATTATTTTTACTGATACAAGTCCTGCTAATTAACCTCTAGCTATGGGGAGAAGAAGTCTATTCATACGTTTCCCAACAGTATTTATACATCAATGAATATAACAAACTCAACTGGAATAGGAACTCTGCTCTCTGATTTCCATTTCCAAGTTATTATCCATTAAGCACATCCAAGCTTAATGCACTTGCTATTCCCAAGCAGTCACCCATCTAGATACTAACCAGGCTCAACATTGCTTAACTTCAGTAATCATATGCGAACTGGTATTTCAACATGATATGGCTGTAAGCCATGTGTGTGAGAGAGAGAAACTGAAAGTTTCCATGCACTATTGATATCTACAACTCTTCAATATCCAACATGGAGCCCCTTTCTCCATAGATATAAATTTTAAACAGTATAATTATGTGTAAAATCATGTTTTATTAAATAGGACAGATGTTGAAATTTAAATATTAAGATCTTAACATTTATGTCAACAAATCCCTTTACAAGTTTCCACCTCAAACAATTCATTTGACACTAGGAAAAACTCACCAAAATTTCAATAACCATTCTGTCATATTTAAAAAAAAAGCACTTTTTTCTGTACAATTGATATTGTCTTTTTTCCCAAATTCGTAGTAGTAGTATACAATTATCAGTGACATAAGCAAGTTTCAAACTTGTCATTCCTAAATAAAAATAAAGTACAGGTAACTCTTTAAGAAGTCAGGGATCAATTTGACACTGTATTTATATTATGAGCAGGACCCCCTTTCTAAAATAATAGTATAGGTGGGTGGCTAGTGTAACAACTTACAAAAGGAAATCAGCAAGTCAGGTTTGAATTCCTATCAAGTTTGCAATGTTCACTTTCACACAAATAACTTTGGGAAAGGTATGCATTCATATCTTATCCCCATAACTATGGGTTAAGTAACAGGGTTGACTAGGCTCTGTTTGCAACCAGTGTAGATTAAGAAAAACTCTGAATTCAAAATTCTAAAGCGGGATGGGCTCTGTCAGGTTATCTTGCCCTAGAGATATCACTGCTGTTTTGTGGTGCATCTATGAATTTCACAGTTACAGGACCCATAACATGATGTGAGAATATTTTGTATTTTTTTGAGTCATGCAAGAAATTTTTATTTAATTCTACTTGATATTCAATTTATACTGATTTTTCTATTTTCTTTATTTCAGGTTTCAATAGCAGGTCAACCAAGTGGGGTTGACAGTGCAAGAATACAGATTAGAGTACGTATGTTGATCATTTGAACTGCCTTGTGGTTGAAATAGTTGTGCATTTGTTTTCTGTATGAAAAAGGAAGTAGAAAGAACAGGGCAAAATAATACCAAGCAAACAGTATATATGCAAGTCAAAACTAGACAAAGCAACAGTAACTAGGCAAAAAGTTAACAAAGGAAGAATTATGTTCACACACAAAAGGGATACAGTCAAGTGATTATAGTGTTCTGACTTCAGGACAAGAAGGAACAAAAATATGATGGATGAGACTGAGATTTGGTCCATTTTTGTTCTTAGCAAGAAATCCCAGCATGCATCTGTAGGATTTGTTTATAAATTTGTAGAGAGGGATGTCCTTAGCCAGCATTCCTAGCAGATTGAAACTAACATATACAGGATGTGGCAGAAATACTTGGTTGTAAGACATTAGCTAGATGAAGACATCTTACCATTATGTGGGAGGTCGTTGCTGTCCACTCATATCTGAGTATGCTGTCTACTAGGTCAGCTAGCCAATCCCTATTGCAGACAGTTGCTTTGGCACATTTGTGTTTTTTTTTTCAACACCTGTAGAACCCACCTGTGCTTTTGTTATATAGAAAAACAACTAATTTTTGCTACACTAAAGTGTTGAACATAGAAAATTCCATTGACTAGCTAAGTAGTCACAAGCAAGACATAAAGTGCTGCACAGTAGTTGTACAGAGTGTTGCACAAGGATATTTTCTAGTATTGTAATATTAATCCACATGATTAAACAGTTCTTTCACTAATCTTGTGTTTCAGTGTTTTCTTTTGGAATATTATTAACCCTGAACTATGAGTAGATACGAGCATTATAACAGATTTATACTGCAATTATGTGGGAGGAATTTCTGCTACACCCTGTAGTAATATGAAAACAAAATTATTATTTTTTATTAGAGTGACTGTTGTAAAATTCTGCCTTAACTATAAATGGTCTTAGATAAAACAAAGAGTATGATCTCATTACCTCAAATCATTTTTAACTTTTCCTCATTTAAAATGAAGACAACCTTTTCTCCTTGTTTTTTTGCCAACTCGGTGTAAATCATATTTGGCATTGCATTCCATTTTCATTATGATGTTTTCAAATAAACCACTTTTTAAAAAAATTTCTTTGTCATTATAAGATTTTAATACCTGTCTTATCTTTTTCTTTTAGGATCTACTTCCTCTTGTGTTCATATTTGAAATGTCCCTGTCACCCCCTTACCCAGATCCATCTTCATCTCACTTGTTACATCTACAGCAGTTGTATAATGTGACCATCACCTTTAAACAGAAACCACGCACATACTTGACCATTATCACTGTCCGAGGGTCAGTCTACAATGCTAAAATGGTAAAGGAGGCTACAGCCCGACTTATGGAGCATCTTATGAACAGTGTTGGGGTAAGTGATTAATGTCCTCTATTTATGGGCAATATGAAAAATGGTAGAGGGTGTTATATCGGATTAAAACTTTATGAAGAAGAGACTTAAAGCAACAGAAATGTGGTTCTACAGAAAGATACTGAGAATACCATGGCCTGTACATGTAAACAATGATGAAGTTTTAGAGAAAATGGAAGCAAAAAGGGCATGTATTTAACATCAGAAAGAGATAGTTGAAATTTCTAGGAAAGAGAGCATAGAAAATTTGACGGAGGGGCAGAGAAAAGCAGCAAATAGTGTGCCTAATGAACTTGTGTAAATGGTTGGTAGGACAGGGATTAGGAGAGATAGCAAAAATACAAAACTTGCTAATAGCTACAAAGGATAGGAAATTGTGGAGAGCCATGGTTGTCTATGTCTCAAAGGGACACAGCACAGAAGATCATAATGGTCAACATCTCACAATTTGGACAGCAAAGCCTAGCAAGTACAATTAGATGTACCATTTTTAAAAAAAAAAAAAAAACTTCCAGTGTTTCTTTTTGGAAGCAGTTCTGAAAATAGGGATTCAGCTTGCATTAAAAAAAAAAAAAAAACATCTATTTCATTTGCAGGTAATTGTTTCTCAAGACTAGTCTGTTGGACCATTTCTAATGAGTATTGAGTTTTATCCTCACTAGGTGCCCCCATACAAAAATTCAACATTAAGTAACCCAACAAGGTCTCATATCTTGAAAAATAAACCAGTACTGGTGCAGGGTATTGATTAGCAAATTTAGTCTGCTAGATCATTATTACCGAGTTTGATTCCCACTAGGTGCCCCATACAAAATTCAATATTGAATAATCTAACAAGGGTTGATATGTCATAAAATCAATCGACTGATATTGGTGTGGTGTAATGATTAGCAAGGTTAATTTGGTTGACCATTACTACTGAGTATTGAGTTTGATCCTCACTAGGTGCCCCATACAATAATATTGTCGCAGTTTTCAGTGCTGAACAAAACTACCCCTAGTGCAGCCTCTTCTATGTTCAATTCCCTATACTAAATTTGATATGACTGATTCATGCACTGATATATTTCAAGTGTTTTGTATTTAGTAATTGCACATTCTGAATTTTTAAGATGAGTTCATGGTACATACCATTGCTGCTTTCATTCCAATTCCAGATCCTAATTTCTGTAATTGTATGTAATAATTATTATCACTGTGTATGTTATTGAAAACTGTTAATCAGCAAGATGGAATAGTGTGCAATGATTGTGAGCAACATGTCCTGTCTGAGATGCCACACTTGTTAAGGTCAACAAGAGCAAAGAAGAACTATAGATCATAGCATCTGACGAGGTTTAGTTTTATGAACACTATAAAATGTTATCCCCTTTTTCTTTGAGTGGGCCCTCATTTGCAAGTGAGAAGACAGTCTTAAAAAAAAAAAAAAAAAAAGACTAAAATAAGACATGATGGTGGCTTATCTTCAAGAAGTTTTGAAACCATTTCCCCTTTTTGAGTGCCTCTCAAGTATGGATGAGTGCTTGAATGGATAGGTACTTCAAAAATAGATATAATTTTTTTTTTTTTTTGAGGGGTAAAATCCACTTTTTTTTTTTCTATGCTCTATCTCATCAGCTATCTTGAAAAGAATGTTTTGTCACAAACATCCTATGATAGTTGACAGAGAAGAGAATGAGCAAACCAACCACTCTCCCATAATTATCTACCTATTCAAGCTGTAATAACAACAAATAGATGTTATACCCATTCTTAACCTTAACAGGGACCAATCAGGTATTGAGTAATTCTGGCATCCAAAGGCTAGATTTGTTATATACTAAACTTAGGGAGAATAAGATGATCATGTTGCACCAATCTTTCAACTGGGGAGAGTTTGTTTACCTTTGAAATCATGACATTTTACTTGGATTCAATCATTGATTAGAGGGAAATTTACAATTATATTGTAGTTTGTGCTTTTTACTAAATATACAAAGAAATAGGTGTAAGATCATGTTGCACCAATCTATCAACTGGGGAGAGTTTACCTTTTTGACATTTTTTGGATTCAATCATTGATTAGGGGAATTTACAAAAATCCTAACATTCTACTTTGTTTACCTTTAAAATCCTAACATTCTACTTTGATTTGAACATAGTTTACAATTTATCTAAGCCTTGAGATTGGCTTTTTTTTTTTAATTTTGCAAAATTAAGTGTGGCACAAGGTCAAATTGAGGAGAGTGATTGTGATTAGGAAAATTGTGTTGCACCAGTTGGCTAATGTTTCATGTTTGATTCTAACTGGGTTTTAGCATTTAGCAAAAAAACAATACAATGGTTAACAAGCTGATGTATTTGTTAATCTTGTGAGTTTGATCTAAATCAGAAGGTTTTTTCATATTGTTAACTGGCTTCTCTGTTTTAAAGAATCCTAATTTGACAATTGATGATTGTCTACTTGTGGGCTTCAGAAAAACCGCCGCCCTTAAAATACTTAAACTACTTTTGGTTAGTACGGTCAGATATTGTTCCATTTCCTTCCACTTTTTGAATTTTTCACTGGCCCAGTTTAAAATAATGCTTCAAAAATTGCCAACCCTATCTAAATACTTGTATCTGACATAATAACATTTAAAACAAAAGTTATAGTTGAAGAGTTATTGTTAATGACAAGACATAAATAACTCATGTATACCTGCTGTCAAAAATGATGCCAATTGTTAGAAAGTTTTTGTAATAAGATGCAATGAAACAAGTTTTGAAACAATGTATTGAGATTCAACAGAACAGAGATAAAGAATTCACTGTTAAAACAGAGGCCAATGAACTGTTTAATTGGTTAATTTGTAGTAAAGTCCCCAGTATTGAGAATGTACTATTCAGGTGTGAAATTGCCTAGTTATTTCGAAAATGACATTGAAACATTGCACTCAATTACCATTTTCAATTTATTGTCAATGTAAGTTTCATCTCTTTCAAGTTGTCCGGCCACCATTACAGGTATTGCTTACATGTTTTCCTCTCATAATAATGTGTGGAAGCTTACTTAGTTAAAGACTTTTTTTTTTTTTTTTTTTACAGTTCTTTGTATATTACTGGTCTTGATTACTGCATGATTTTCACAGATGTTATTTTAAAATATACTTATTTTTTAAAATGAAATTTTAAATGAATAGTATTTTTTCTTTACTGTTTTTATAAATCTGCTTATAGCTAATAAAACAGAATCTCACCCTAAAATGTAAAGCTTTAAATTCAAGAAACTTTCACAACACATGAAAAACAAAAAAAAGAAAACCCTCATTGAAAAAAGGAAAAAATCTTTTTTTTACTTTTCAGGAAAGTAATTTTTGTTATTTTAATTGCCGGATTTTACTTTTTTTCACAAATTATCTTGTGCATTCATTTCAAATTTTGTGCATTGTACAGTAATCAAGACAAGTGAAACTTCCGTGATGCATGACTGACTTGAGGCAAATGTATGTAAACAAAGCCAGTAATGGCGGACATTCTGTGTATACGATGAGAAAGAAGTTGAATTTGCATTGTCCATAACTTCTAAACGATAATCATGTGCAATGTTTTAATGTTATTTTCAAAATAACCAGACAGTTTCAAACCAAAATGGTACATTCTCAATACTGGGGACTTTTGGTGCTTATACTGTAAATTAACCGTTTAATTAATCTGTTCCTTTTATATTTTTTAGATGTTCAATGGCATCTATGGGTCATTGAGTACTCCTGATATTATATAAATCTCTTTCTGCTCAATATCCTTTTATGTTAAAAAAAAAACTTTATGTAAAATAACAGTGAAATGGAAATGTTTCTTGGAAGAGAAAGATTAGCAATAAAACAACAAAGATGGCAAGAACAAAGCCTATTTCAAGTTGAAGCAAGATTGTCACTTAATAGACAAAGCTATCTGAGCGTCTCACCTGAACATTCTGAACAAATAAAACTGTAATCTAAGAAATGTAAGAGTAAAGGAACTGATTAAATTGTTAATTTTGCTCAGGAACTAATTTTGTTTAAATGCAATTTTATTTGTATAGACTATTAAAATGACTAAGGGAAATAATCACTCATAAACTTATTAACTTGATTTACCTCCCTTCCCACTACAGATGGGACAGGAAATATTTAAATACACATTGATAATTATTATACGGTTTAATCATACTAATATACTGGAGCTGAGATAGTCTTTAGATGTGATCAAGCAGGCCTTGAATTTTTACCTATTGTAATGAATAGGTGTTCTCCTAAGGAGGCTTCTTGCTTTGAATACCTATTGGGACTCAAACTCACCTCAGACCTCAAGTGAAACAATACATATACAATCCATCACTAAAGATGCTGGAGAAATGGTTGGTTCCTTGTACCTGGCTCCTCCTGCTATGCACTACCTTTACAAGAGCCAAATCAGGCTGAAAATAGCATATTGTTATCATAACTGGGTTGGTGCTGCCCTTTTTTCACTTTCCAGGCTTGATAGAGCCCAAAATTTTGTATACAACCTTTTGGTTGATGAATTGTTTGCCACCCTACAACTCCTTTCCCACAGATGAAATGTTGCAACCTTCTCACTATTTTACCTCTATTTCCACGGGAAATGTTAAAACAAGCTACATTCCTTAGTTCCCTAAACTCTGACCCTCATTATCTTCTGTATTTTTAATTACTGTTCTTTTATTGTTCACTCACCTTAATGATCCAAACCTTACAACATTGTTTCAGAGCATAAACCCTTCTAATATTATAGGTTTCTTGAAATAATCAAGTCTCTACAAACTAATCTAAAATAAATAAAAATTGAACAAAAGAAATTGGATTGTAACAATGACCTTGAAGGAAAATTGAATAGTAACTAGGAGTTATGATTTAAAAGAGATAGAAAAACTGTTTTGGTATTAAATATCATCAAAATACACTCACTCCTTAATAATGTTTCCTTTTTCTCATTCTTTAACACTCAGCCACCTCTTGTATATAAGTGGCTTTATTGCTTTGCTTGGGATGAAATTATTTTTATTTAAAAAGTGAGGATTGGGCAGCTCCAGACAATATGTTGTAGCAATAATACATTTTTGGTCTAATCTGATTCTTGTTAAAGGTAAAGCATGGTAGATGTTGTTGGGTACTTCCTGGAGTGATAGAATGAGCCAACCATTTTTCTAGTATTGTTAACAATTGATCATATATAGGAATTCTATTTGGAGGTCTGGAATGAACTTGTAATTCAATAGATGTTTTACCTTTATCACAATGCAAGCAAAAATTGTTGCGGCAGAATTCTCTCCCTTTGTTACTTCAGGACACTCTGTCGCCTGAGATGCTTGCTATAAACAAACACTTGTTAACTGTTATTTCCAGTATTTTAAGCTGGAAATCGCCTACTACTGCTTTGGAACAAAGTTAAACTTCTGTTTTTCAAATGACATTTTGAATTCTTCTAAATCATATAACTGGTTGATTAAATCCACGTTAATTTTTTCGCGATTTCTGTAAACAAAAAATGGCTGCATCAATATCCAACAAAGCCTTTACACAGGAGTTTTCCTTTGATTAGGACTCCGATGATGATTTTGAAGGCTTTACTCGAGATTCATCAACGAGATAAATATATGAGTCAGGTGAAAGAAATAGCAAACAAATGCTAGTCTCTTCTTGTATGTAAACATGAGGAAATATGTCATGTTTTTGACAAAATGAAAGCCTTCTTAGCAATTTTGCTTCTTATTGCACCCCAGAACTCCATATGGAATAATAAAATTTAAAGTACATTGAATTATCTATGTATTTTTTAATGTATTTGTTTTTTATTTTTGCGTTTCAATTTTTTTTGTTTTCAAAGTCAAAACATGCATGCAAAACACCAAAATATTTACTCATCCATGCTTTTATTAGTGAACAAAAATGAAAATCTATACACACAATACAAAGAAAATTATAACAATTTTAAAACAGTAGGTGTTCATGTTTTTGCACCCTCAAAAAAAGGTGTAGTGGCAGGGGAACAATTCTAGAAAGAAAATAGCATGGTAAAGGTTAATTTTAGCTGCCTAAATACACCCTTATATTTAACGCCAACATGGGTTGTATTTGGCACAAGGCTGAGTTTACCATGGGTTTTCTGAGCCTGTAGGCTCGGCCAAAAAATATTTCCTTTGAACCCACATAAACGAGTTCAGGGCCTGTCTACCTCCCCAGATGAAACTTTGCCCTTCGGCAAAGCCCCATCCAGGTTCTTCTGTGCTCAAGGCAGAGAGTTTGACAGTAATGAACCTTATACATGCATGTAATTGTAATTCAATAGATGTTTACAGAATTAAGTCTCATTGAAAGTGCAACTGTTCAACAAAAATAGTGAAAGATCAGGAATTAATTGATGATAATGATATGACAGAATTTACAAGCCAGTTTTTTGGGGTTTTTTTTTCACCCTATGCAAGGCTCATGACCACTCAAGGTAGAGGCTTACTGATGCTGGTTGTTGTATGAGCGGTAAGTGTAAAAGGTGCAGTTAATGCTGATATGTGGGAAAGATAATGGTTAACCCTAGACTTAATGAGGTTTGTAGCAATCAGAAAAGCATCCACCTAGGATTCTGTTCTGCAAAGCAACAGTTCTTGGGAAGAACCTGTCTGAGTGAAATATGCTTCTTACTAAAGGAATACAAAAGGAATGAAGATGGTTCACCTCAATGTACATGGGGTGGGGGAACTAAGGAATATGTCATAAAATCCATCAATCAATATTGGTGTGGGGTATTACTTAGCAAGGTTAGTCTGGTTGACCATTATTGACCATTATTATAGAGCATTCATTTCACACCTCCCTGAGTGTACCATACAAAAATGCAACATAAAATAACAAAGGTCAATATAAAATCAACCAAACAATTTAAGCATGGAGTATTGGTTAACGAGGCTAATCTGCTTGACTATTATTTCTGAGTAGTGACTTTGATCCTTACTGAGTACCCCATATACAACTTGTGACACCTGTTTGTTCTCCCCTTATATTTTATCTACTGTTATTTTTCATATACTTTTCCTTTTGTCTTTGAAAACCTGTTTTTTTTTTGTTCTGTGTATTTAGGTGAGCCTACCTGTAAGTATGCAATTAGAAATTGCTCCCCAACACCATTTATTTATGATTGGCCGAGGTGATATGAATATCAAACAAATAATGCAGAGGACAGGAGCCAGTGTCTATTTCCCGGAACCAAACAATGTCAACCCACTTCGGAAAGGGACAGTCTACATTACTGGTCCCATTGAGAGTGTCTATCAAGCTCGACAGCATCTTATTGTGAGTAAAAGCTATAACTTCTTTTTTGTTCTATTTTTAATGATCTGTAAATAAAATTATGTGATGTCATAACTAAGCTATAATCTTATGGTTGTCCCTCCCTTAGTAAGCATGACTGTAATGCTGTGCCAATACCTCATAAATAATGGACTATTCCGTTTTGATAGCATGGAAAGACAGAAAAAACATGTCAAAGATGCTTACTTGGTTTCAGTGAGAAAATGAAAGTTAAGATAGAAGTACTTAATGTCTGTTGCAGTTGTCAATTTCAAATCTTTTTATTTGTATCCCCTTACTTCTTAAAATAACAACCAGCATTCATATTTATGATTGTTATTGCAATATTTCGTTAAAATTGTTAAGCTCAAATATTTAACGATGTAATAGGGAAATTTCTACAGATATTTTATTGTCATAGAACTTGCCATGAGCTTATTCAGCCCTAACTGAAGAATTATGAAGAAATTCAAATAGCATAACCATGCAATTTAGGGTCCCACCTATGTTAAATAGTTAACCCACAAACTGGGGTCAAAACACCATGGAAGTGTAAAAATAGGTTTTAATACCAAAAATACTTTGTAAAAAAAATTATTACCAGCAATAAATTTTTGAGAAAAAAATTATTACCAGCAATACATTTTTGGAAAAAAAAATATTACCAACAATAAAAATTGTTGGCATTAAATAACCCATTGAGGTTGATATGCCATAAACCAAACCAAACCATGATATTTTCACAGGTATTTCTAGTTAGCTATAAAAACTATAAAACTAAGTATAGTTATGACTTTAAGAAGTGTGGATGTTGTTTTAAAGTATATCTGTATCCACTGTTGTCATAATTATATGCATATTTCTTTTCATTTGTAAATATCAATGAGACAGAAAATGCAATTATTGCTATCACATGCATATTTAAAATTATATGCTTTTTTTCAGTTCCATTTTTTAAAGTTTTAAAATTACATGCTTATTTTAAATTACATACATTTTTAAATTAAATACATTCTAAAAAAGATCACATGCTTTTAAAAACTTTAAAAAACAACACTTACAGAGCCAACTTGTGGTTTATACTGCAACTATGTTGAGCAGATGTTAGCTATGGTTTTTTGGGGAGAGTGAGTGTTTATAATCTGGCATGATCAACAGTTGAACAAGGTAAGTACACTCAGTCTCGTTCACGATGACTTATAACTTTGTGCTAGCACAGCCACTGATAGCTTCCTAACAGTTCTGTCTAAATATTTCACTCTCAAGGCTTCAGTCAACCTGTTTTTCAGGCACTTTTCAATGGGTCATCTTCCCAGGCTAATAGCATTAAGAAGTCACCTCCTTAGCCAATTGACCATGGTGAGATTTGAAGCCAGGCTTCATGGTCAGAATGCAAACATTCTAACTACTTGGCCATGCATCCATATATATATATATATATATATATATATATATATATATATATATATACACACACACACAGAGAGAGAGATTGATAAAGAGGGAGTCCAAAAAATGTATAAACACTTCAGGAAAGGAAAAATTTGTCTTTTATAGTTTTTAGGGTTTTACCTATGGGGGACCCTAAAGAGTGTTGTGTATTACATAAAACTGACAACCTTGGTGGCCTTTAGACAAGAATTTTAGTCATCTTAGAGAATCATTTTTGGCTTCCATTAATATGGTTGATGCTAACCTTTAACTCACTTTTTCTGCTGACCTGAAGTGGAAAGATTATATTGAATCCATTGCTAGGTCACCTGCTAAGAAAGTTGGTTCATTTTGTTGTACAAGACAATTTTTCTCACCATAATCCATCATGCACATTTAAAAATATTCCATCTTTTTATGCCTTGAATATCACTGCCACATCCAGTTTGGTGCTCCTGCTATATATCTTTCAAGATTTTTCCAAAATCAAAAAAACAGTCTGTAATATTATTGAAATGGCTTCTGGGCTTCAGTCATCCCCCCCCCCACTGTAAACTGGTTTCCCTCTGGCTTTTCTATAAATATTTTCATGGCAATTATTCTAATGAGCTTTCCTTCTTGGTACTTTGACCTCATGAATTTAAGTGTAGTACTAGATTGGCAATTAGGTCTCTGTTTTACTGTTGAAATAACTAGATATAACTGTAAGTTCCATTTTAATAGTTTCTTTTCTCATACTTGTCTGTGGAACTCCCTTGAAAACTTCAAGGAGAAAAATGATTTTAAATGTCTGGAATACTGACTAAATGATACTAAAAAAAATGCTTCAGTGATAAATTGGTTTGTCTGATTAACACACCCTTTTATGAGCAAGGAACTTGACTAGTGAGTTTTCTGCCTGTCAATGCTCAAAACCATAGGGAAAATGCAATGGAGTAAGAGGCTATGGGAAGTTCTTCTGCACCAGATGTATTCTCCAGATTATCATTTACTTTTCTCTTAATAATACTCCTTGTAATTTTCTAAGGAGCATAAATTTCAAATTAATACATTAGGAATCATAAAACATGGCAGAACCTGAAGACAAAGATATTATTAAATATTTAAACATATTTTAAAATATTACTCCTGCCATAGCGAATGATCTGCTTAATGCAGGGCAATGCTTTTAGGAGTATTTTGAATCTGTAAAATGTGAGCAAAAAGAATGTTTTAAGAAAAAATGTGAATGAAAAGGATGTAGTGAGTGTGAAAAAATAATAACTCCCTTTACTCATGCTCTTCAAAATCAAGCAAACTGAGGAAAAAGACAGAAAAGAATTTGTGAGCTGATGTGAAATTTTCTTTGGACCAATGAAAACTGAGTCCACCATTTTTGTTGTGGGATAAATATACTAGGAGATGCATGTTTCCACCTAAACACTCAACTAGCATACTCCCACAACAAACTTAAAAAAGACCTCCTCATTGGGGACAGTTAAAAAATTTTGTGACATTAAACAGGTCAGGAAAGAATAGAAAACTAAAAACAATGAATTAAACTTGAAAGTTTCACCATTTTTAATTGACTTCTTTTTATACATCTCATATAATATAAAAAATAAAATCATTCTTTCTACTAATTTTCATAAAAGTGTATAGAATGTAACCTTATATTCTTAAGCTATTCAATAATTTTAAAGATAATTTATTTTTAATCATAAATACCAATTTCTTGATTATTACATTCCTAGTGATTTCATATTTATTTAATTTTAAAAAGAATTTGTCAGCACTGCCAGTAGAAAACTACTGTTACTGACCTTTGACAGTGATGACTGATCACAGGTTAATATGCGAAAATAAACATTATTTTCATTATCTTTTAAGCAAATGTAAGCATTACTTTTACAAAATCCAAGTAATTAATATTTGAATTTACTAATTTGAAACACATCTCTCAGACAAATATTTAAGATTTTTTAAAAATTTGTGGTTTACATTTTTTTGTAGAAAATGGTGGTTCAATGTGTGAAATGGAAATGTGCCAATGTTTTAAGGATATCTAAGAAGTTTATTTATATGGAATGGAAACCTATTTTTTCTTTTCATATTGAATAGCTTTAGGCTATTACCTTTCAAATAAAACCAAACTTCAATTTCAAAGACATTTAAATTATTTAAGAATGTTTTCTTATTATTTTAAAATTGTATTTCTTTTTTTCTTTTCTTTTTTTTTTTTTTTTTTTTTTCTTTTTCTTTTCTTTTCTTTTTCTTTTTTTTTTCTTTTTTTCTTTTTTTTTCTTTTCTTTTTTTTTTTTTTTTTTTTTTTTTTTTTCTTTTCTTTTTTCTTTTTTTTTTTTTTTTTTTTCTTTTTTTTTTTTTTTTTTTTTTTTTTTCTTTCTTTTTTTTTTTTTTTTCTTTTTCTTTTTTTTTTTTCTTTTTTTTTTTTTTTTTTTTTTTTTTTCTTTTTCTTTTTTTTTTTTTTTTTCTTTTTCTTCTTTTTCTTTTTCTTCTTTTTTTTTCTTTTTCTTTTTATTAGATGTCTGTGGTACCTAAGCTGGAATTAAATAATCCTTCCTTGGAGAGATTTGTTTTGAGTTGTAATTTTTTAGTTAAAGCAAATTTTTTTCTTAATTATTATTTTTTTGTTTTTGTTTTGAACTAATTATGAAAACACTTGGATTAATGCTAAGTTATTGTAATTTGTTAGATGAAATTGTTTTATGAATTTTCCACTAGTTTCTCTTTCATCTTGTTGCTTTTTATTATTTGATGTTCATAACATGAGATTCTCTTTTAAATCTCCTAGGAAACTGATTCCTTATTGCTAGTCCTTACAACTTTTGATTTTTTTTTTATCAACTTGAAGCCTAATTTTCACTCTCCACTCCCCCAACCTGCATACTTTGTTGCTCCATTGAACTCTTGTGCCTAAGCAAAAGAACATGATTTATTTTTATTGCTACTAGAGTTGGGATTGGAAAGCAAGAAATTAAAACATTAGGTGGGGTGGGGATATTAAGCAGGGAATGGAATGGATATCTGGGGCTAAGTAGAAGTTAGATTTTTTACCTTCCTCACTCCCATACAAAAATGAAAAAAAGAAAATAAATATAAAATTAAATAGGTTCAAATCATCATCATTTCAGTGGTCTCCTTCCCTCAAAACACATGGCCTGGAGCTTCTTTAGTTACCAAATCCAGCAACTGGGGAATGAGAAAAAGACTGGAAGGCAAAACCAAAAAAAAAAAAAAAATGAAACGTTCCTTATCTACTCACAACTACAAGGACCCACTTGGGAGTCATTCAGGCCTGTTCCTAGCCCTTTAGGAGGGAACTTTAGTAAAGGGAACAGGTGGGTGGGTTGCTTTCTGTTAACCCAGACAAGGGGGGAAAGAGAAGTAGGTAAGTGGATGCATTTGGTTAGGGGGTGGGGTTGGTGCTATTGGTGGGAACCAAAAATTGGAGACAGTCTGAAAAGTTGGATTTCTTTTTGTATTATATTTTTCTTTTCTTTTTTGAGGAACTGCCTTGTCAGTGTCTCTACAAAAACCCGGAATGGAAATTCTACCCACTTATTTTTTTTTTTTTCCAGGATTTCAAAAAAAAATGTTTAGGGTTGGGGACCTTCAGCTTACTTTGGTAAATTGTTAGAATTGCATATTCTTGAAATAGTTCTCCAAGTTGTCATCACAGATTCTTCTGGGATACACATTTAACTTTAACCAAGCTTGTATATTTGGGTTTGGATGGTGCACTAGATTTTAACATCCCCAATACCTTAAATGAATAAAAAAAAATAACATTTTAACATAAACTTCGCTGAAATATGTAATTCCACAGATGAATGCTGATAATCTGATAGGCAGATCAACAAGGAGAAAATATGAACTAGAAAGACTTAAGCAGGAAGAGTTGAAATTTCTGCCACACATTATTAAGAAAGAAGGCTTGGGAAATTTAACACTCACAGGACATAGAAAGTCAGGCAAAGGGAAACAGCAATTGATCTATTTTATGAGTTTGTGTAAATGAATGGCAGTGTGAAGAAAGATAGTAAAGAGCTGAAAGCAAAAAGTTACACTAGGTGATGGAGTTGGCAGAAAGATATGTCAAAGTTCATTCATGCTGAGAATGGTGTTGTAAAGAATAAGAAGTCAAACTGTACAGGTTATATAATTTCAAAACACTGGTTCTTGTATAGTTACTAAAGTTAAGTAATGCCAATCTTGGTCAATACCTAAATGGGTGACTGCTTAGGAATAACAGGTGCTGTAAGCTTCGATATGCAGGCGGTGTAATAGAATCAGAAATTGGAGAACCAAGTTTCACTTCCAATCAGGTTTGCTATATTTACTTATGTACAAATATCCTTGGGAAATGTATGAATCCACCTCTTCTCCCCCAGCTATGGGTTAATTAGGAGGACTTGTATCAGTAAATCATTATCTCCAAAAAATTCTTAAAATCCACAAAATATTTTCTGGCTTTCAGTAACCTTCAAAAGGTTGATAAGCCTTAAAAAAAAACAATCAATGCAGAGGCTGAGGAAAAGAGAGTTAGGATCTGTTAGAGTAAGCAACTTATGACAAGGAGGTAAGCACTGAAAATATTGAAATGAAAAGGCTGTACTGAAGACAAATCTATAAAGACAAAACTGACTGTTTTAAATATATGCAAGCAGGGCAAAGAATATGCCGGTTTCAGCCTTTTTTGTGTGATATGTTTCATTGTTTAGGACTTCATTGGACTAAAGTGATGTTTATGTTTATGTTACTACATATATGTATAAAGGAGAAGTAATACTGAAATTTTAAACTAATGTTTTTTTTGGATTTATTTATATATATATATATATATATATATATATATATATATATATAGTCTAGCCAATTTCATTTATTTTCTTTTTGTTTATATTTTTATCACTTATTATCCCATATTACAATAAAAAAAAATCTGCCAAGAAAGGTAAAATGTTGTAAGAACCTGGGTGCAAATTTACTGTGAATGATCTAACGATTAAAGCACTTTCTATACACTTTGTAAATTACTTTCTCTTTTAATTAAAATCACATTTTTCAGCTCGAAATTAGGGTCAGACACATGATGATGAGCAACTAATGTGAAATATTAGATTAACGCACTTTCTATACACTATAGTCTTCGTAAATTGCTTTCCCTTTTAATTAAAATCACATTTTTCAGCTCAAAATTATGGTCAGACTCTTTATGATGGGCAAATAATGCGAAATACTCAAGTATGCACGACCAATTTTTACCAATTCCTTCACCAAGTATAGACTCAAATATAAATGGCTGATATTTCCCTATCTCTAAATACTTATAATCAAATATAACCAACCAATATTTACCTATCTCTGATCCAAGTAATTGCTTCTAGACTTAAATATTAACAACCAGTATTTACCAATCAGGTTCACCTATCATCCGGTTCACACTCCTCCCTGGTTTTTTAAACTGGTTTAGAGATTTATCTCTTGTTCCCTGTTTAGGATTAGGTTTCAGGTTCCTTCTGAAGTCTTTTCATTCTCTTTTATTCCCAGTAGCCCCTTGCGTCTTAATGGCATTACCACCTTGCCTGGGGTGAATTGATTTAAAAAAAAAAAGAAAAGTAAATACTTATTGATCTTAAATATAAATGGACAATGTGATCACCTACCACATAAATGCTTATAGACTCTAAGCATGAATGGCTAATATTTGCCTATTCCTGAACTAAACAAAAATGTATAGATTTAAATGTAAAACAGTGTAACCCGGATATAAGAGAGTTGTCGGGACCGAAGAAGAAGTCCCTTATATCCGAGTTTGGTCTATTTTATATACATTAACCCAGGCTCTAATTTAGGACCAGAGAAAATCTCTCTTGTATTCGGGTCTCTTATATCCGGGTTACACTGTAATACTAATTAAAGAAGGAAACTGATTTAAACATTTAATAACCCAAGTAAAATTAACCAACCCATCTCTCTATACTGCTGCATGAATAAATATTGTCTTTTTATCTTGTTTGTTTTCTGTGTACTTCATTAAAAGAAGACAGTATCTGTCACCTCTTCAATTAATTCTAGCTTTATACTGAATCTCTTGGTTCTTTTTAATGTTACCCTCTACTTCTGATCTAAGCTAGGGGTTCTGAACCAGACAGTAATCCCTCCGCCTCAGGGGGAATTTCAGTGTTTCATGTGGGAGGAATCTTTTAATTTTTCTTTTTTCTTTTTTTACAGAATTTGTTTATTGAATTCTAGTACCTTGGCATTCTATTGAACTTATCGTTTCTTGAAGTCTGCTTCAGTTTATTTATTTAATAATCAGTTATGAATTAAAGCAAATTACTGTATATGCATTCAAGCTTAAAAATTCATCAACATTTTCTTTTGCTATTAAATTTGTATGACTTCTCCATAAAAATAATCCATGTAATTGAATATGTACTAATATGGAAAAGAATGAAGATTTTCAATAATATATGCATATAATTTGGAATGTATCTTTTGAGTTGGACAATCTTGGAAAGGGTGGGGAATGACATTCTGACTTATAATGAAAAGGGTGCATGGAACAAAAACACCATAGAAATTATACACTTTTATTACTCATTTGACATGTGAGAAAGTAGAAAATTATGAATATGTGTTAGTGACAGTGTCAACAAGGAAGGAAGTGATTTTATGACTGGAAAAATGTAGACACAAAGTCAAATTTCAGGTTTTATAATTCCAGTAATTAAAAGTGTTAATAAAGATGTTTTTTGTTTTTTTTTCTTTATTGCTAAAATAAATATATCAGTTATTACATTCCTAAATTCAATTTCTCTCATATGAAACCTTTTTTTCTCTTTTTTCTAGGGATGTTTACCTTTGGTATTAATGTTTGACATTAAGGAAGACATTGAGATTGAACCTGGTATGTTTATTTTATTTCCATTTCTTGTTTGATTAAGACAGCTATGTGTTCTACAAACAAAATACAATTGAGTTAAAACAATAAAGTGCTATTCAAAACTTGTCTCATATTGTTGCAACCTAGGGAATGTTACTGGAATAGAATAATCATGCAAAGGTTGGTTATGAACGATAATACTTAGGACAAGAACAACACACATAAGATTCGCTAGTGACGCATAGAAGTAGTCAACTGCTGGAAGTGAGTAAAGTAAATTCCATAATGAATCTTCAACTGCCTCATGTGATCAGATGTGGCACAAGGCCAAATTTAATGTGGGCTATCTGAGCCCATATACTTGGCCAAAAATTCCCTGTAGGCCCCGTATAAAATGGGGTCAGGTAGCTGTTTCTCAAGACGAAACTCTGCTCTTCAGCATATCCTCGTCTGGGGATCCTCTCTGCTCGGAGGCAGAGAGTTTGACCAGCACAGCTGGAGACAAATCTGCAACTGCAGACCAACATACAGTATTTACTACTGGCGACATACCCATTATCATCCGTAGATATGCTACATGGCGACATACCCATTATCATCCGTAGATATGCTACAACACATATCAAATGTAATATTTTGATGAATGACAAAAAACTCTATCATTTAATGACAATAATATCCATTTTATTCTGCATTTTTCTTCAAATGTAATTGTAACCTGTTTATCCTATTTTTTAAAATACACTTCGTCTTCTCCCTCAATAAACTGCTTTGTTTACTTTAAGATAAGACAATCTTCTCTTGCATACAAAAAGTTCAAAGTGTTTAAATAAGTAAAAATCTGTGGGAATAAGATGGATGCTCTAAAATCTCATAACCAAAGCTGTGCAATTTTTAAACAATAGACCTTAAAGTGTGAGGGTGTGCATTATCATGGAACCCACTTGGGTCATCTCTCATCACTCGTCTAAAATGTTTCTTACAAAATATTTCATGCATGCAATAAATTTTGTTGCAGTATGAGTTGGCTGGTTTTGGATTTTGTCAAATCAATTGATAATTTTTAATAACTGAATTAGATCTTCCTTTACGTCTATTTTCAAGGATCTCATCTCCTAAAAAGAACTTTCTATAACCATCTCTGTATAGTTTTTGACTTTAACAATATTAGTGCCAAATGCTAAGCTGATGTTTCATTGAGCTTTAGTGGCCTAATATGAACTTGTATAATATGACCAGCCCACATTCTTTAATTGCCATCATTTTCTGAAGGCTAGGAATAAAATTTTTATAAAAACAACCACCTCAAAACAAAATAGCAAAGAGATTAACAAACAAAAAAAATAGCAAACAAAAAAAAAAAATTAGACATTTCATATAGGACAATTTAATACAATATCAGAAAATACAGATAATTTCTTTAAGTACTTGACTGCTCCACTATCCTCTGCTTTTCCAAGAGCCAGATTGGACCAAAAATGGATTACTGCTGCCATATATGGTGATGTAATGAATTAACCTGTCACCCCCATGAATGACTATGCTATAGGTAGTAACAAACTATAAATATCTGTAAGTCAACAGACTACAGAGACTAGATGGGATCTGTTGAGTAGGACTCAGACTTACGTGAGAACTACCGACCTTCCAATAGTAGCACTCACTACTGGATTGACTTGCGATGACCTTGTGTATAACTGTTACCTTTATTCGTATTGTACTGGTTTTTAAACTAAACCTTTACTTATTTTATCCACCATATTTTCAAGTATATATTCCTATTAGTACAGAATATAACATATGAGTAAGAGCCGCCTACTCTTCACTTTCCAGTCTCGGTAGAGTCCAAAAGCATCTACGTCACCTTGTGGGTGATTATTTTCCACCCTACGATCACTTTTCCACAGACAAAACATTGCAAGCCTCTCACTGCTCTATTTCTATTTCCATGGAAAGTGTTCAGACAAACAACATTCCTTAGTTTCACCAGTTAACAGCTAAGACCCATCATACCATGCACATCATATTACTATTTATTATTAATAAATTCAAAACACTTTAAATATGGATCAGTTGTAACAAATTTATTATAGGAGATAAGGAAATTGAACACTGGATAGTTTGCACTAGGGATAGTTTTGCCCAACACCATAAGGGGCTACAAAACCAAAATATTAACCTCAGAATATGAGCCATGTTGTTAAAAGGCCTCATCAGATCTTGGCACTTATATGGATATCATGTAGGGCATCCAGCTCATTTAGAAATGTCTAAACTACCAGCTGTATACAACAAGTGAGTGAGTCATTCAGGTCTTAAAGAAAATAATATTTCATCAGAACCCTACAGACTGGTGCTACCAAATCACAAAGGAGCTTTACAAAATAGTAAAAACAAAAAAATCACAAGTTTTCTACTAGCAACAACAACAAAAAAAATAAATAACACGTGTAACTAGAATGGAAAATAATGATATAATCAAGATGTTGACTTTCCACACTACCAAAAACAAAAGGTTAAGAAGGAAACACCCATCTGTACTAGAAAGTGTGATAACATTTTTTCAACTTGAAATGTTTATTTTCCTGAAGAACTGTATTAACACGTTGGCTTGCAAGCCTCATTTCCCTTATTGTCCCAATACTAAATCCTGTTATAGCAAAATTATGTAAACAATGAGTGTAAAATGAATTTAATTTTTTGTCTTTTTTATCAGCATCGATAAAAAAGACAAAAATTAAATCCATTTTGTGCTGAATGTGAAGGTAATTCTTGCCTTTGCCTTGAGTGTTTCAATAAGAGACATATAAAATAAGAATAAATTCAAATTTTCCTAGTCATGTAGCAATATGTACTTTTATATATTATCTTTTATATCTTTTCAAGAAATCAGACATGTTAGGAATATGATGTTTTTCTTTATTTATTAAGAATGTGATTTCTATATTAGATTAAAAATCTTGTGTTTATTTTACTGGTTGTTGGAATTATTTTAAAAAATATACTTTTTTTTTTTAATTTCATGATGTTTTACCAATTAAATTTTCTGTTTACTCATTCTTTTAGTTTACCTGAATGTATGATACAGCTCTGTGTAGGTAAAAATAAAAATGACCCAAAAAAACAACAATAGAAATTCCAAAAGGAAAACAAAATAATATACAAAAAAAAAATTAAAAATATTTAAATTTCTTTGGAAAAAAAAAAATGTGGTTCTGGTGTCTCATGATTTCATAAGCAAACAATCATAGCATCCCACTCCCAATAATCCTGATAGAAAAGAAATTGGAAAACAACTGACCATATTAAGTAAAAAAAAAAAGAACACTTACAAGGTATGAGTTCATCCGAAATAAATGGTAGGTTATTTTCAAGATATTCCAGTAACAAGTGGAAGTGTTGCTGATCCTGAATTGGGGCCATAAACTCATCCACTTTTTCATTAATCAGCAGTTGCATTAATGCAATTGGTTGGTTGTGGTAATGAATCCAGGTCACGCTGGAAAACTCAAGATACACTTTATCAAGGAGGTCTTCCAATTTCTTTGGAAACTCTGTCAATGGCAAAGAAAAAAGAAAGGTGAAAAAAGACAAAAAAGCAAAGAAAAAAGAATGACGATATTCAATCCCCCCCCCACGAGGGTGTCATGTGGCACAAGGCCTTTTTAACGTGGGCATTCTGAGCCCGTGGGCTCGGCCAAAAATATGCCCATTGAACCCATATAAACGGGTTCAGGGCCGGTTTTACCTCCCCGAAGGAGACTCCGCCCTTCGGTGTAGCCTCCTTTGGGTTCCTCCTGTCCGTAGGAAGAGAGTACAACCGAACAGTTGCTCAGAAAGTACTGGGTTTCAAATGAATGACAAACGCAGGAATGAAATATAGCAAATAAATTTATTGACCTAATAATACAATTGGTAATACGGTTAGTAGATCCAGAAATGCGGTTAGTAGCAATAATAATAATATCTATACAGTCTGGGAAATTCAGTATCGAAGTATGACTTCCTTCTGAGTCCACATGCTCACAACTGTGACTACTACAAAGCAGTTACATCACTCTCTCACTGTCACTGTATCACCCCCTGGGTATTAACCGGCAACAGTACAAGTACACACTGGGGGAGTCCACTTGTATGAAAAAGGGGTGAACCCCTTAACAAAAAAAACAAAAAAAAATCCTCATAGAAAAGAAATGGGAAAGCAACCCACCAGATGGTCGTACAAGCACCAATGTGTTTTGAAAGAAAGATTTTATAAACTTCAAACTATAGTAAAGCTGTTTGGTTAATGATTGTTTAATTTTTTTCTGTATGATTTCATATTTACTATTATTTGTTTTAAATAGTTAATTATTCAGATGTTAATATTGCTCGAGATCACAAAAAGAAAGTCTCAAGTTTTTAACCCTTGACTAGAATTCTCAGAGTACAGTAAATAAATTAATGATTAAATTAAATCAAGGGATAATAAATAATCAGTTTTAAGATCTTCTTTAATTATTTGTGAAAGTATCCTCATCTTTGTTATTTTTATCAACATGCTTTTCCTAGTGGCTTTTTTTTTTATAATCATTTCAACCAAAGCAAGGCAATAAAACCACTAAGATGCAAGAAGTTACCGAGTGTGTGAGAATATGAAAAAAAGAAAACATTAAAGAGAGACAACAATAAAAGAACAGAAATTAAGACAGAAGATGATGTTTGACATTGCATTTAAGTTTTTGAAGATCAAAGTCGAATGGAAATCAAGAAGCTGGAAGAGAGTTCCACAAGTGAGAAATGAGGTAGAAGAAACTGTTAGCATAGAACTTAAGATTAACTTCTAGCCATTTCAACTGTAAAATGATGAGACCTAGCTGCCAATCTAGTACTGTGATTAAAATCATGAAGTCTAAGTACCATAGAGGAAAACTCATCAAAACAATTACAATGAAAATATAGAAAAGATACAGGGAAGCTGTGTTACAGCAGTGGGAAAGTGACTGAAGCTGAGGTGCCAGATCAGGACCAATAACATTGTAGATTTTTCTTTGTATTTGATCTAGAATCTCTAAATACATAGTTGAAACAACAGCTTAGATGTGGCAGCAACATTCAATGTATGGATGAATGGTAGACTTATAAATGTGTAAGATAGATTCTGGCAAGAAAAATTGTCTAGCACAACATTGTAAACCAACTTTCCTAGCAGCAAACTTTGCAACTGATTCAGTATAATTTCTTTGTAAATGATAAGTCCATGTCATTTAACTAATGCAGATCGGAACATTAAAAAAAAAATTGAAGATTAAAGGTTATGACATAAACCTGGGGAAAGTAGGAGAATGCACCAAAACAACAATGGTGATGATGTTAGTTTGAATACTTCATTGAATAGATGATAACCTGTAGTGTCGTGATCAGAACAATAATGGAGACATCTTAATTTTAGGGATGCAGTGTCATCATTATTTATTTTTGGTATGATGTCTTCCTCTTTGTTACTATCACCACATTTCAACTATTATACCATTTGGGCTTCTTCAGGGCTTCTTTGTTGAGCCAGGTAACCTTCAAGTAATAATCAACTGAACCCTTCATTCATTCTAAAGAGGTAGGTTGTTCTCATTACCCTGTCGATATCTAGGGTCATTTTGTTTTAGCTAATTGTCCCTTTAATACTGCTCGGTTATTGCTCACCCTGTTTTCACTGAAACAATCTACACTACCTAGCCCAGGGATTGAACTCACAGTTACTCTGCCAACAAATTCACTAACCAATACTTTAATCCTCTAGAAAAGGCAATAAAAAAAAATGGCAGAGGGAATCAAATTTGGCAGCAAAGCTGCTGCAGCAGCAGCAGAAGATACAAGAAGAACATTATGTTTAAGACTCAAATATCTAGCCTCAGGATTGTCCCACAATTGAATAAAGAATTCACTGAAGGTTACCCAGATGAACAGATACCTGAATAAAGCTGGAAGGCACAACAGCTGAAATATTGTGATAATAACAATAAAGATGGGGATATTAGTCCAACTAATGGTGAGGATGTTGATCTAAATAATTGAATCATTTTACATCAGAAATTCAGATAACGTCTGTTCACTTTTCTTAACCACTTTTCCGCAGTTGTACTATGATCAAAAAATAAGTATAATTTTACCTTACCTCAGTTTATGACAATTGGTAATCTGAGGTCGGCCATCCTGGATATGATGATAAACTACATCTGCATCCTGGGTAAGATGATAAACTACATTCAACAGCAAGGCCTCTAATCACAAGGTTTTGAAGGGTGTGGAACCACCTCATAATTGCTTGTGTTCCCAGGTCCACCCTGACCTGGGGTGGTAATACTTGTTAGGGTCCCAGCTATGGGTAATTAGTTAACCCCCCAAACTGAGGTCAAAACACTATGAAAGTGTAAAAATGGGTTTTAATACCAGAAATACTTTGTAAAAAATTATTACCAGTAATAAATTTTTGAAAAAAAAAATATTACCAGCTACACATTTTAAGAAAAAAATATTACCAGCAATAAAAATCTTGTCAGCATTAAATAACCCATTGAGGTTGATATGCCATAAAACAAATCAAACCAAACCTGAGGTAGGTCAGAGAACATGATGGCCTATATGTACTTGACAGGATCACAGTGCCTTTGTCTGCAATTACTTCTGTTGGGTTTTCATTACAGACTAAGAATTTAATAGCTCTCCACATCTTCCTGTCCCTTGTAGCTCTAAGCAAAGTTTGAGTCTTTACCATGCCTTTTTGTCCCCGTTCTGTCATCTATTCACCCAAATTCATTAGTTAGATTACTTGCTGTTTCACTCTGACTCTCCAGCCTTCAATATGTCCTGTGAGTATTAAATTCTCTAAGCTGTTTTTCTTCATTATGTTTTCCAGAAATTTCAACTGTTTCCTTATTTTAAGTATGTGTCATTTAAGTTACCATTTTCCTTGGTCACATGTTCAGATTATGATATTGTTAGCATCGATCTGTAGAATCATATCTCTGTTGCTTTAAGCCTCCACTTCATCCATTAGGAAATTGTCAAGATGGCAGAAAGGAATCAAAGGAACACTTTTAAAACAAACTTTAAGAAAAGAAAAACCTTTATTGATTCTGTCACTGTGATACAACTGCTTGTTTAAAATCTATTTCACTCTCCACTTCCTGAAAGGTCCTGTTTTAGATCAATTTCCCTCTCCCCTTTCTGAAAAGTCTTGTCTAAAATCTATATGCCTTTCCAATTGCTAAAAAAGTCTTCTTTAAAATCTATCACACTCTCTACTTCCTGAAAAGTCCTGTTTAAAATCTGTCTCATTTCCCACTTCCTGAAAAGTACCATTTTAAATCTGTCTTACTCTCCAATTGCTTCTCTTACTGAAAAATCCTGTTTAAAATTTATATCCCTTTCCAATTGCTAAAAAGTCTTCTTTAAAATTTATCTCATTCTCCTCTTCCTGAAAAGTTGTGTTTAAAATCTATCTCACTCTCCACTTCCTAAAAAGTCTTGTTTTAAACCTCTCTCTCTCTTGCTCTCTCCACTTCATGAAAAGTCCTGTTTCCAATTGCTGAAAAGTCTTGTTTACCATCTATCTCATCTTCCAATTGCTATATTCTTCAAACATGTTCCTTATCTGTTTTAAATCAGTTAATGTGCATGTTTTTAGATATTGCAACCCTTTTGTTACTGGATTTCTTCTTCCTTTATCCAATTCAGTTTTTCGGAACTCCACCCAAAAGAGAAGGTCAAACATCAACCTCTTTGCCCAACTTCAAATTTCAAAATTCTTTGTTGGTATCTTTAAGGCTTTTGATATAGTTTTTGCTTTTTATTGCAGCTTTTTTCACTTACTGAAAAAAGAAAGATGCTTATCTTTCTATTAGCCTACATTTTCCATGTGTCAGTTGTCATTTTGAGTGATCTAGAGATATTAAAAGCACATTGCTATTAAAACTTATCTATTTGATAGTTGGACAAAATAAATATTGAATGCCTCAGTGATTTTGGTGCATCACATATCTACACTTTTATTTTAAGTGAGCTTTGCTTTTTCTGTAACAGATTTTGATCATGACCATAATACGTCTGTTTGGAAAGGATCCAGCTAGGTGATAAACAAAACAAAAAGGCCTACCCAGGGCAATGGTGCACTTATCCTTCTCAAAGTAGTTTTTTGACAACTTACCCACTTATCCTAGCATTTCTTTTCACTTTACAAAATAGTTTGCAAAGTTCTCTTTATGGATCACTATCATCCGTTTCCTTGCATTCTGATTGAAGGCTCACCTTGATCATAGACATGTGGTTGTTGATTCCAGTGTGGGAACCCTCTGCCTTAACCATTGATTACAGTCTCATAATCCCTCTGCTGTGGCATCAGCACCTTGGAGCCCTTTGATACATCTTATTTTTAATCCTGCTGTCTGTCTAGCTACCCTCCTCACCAGAAAAGACTGGTGACAGAACTGTTTTAATCACAGATAACCTAAATATATTGTCCTTGTCTGGCTTACTATGAAGTCCTTTGTGGTCGAATGGTAAAGCTCACTGGATTGAAGTGGTTTGCCCTACAAAGGGAAACACAGATTCAATCCCTGTGGGAGGAGACCTTTTCTTTACTAAGATTTCTTGAATGTGCAGGTCCATAGTTGTAATACACACTGCTTGATAAATAAAAATGGGTCATCTATTTCAAATAAGTGTCTGCTATAATAATGTTTGTAGTAATATATCCAGCTATATTTTTGTTTATATGTAAATGGCTACCCTGTTACTTAACCCATAACTGGTGGAAGATAAATTTTTAGAGTCTATCTTATATATTTATAAGTATCTGTCTATATTTCTGAGATGAGGTATTATGTACACTATTTACATTATTCAGACTATTGCCCTCATTTTTGTTGCCATATTTATTACAACATTTCAGCTGTTGTAGGCTAGGTTGGAATGTCGAACTGAACCCTTTATTTCGCTCACTGGGGTAGACTGTTCTAGTTCCACATGCCATGTTTAATGGATGTCAGTTATCTCCTGTTAATTTCCCTCTCCAAGTTCTCCACTGCCTTAACTGGGTATTGAACTCAAACTCTTTGGGTCCTGTCACTGGATCTAACCGATGCCTTTATCCACTGTGCCATGTGTCTTCAAGGAAGTCTCTTCTGGTTTCTTGCTTTCCAGTCAAAATGTTCAAAAATTTAAATGCAATGTCAATTGTTATATTCTGTCCTCTTAATTCCAGTTCTTTTGTTGTTCTCTCTCTTTAATAATGTTTCCTTTTAATATTTTCTCACAATCAGCAATCTCTTGCATCTTAGTGGCTTTATTGCCTTGCTTGGGGTGTAATGATTAAAAAAGAAAAAAAGTCTTTTTGAAGTGCATTAATGCAGATATATATATATATATATATCCAGAGAAACACATACACACAGATAAGATATAGATAACCAAATTGTAGGGCAGTGGATCTTAACCTTCTTGGCCATGTGCCAGGTTTAATGTGAATATTATGCCAAGAGATGAAATTATTGAAAAAAAATTGCAGCTGTGATATTTGCCATACCTGAAACTCATGTTAGATGCAGCTTTTGTGTGTAATAATCTTTCATGTGTGTTTCAAGTTATAAATGTTGCCACGAAAGGAAACACTTTATTCATGAATACAAATTGCAATTTATTCCTCAGTAGAACACATTTTCAAAAAAACATTTAAACCAACATTCAGACCACCTGGTAAATTGTTACTTATCTAAGCACAGAGTGCAACACAAAGCAAGAATAACAAGAACTGTGAGCGAGATGATTGTGCCATTTCTGATAAATATCTATCATGGTCTGTTCATATCTATAATTCTCTATTTCTGTTTCTATCTACCTACCAGAGTCTGTTTCTATCTACCTACCAGAGTCTGTTTCTATCTACCTACCAGAGTCTGTTTCTATCTACCTACCAGAGTCTGTTTCTATCTACCTACCAGAGTCTGTTTCTATCTACCTACCAGAGTCTGTTTCTATCTACCTACCAGAGTCTGTTTCTATCTACCTACCAGAGTCTGTTTCTATCTACCTACCAGAGTCTGTTTCTATCTACCTACCAGAGTCTGTTTCTATCTACCTACCAGAGTCTGTTTCTATCTACCTACCAGAGTCTGTTTCTATCTACCTACCAGAGTCTGTTTCTATCTACCTACCAGAGTCTGTTTCTATCTACCTACCAGAGTCTGTTTTATCTACCTACCAGAGTCTGTTTCTATCTACCTACCAGAGTCTGTTTCTATCTACCTACCAGAGTCTGTTTCTATCTACCTACCAGAGTCTGTTTCTATCTACCTACCAGAGTCTGTTTCTATCTACCTACCAGAGTCTGTTTCTATCTACCTATCTCTCACAGTATGTTCTCTATGGTGATCTGTTTGTATCTATCTAAGTGTGTGATATGAACATAAGAGGAGTTAGAATGAAGCAAAGACTGTGAGGATAAGAAGGATAGATCATGATTGCCTTTGACTTTTTTTTAGATTCTAATGTTCACAGAAGCATTCATGGTGGATTTTTCCCACAATGTAGCAGTTCTCTGGAAAAATTAAAAATGAACATTTCAAATTTGAAAATCCCCTACACAAGTGGCAAGAGTTATAGAACTACCATCCAAATAACAAACTTTACAAAATTAAATTCTTTGTAGGAGAATGGTATCATGGTCTCAGACTTTCTTGAAAGAAAGAAAATCTTTATAGCATGTTCAAAAAAATTAAAACTAGGATTATTTGAAATAAGAATATTTTGTTAATTTAAAAAATAAGAATATGAAGAACAATGAAAAATAACTTTAAAATCTAATTTGGTACAATATGATTTTTTTAAACCTAAATACATTCTTTTAATGTTTTGATACTTTCTTGAAAAAAACAAAAAAAAACAAGGTCATTTGACATTGATGTAGAAATTACAATATAAGCTGTGTTTTGTGTTGGACATTTTCTGTATAAAATAGTTGTTAGAAATGATGGTATATTTTATAGTAAATATACAGATAAGGATTTGTGCTTATTTGTTGGTAGCAACATGTTCTAAGGGAGAATTGATCTGGGAGTTGTTTGAGAATGCATTTGCAGTTAAAACTGATTTTCCCACCTTTTCTTTTTCAGCTTATATCAGTCAATTAATGGAACAATTGGATGTGTTCATCAGCATCAAATCAAAACCCAAACAACCAAGCAAAGTAAGAAAAGATTCCTTTTTTAGTTCTGATCTTATTTGATTTATTGTAGGTTGTCCTGAATGTACTGTATATATTTATATATATATATATATATATATATATATATATATATATATATATATACACACACACACACACACTTAAACCCACCTAATCGCATGACACTTAAGCTAGCTCGTGCATAGGGCTCTTGATTAGGCCTTGGACTTGTTCATGAGTTTGAGAGTCCCTAAGTCTTGGCATATTTTCATCATTGGAAGCTCTCCTGGCTGCTGTTTGATCTGGCTTCACCTTTGTACATGACTCTCTTTTCCTTGCTGCAGCCTTTACTCTTTAGATTGCAATCTGGTCCTCTGTTGGCACAGATTTCGTTTGGCGAAGCATATTGCTGCTGCATGTGATAGGCAACAATAAACTACAGAAGAACTCAAATTTGATCGCTGTATTTAAGTATTGCATTAATTTTTAAATTTACCTTTTAGAAGTTCAATGATAATTATTCTATCACCACTTAATTTAAAGATAGTTTGATGTGCAGAAGGCCTTACTTTTTGTAAAACAATTTTTATTTCATGGGTGACTTTCACCGGATTTCCCAATTAATTTCGATTATTCACAAATTTATTTCCAAGTTATAAAAATTGATATTGTCCAAAAATTTATTGCAAAAAATCATGTAACAAAAAAAAAAATCACTGTAAACAATCACAGTAATGAAAAGTTGTGAAGCCAAAGAATGAAACTATGAGCTATTGAAAGTTAGAGAGTTGTGTCCCTTTAATTGAAAAAGCGTGACACTGACATTCGCATTTATTATATACATGTAATTTTTTTTTTTTAGGGGTTGCAACGGAAATATATAAATTACAAACAAATCATATACAAGATACAACACAATAAGCAAAGACAAAAAAACAATAAAATTCTTTAGTATACATTTCAGAGAAATGATGGTATATTTTATAGTAAATATACAGAGATAAGAATTTGTGCTTATCTGTTGGTAGCAACATGTTCTAAGAGAGAACTGACTGGGACATCTGACTCCATTGAAAATGAAGAGAAAGAAAATTTGATTTTTGTTTCACTTGACAGCAAAACACCTGTTCCGGTGCATCATGGGAATATTCTATATTTATTTGACAATTTTTTTGTAATCTAACTTTTTTTCTTTCTTTCTTTATAGTCAATTATCATTCTTATCTGTATTTTATTTTATTATTTTGTTTTCATATTCTTACATAGTCTTGTACTAAGGGTTAGAGATTATTTAGAGATTTATTTGTTGCTATCATTACAAATTTATACAATTCTCTTTTATTTCTGTTTCTTTTTTTATCTAACTTATAAGATGGCCACTATTTATGGTAAGTACAAGTTTGTTAAATTCTGTGAAAAAGGCTTGAGAGAAAAAAAAATCTAGCAATTTGAAATTTGAATCATACTCTTGCTTTTGGCCTTTATCAGATTATTCTGCAAAAAATGTTGACAAACCAAACTGATGAATTATTTAGAATAAAACTGAGGGCAGTTGATCAATGCCTTAGGGCCATTGGTTGGTTGTGATATTAAAATATATAAAATTTTCAAACTACTAATCAAGCTACCAAAGTGGAAATGGTATCCAGTTGTGGAGAAGTAGGTCAGGGTCTGATCAACTCTGATTGGTTCAACTATGGAAGGGGGTCTGATGTTGAAAGACTGCCCTCCCACCACCTGATGATCCCAGTAATAAAACATCATTGAAAATACACCCACTGTATCAGAAATATATATTTTGCATGCATACATGCACACACACACAAATATATATGAGGACATTGGGGTCAGCACCCAGTGGCAACAGTCTGTTTCACGCTTAAATGCATAATGTGAAGATTGTGTTTAAGCATGAAACAGATTGTCACTCTGGGTATTGACTTCAATGTCCACTTCTATATTTACGTACACAGTGTCTCTGATATCCATAAAAATAGCCTACCTTAAAACTATATTTTTATCGTTTTATATTATATATATATATATATATATATATATATATATAAGTGTTATGATTTTTATTTTTTGTAAAATAATTGCTTCCCAGTATCATAATTCAGTGAACTTTTGTTAAAAAATAAAGAAGGGATTAATTCAGTTTATTTTTTCTTTTAAATGTCACCCCCAAGCCCATCACCACCCACCCACCTAACATGAAGTTTAAAATCTTATAAGTATAGTAGTACTATGACTTTCTGGAGCCTTCTAGAACTTGTTTTTGTTTATTTGTAAGTTTTTATGCTATACTATAGCTATAAACTGTTAAATGTGTAAAAAAAAAAAAAAAAAAATAAATACATTAATACTATTGATTTACATTAAATTTTAAATTAAAAAAATAATGCTTCTGAAATATTTTAATTTTTTTACCCTTATTGTGTATATGGTAAAATCACATTTTCAGTTTGGGTTCGGGTGAAGTTTTTCAAAAACTAAAGCAAATTAATGCCTTTTTCATTACTTTTTGAACAAAAGTTAATCAATTTATGATGTAGAGGAAATAGGGCTACAAAAGCCATAACACTAATATATATATATATATATATATAATGGTCAGTTTTTTTGTTTTTTTTTAACTAAAATGTATTAATTACATTTACTGGCTGGAAATTTCTTGAACATTAAGGCTGGTGATGTCACAAAAACCTTTCCAGTTTATCATATTTTTCTAAATACTGTTTATTGATATATAAAATTATATATTGTTATATTTATATATATATATATATATATATATATATATATATATATATATATATATATATATATATATAACATTTTGATTTAGTTACACATTGACAGTACTGTTTCACACTTAACAATTTTTCAAAATAAGTGTTTGTTTAAAATCCTCTCAAGATTGTTCTTTTAAAGATTTTCAAAAGGAATGCATAACTAAATCAAAAATGTAATTTTTGTGTACTAAAAAGCTCTTTTAAAAGTGTTTAAAATAGAACACAGTTATATATGTAAGAAAAGGGATATAGTTTTCTTGAACGGTTTTATTATGTATTCAATAACAATAATGAAATTAACACATTACTGCATGATGTTTTGTTAAAATTTTATCCCTTTTTTTTCTAAATCTATCTTGCTGTCTAATAGTAAAATCTTATGGCTGGTGGATTTTAATTTTACATAACCCCCTTTCTAAAACATTGGATACCATGCACAAAAGGGCTAAATAGCTTTATTTGAAATTTTCCATACACATACACACATATTCAACAGACACTCAACAAAATTACATTTTAAACTAGTCACAACATATTACATTGCATCTAAACAGATGGTTCTGTTGATAAAATTTCTTTCTCTCACATGGTCATGTACAACGTCATAGAACCACATTACAAATTTATGACCTTCATCTGCTATTCCACGACCATTATCGTTGTGTAGCAGACTTTTATGTAAACATAACAAGATGCCATCTTTGATGATGAACATCTCTGTTGTATGATCCATATAACCACTCTGGTGATGAGTCATGTGAACCGAAAACTTAGATCAAGGAACAGTATAATAAAAAAATTATCCAGATGTTGGACATTTTTTGTCTGTATTTTCTGCCAAAACTAAAGCCACTATTTGAAGCTTAGAATGCCTCATGTTCAAACATAATAGGCATTTGTTTTCTGTTATATTTAACAATATATATATATATATATATATATATATATATATGGCCTGAAGATGGAGTTTAAGAATGGAACAAACTGTCACCACAGGATGCTAACCTCAATGTCCACTTTTATATTTCCATATGCTCTATCCCTGATAATGAACACTTTAACCCATAAATATAGCATATCTTAAAACTATATTTTTATCATGCACACACACACACACACACACATATATATATATAAAAACAAAGAAAAACTATACTTAGCTGATACCGTTCATCATTTGTTGGGCTTTACCAAGGCAAATGTAATGATTTTATTTTGCAACAAATATGTATAAACAAAAACAAAATTTTGTTAGCTAAATATTCATCATATATGTATAATTAATACAATATAAAATTTGTCACTCAGCTGATTGATGTTATATTCAGTACCTCTATTCCAGATTTTCATGCACAAATCTTTTTGTAATTGTTCAGTCCATTGATCAGGAGATATCAACAAATGTCTGTCAATTTTCTTGTTTTCATTATTTTTATATTAAGTTTTGAAAAAATGCACTTTTTTATTTGCTATGTTTTCTTTATGTGCATGGATGTATGCATACACATGTATGTGTACTCCTGTACACATACATATGTACACATAGACATAAGTCAATATAAACATACATCCTCCTTTATACTTACATTATATATCTAAAGTTGTAAATGTATGTGTATGTATAAGAAATATGCTTAGACAAGATTTATAAAATTTAATTACTTTGACAATTTTTTTTTCTTGCCAGTCGGTCATTGTGAAAAGTGTGGAGCGGAATGCTACCAATATGTATGCTGCTCGTATTCAGCTGCTTGGCCTTGACAAAGAATTAAGTCAAGTGTCTCCCAGCAGTCCAGGAACAAATGGCAGTATATCTGCTACCACAACATCTACCAACATGCTTGGATTGTCTTCTCTTGGTATGTTTTCATATTAATATTCATATTATTATTATTATGATTGTATATAAGCTCTTTACGCTTATTTACCTAGGATCAGAGTGTAGTATCTGTTTGATGCCTGGTCATTCTGAATTGAAATCATTTATGCTTTCTGCTTGAGAATTTATACTATTATTCTGCCTGTTTGTCTCTATAACCATTCTGCTTTTTTTGATCTTAGATCAGAGTGTAGTAACTGCTTAATATCTAGCTCTTCTGAAGTACAGGGTGTTTCAAAAAGAATACGCCAAAATCATCACGTGATATGTCAAAAACAAAAAAAATTACAAATCTCTAGCATGAACACGTGTTATATATACATTCAAGTTTCATTTCGTGTTTTATAAGTGCTCAATGTGGCTACCACCGGCAGCGCGGACAACATCAAGCTGATATGAGAATTCCTCCCTCAGCATGTCACGGTCCACCGTGTTGATTGCAGCTGTTATTTGATTTTTCCAGTCATCGATACTTGCTGGAAGTGCTGGAACATAAACTTGGTCTTTAACATACCCCCACAAGAAAAAGTCACACACAGTGAGGTCCGGGGATCTGGCAGGCCAAGCACAGAGAGCAAGATCTTTAGCACCTCTCCTCCTAATCCATCGCTGAGGCACGTTTTCATTCAGATAAGCTCTAACCCCGAGATGCCAATGGGGTAGTGCTCCATCTTGCTGAAAAATGAAGTCATTCGAATCTGCTTGCAGTAAAGTGAATAGCCATTTTTGGAGCATTTCGAGATAGGTTTGACCTGTTTGTAGCTGCACCGGAAGTTATACTAATGACAGCAGTGAAACTGACATCCAATCAAACTTTGATAACTACTCTATCAAATAACCATTGATTCAGTCCACTACAATGCTATAGACCTGAAAAAACAGTGTAATGATTTTGGCGTATTCTTTTTGAAACACCCTGTATAATGAGCTATGTTTTCTGAATGAGGAACCAAAATAATACTAAGTAGGAAGAATTGGAAACAGTGAGGGAGGTGGAAAGGAGAATATGGGGGAGTAAAGTAAGGAGGTAGGGAAGAGAGAAAGAAGTGTAAAGGAAACCAGGTGAAAAGAAAACATATTTAAATAAAGAAAAAAGGAAAGTGATATGATTGAAAGGAATACAAAAAAGAGGTTTGATAAGTGAATATCAAGATGAGCATTGACAGGCAAGTTCAGTTGGAAAGGCATAAAAATTATAATACATTAAAATTCTTCATAAAGAGATAGCAAAAGAAAGATCTAAGTGAGGATGCAGAAGAAGATATTTATGTACTTATTCCTTTTCTGTGTATGAAAATATATATAAAATGGATCACCAACAAAAATTTGCTTGGGATAAGGGAGATAATGAGAAGATACAGGCAAAAAGTGAGAGAAGGTAAGTGGCATGAAATAATGGATAATCTTTTTGTATTGGAAGGGATAAGGGAGAGAATGAGAAGATACAGGCAAAAAGTTAGAGAAATGCAGAGGCATGAGATTCTCTCTCTTTCAAGTCTGATTTCTACTGAGGTGTATGAAGCCACAGCTGTCAACAACTCTAGGTGTTACTGTTGTGATTGCTTTAACAGGTAAGTTTTTTAAGCTTCTCGTCCCATGACCAACAAGTTTGGTACCCAGTTTTCACTTACAGTACCTGGTATCCCCCCCATCTCAGTTGTGACCAATCTCATCATTGCTTAACTTCAATGATCAAACAAGAACTGGTGTTTCTGTGTGTTTCGACTGTAAGCATGATATAATGAAAGATCTTCAACAACACCGGGGAAATTTTCACAAGTCCATCTTGTATTTCATGATTCAACATCCAAAATGTCACTCAGCGACAATTATCCTCCTGTTGAAAAGTCTAAATGGAGAATAGGAATCCTTTATTAAGCCTGGGATGATCACAACAAATAAGCTGATAAGTCTTCTATTACTTAAGGATTTGGATGATCATTGCTCTCTTCAACTTCCTGTCCTTAATAGCGAGACGAGACCCCCCCCCAACTAGACGCTCCCAGACGAGACATCCCCCCGACTAGACGCTCCCAGACGAGACATCCCCCCCGACTAGACGCTCCCAGACGAGACATCCCCTCCCCCCGACTAGACGCTCCCTGACGAGAAATCCCCCGACTAGACAATCCCAGACAAGATGTTTCCAGATGAGACACCCACAGACTAGATACTCCCAGAAATCTCCAGATGAGACACTCCTAGAGGAAACACTCCCAGACAAGACATCCCTAGACACTGGAATTGGAATGAGAACAACCTATTCATGTAGATTAAAGAAAAGGTTAAGTTAGAAATTCTTTGTAGGTTACCTGGATTGACATCCACCTGATAAAGGGCACAATGACCGAAATGTTGTGATAACAAAAACAATGATGAGGACAATAGTCTGAATATAAAGAGTGTAAATAATGATAACTCATCATCCCAGAAATTCAGACAGAAATTACAGCAACTTTGTTTAAATATTTATAAAGTTTTCTGGCATCACTATTTATTATCAGGTTTTCATTTAAACAAAAAACATTGTTGAAGAAAATAAACTACATCTTTGATTGCATTTGAAAATCAATTTTAAAACTTTTCAAAATATTACACCAACAGCAGAAATACTTAATATTTAATTTTAATATCTTTTTAATCTCTATTTTGTTTAATAAAGTTTTTTTTTCTAATTTGTTGAAACTCTTTTCTAATTTATTTTTTAATGATATCCTTGTCATTTTTCAGGTATTTTGAATCCAAATATTCTTACTGTCAACACAACCAACCCTTTGATGGTTAATGGTCATCATAATCTACCATCAATGGTTAGCCCTGCCAACAGTCCCAATCATGCTTGCCCTTCTAGTCAATGGGTACCACCTCCTCCAGGTAGGTTTTTCTATCATTACTCCTGTTAAACTTTATACAGTGTGAATTGTCTCTTTGTATAAAAATTTACAGTTGGTTTAAATACTTGATTTTATTATTTTAATTTATTTATTCTTACTAAATTTCACCCAATGCAAAGCTCGAGAGCCACCCATGGTAGAGGCTTACTGAATGAGGGGTGTGATATAAATGTAAGAGGTGAAAATTATGAGGATAAGGAGGATAAATAACAATGGAATGATTTGATGCTTTGTGGTAGTTGCTGGGCCAGTGAGGTTCATTATTACACATTCATATGTGCTGACAAAAAAAAAAAGCATCTGCTTAGGATACTTAAATTTGTGCTGTTGGGGGGAAAAAAATTAGAGTGGGCAATTTTTTTTTTTTTATTTAATTAAAACAATTTTTATCTGAGTTGTTTTTAAATATACTTTCCTCTACGGTACCTAGATTTTATGAGTTTAAGCAGAGTACTAGATTGGCAGCAAAGTCTCATCATTGTAGAGTTGAAATTACTAGATGTTACCGTAAGTTCTATGCTAACAATTTCTTCTCTCATTCTTCTCACTGGTAGAACTTGTTGCTTCCCAGTCAACTTTGATCTTCAAAAATTTAAATGCAATATTAATCATTATCTTCTGTCTTAATTCCAGTTCTCTTATTGTTCTTTCATCGTGGGTAAGACTATAAACTACGTCCACATCCTGTGTATGATGATAAACTACATCCGACAGCAAGGCCTCTGATTGGGAGGTTTTGAGGAGTGTGGAACAACCTCTTAATTGCTGGTGTTCCCAGGTCCACCCTGACCCAGTTAGGGTCCCAACTAGGGGCAAATAGTTAACCCCCAAACTGGGGTTAAAACACTATGAAAGTTTAAAAATAGGTTTTAATACCAGCAATATATTTTTGAAGAAAAAAATTATTGCCAGCAATAGATTTTTGAAAAAAAATATTACCAACAATAAAAATCTTGTCAGCGTTGAGGTTGATATATCGTAAAACAAACCAAACATATTGTTCTTTCTCTTTAATAATGTTTTCTTTTTGTCATATTCTTTCACACTCAGTAACCCCCTTTGCATCTTAGTGGCTTTATTGCCTTGTGGTGAAATGATTAAAAAATAACAACAAAGATGAATATATTAGTTTGAATATAAATAATATAAATAAAGATTACTCCTTATCCCAGAAATTCAGAGAAAATTGTTGCTGATTTTTTTTTTTTTTTTTTTTTTTTTTTTTCAGGTGTGTATGCACATCCTGTGATGATGATGAACCCAACAACACCCACTTCCCTCACCTCAGCTTTGGACATTTTCTCCCAGTGCAATGGACTGCAGAAAGGATTCAATCAAAATAACCGAGCACCCTTCACCAGTATCCCGGCCACAACACCAAACACAGAACAAGGTGGGTTTTCTTGATCATGTCCACATACAAACTACCCACACTGGGTTTGATATTTTGCCTTGCAGTTTCAGATTACCTTGAAGTACATATCAGTCTTTCCCCTTACCATGTCTGGAACATCATTTAGGATGTAGCTAACTGGAGATATCTGGAAAACTCTTTGTTTTATAAGCCAGTTTTGAAGTTTTAGAATTTATAATGTAGACAAAATAACAAGGAAATCATTGTACTTCTTGAAATTTTGATGTGAATGTTAACATAAATACTGCTGATGAATATTGAATTAATAGGCATGAAAAAATTATTTACTAGAAATAAAATGTAGAGAAAATAAATATTCAGTCATAGAATGTAATCATGTATCTATTTTAAATAATTTAAAGAATTATTGGCCTGTCAACAGGACTTAGAATGCAATAAGTATATCCCCTACAGACCATTATCACCAAGGGTGACTATCTTCTGGGTGGATATTTGAAGACTTGGGTATATACTGGATCTATGTGTACCTTTTTTGACTTGAGTATAAACTAGAGCTATAGCTACCTTTCTGACTCTAGCGTAAACTGGGCATATGTCCACCTTTCTCAGTATAGGGTAAAACAGACATATATCCACCTTTCTGACCCTAGTGTAAAGCGGGCACATGTCCACCTTTCTGACCCTAGCGTAAAGCGGGCACATGTCCACCTTTCTGGCCCTAGCGTAAAGCGGGCACATGTCCACCTTTCTGGCCCTAGCGTAAAGCGGGCACATGTCCACCTTTCTGGCCCTAGCGTAAAGCGGGCACATGTCCACCTTTCTGGCCCTAGCGTAAAGCGGGCACATGTCCACCTTTCTGGCCCTAGCGTAAAGCGGGCACATGTCCACCTTTCTGACCCTAGCGTAAAGCGGGCACATGTTCACCTTTCTGACCCTAGCATAAAGCGGGCACATGTCCACCTTTCTGACCCTAGCGTAAAGGTTTAGTTTCATCTATTTTTATGTAGTTTAGTTTAACAAATAAAAAATTCATTTCTAATAAAGATTAAGAAAAAACACATGACAAAAGAAACAAAAATGATAACAGAAAACTCATGTAAGTATTTACAATAGTGAAAATACTTTATCTTGAAAACAAATACCCATATGTCTGCCTTTTTTACCCTAGCATAAAGCGGATGTATGTCCACCTTTTTGACTCTAGTATAAACTACACCTGTCATTTATATTTGACACCAAATATCCCAATAAAGTTGATATTAAATTCCCCAACTACCAAATACAGAATGTGGATAAAGCATAAATGTGTATTTATCATTTTTTTAATAATATAAAGAATAGAAATGTAATCAGTTTTTACCCAAGATTTTCTCTATATTATGTTTGATCAACACAATTACTATTTTCATCTGAATTAAGTTAAGCAATGATGAGCTGGGATAGTACCTAGATGGGTGACCGCTTGGGAATACCAGGTTCTGTAAGTTTGGATGTGTGGATAGTGTAATGTTTCAAAATCGTTAATCAGATAGCTGAGTTCCAATTCCCATTGAGTTTGTTACATTCATTTATGTGCAAATAACCTTGAGAAAGGCATGAATCCACCCCTTCATTTATGGCTTAATTAGTAAGACTTGTATTACTAAACAATTATTGTCTCCAAAAAAATAAATTCTTACAATCTAAAAATATTTTCTGGCTTTAAATAACCTGAAAAGGGTTGATAAGTCGTATAAAATGAATGAATCAATCAATCAATCTGAATTAAGTACGTTAACGAAGGAAGAATTTATACTAAAAAAAAAATGGATATCTGTTGGATAAAATTAAATAAAAAGTTTAAGCAAAGCAATGGTGAAACAAGTACCACAAAAAGAAAGAAGGGAAAAAAGAAGTATTGCTCAGAGTGTTAAAAGACAGGAAACTGTGGAGACCCTATTTTTGCACAAGTCATCAATAAACATGATTTTATCTTTCTGCTATCGTCAGCAAATGGTTCGGTGGATATTGAAAAATTTTAATTCAGTTTCAGAAATTGCTCTCACTGAAAATTTTTGAGCAGAGAAGACAAGGTTCATGGGAGATAACTCTGGTCAAATATATTTACAACTATTAGGGTGGAAAGAAAGTTCAGTCGCATGTTTAACATGATCACTTTGAGGAACATTTTCAATATTTACATTAAAATAACAATTAATTTTTTTCATTCTGATGTTTTTTCTTTCTTTACATATTACATATCAGTAGCAATATTAAAAGAAAAAAATCTAAAGGAAAAATCATAGTTGTATTTGTCCTTTCTATTCAGTTTCCTTCGTCAACTATGATCTTCAAAAATTTTAATGCAGCGTCACTCATCATCTTCTGTCTCCTTGAATTCTGTCCTTTTTATTGTCCTTTCTCCTTGGTAATATTTTTTTCAGTTTTCTTCACTCTTTCATCTTCACTCTTTCATCCTCAGTAACCCCCTTGCATCTTAGTGGCTTTATTGCCTTTCTTGGGATGAAACGATTAAAGCAAATGTGAAAAACCTGATGAAACACTTCTTTTTGTGCAAACAAAGTTTGTAGTTATTTCTTTGATTTATCGAAACAAATTCTTTTTTTTTTCTTTTTGTAGGTTTACGAAACCCAAGGGAAAATTCTTCACCAAATGCAATACAGAGTCATTGTGATATTCCAGGCAAGTTAAGAAATGTTTATTAACTTAGCAGTAGATTTTTCTGTGTAAATTTCCATGTGTATAGGGAGGGTAACATTAGTGAGAAGTGAATACCACAGCCTCAGTCAGAATTTGAAATTGGTTTGTGAGCTCTACTTCCAGGCTGATAAACCATTTTTTGACTCCTGCATTGTTCAATATGAGTTTAAAAAGAAATCCATTGCCAAAGGATTTGTACAATACCCACTAGTTAACATGGCAGTCATCAGTATAAAAGGATTTATTCACTAGAGAACAATGGTCTAGTGAGTAAAAGCATGGTTTGTTAATTTGGTGACATAATGGTTGTGAGTTCAATCCCCACTTGTACTCAGTGGAAACGGGCAAGCAATAACTGAACAGTACTAAATAACCTAAAAACTAGACAATATCATTAGGCATGAACAGTGGAGCAAAAATGAATTTTCTGTCTGATTTTCTTGGATGAGGAGTTATCATCATTTACACAATTTGTATTTGGACTATTGTCTTCATCTTTGCTGTTATCACAATATTTCAACCTTTGTGCTCTCTGCCTTCCTTGATCGATATGCACCTGATGAAGGCCGGTGGGCACAACATCTGAAACATTATGATAAAAACAACAATAGTCCGTAAATAAATAGTGTGAATAATGATAACTCCTCATCATAGAAATTCAGACAAGACTTATTCTCCCTTTCTCTTTTTGTCCCAGGATGGAGCAATGACAACACAGAACTTTTTTTTTCCAGGGACACTGCCTGATTTCCCCAAAGCATGTTGTGCACTCACACACACACTACAGCTAAGCACATAAATGTGTGTGTGTGCTTTTGTGTGTGTGTGTGTTTTTTTTTGTTATCTGTGTAAATTTAAATATACTTTTTCTTTTCATCTTCTTTGGTGAGCTATGTCCTTCATACAAATCTATCTCTGATATTGAGCACTTTAAACCATAAATATAGCATACCTTAGAAATATATTTTATCATATAGCACAATTTTAAAATGATGTTCACCGTGTACAAGGCCCAAGAACCACTCGAGGTAAAGAGTTACATTGTAAGAGGTACCACCCCAAGGAAAGTGATAATGCCATCATGACACAAGGGGCCACTGGAAAGAGAAGTAAAAGATTTTACAAGGAAAAACAGGAAACAAAGGATAAACCTCTACTCCTGTTCCAAAGATTGGGGAGGAGTGTAAACCGGACGATTAGCAAACCTATCTACTCCTATTTAATATATATCATTTTTTTAAATAAGTAACTTGTTTATAAACATTTACCCTACCAACTCTGCAATTAATTTATTTTGACATGTTTCCATCCAGGATATTCTTATTAAAACCTTTATTTATTGATATTCTTAGAGTTCCAGCTTGATCAATTCCATAACATCTCTTCTGAAATATTCTCTCAGTCTTTGTGATAATTTTGTATTACAATTTTGACGCTATTCACACTATTTACATTGTTGGCTTCTGTTGTCCTCATCTTTGTTGCCATATTCACAACATTTCAGCTGTTGTACACTTCTTCAGGTGATTGGAATTTCAAACTGAACCCATTATTTTGTCCATCGTTGTAGATTATTCTAGTTCCAGATGCCATAGTATCAGTTATCTCCCTTTAACTCAACTTTTTAAGTTTTTGTTCACCTCAGCCAGACTTTGGGTCAAGTCACTGAATTAAACCAACACTTTTATCCACTGAGCCATGTGTCTGAAGAATGTAAATAGTGTGAATAATTACAATACCTCATCTCGGAAATATAGACAGATAATCTTAACGTGTATGCACATTCTTTTCAGCATAGTTTTCTTTCACAATCTTATATTTTAGCATTTCTTTCGAGCCCCCTACTATTTCAATCCCCCCCCTTTTTATTTGGAATATGAGGGTAAGTCAGTTTTCAGCTATTGAGGATTGTTTTAGGTTTTGCTGCAGTTGCTTTGATGCATTTCTCATGTTTTTGACGCATTTACATTTGATGCATTTTTTACGCATTTCTTTTTTTTTTTTTTTTTTTTCTCTTTCAGTCGATTTTCAATATTCCAGTAAATTCAACGACATATTCAACAACGATCTAACCTTGGGTTTACTTGACCTTGGGAAACCCTGTACTTCGGTTTCTAAACTTCAGTCAAATGTTCTGGATGGGGATTTGGCGTCTTCTCTTCAGTAAGTTTTATTTATTTACTTCTTAAACTGAATTCTTCAAATTCTCTATTCTGTTCAAATTTGCAAATAAAACCTGAATGAATCTTAGGGTATTTGTTTTCGAGATAAAGTATTTTCACTATTGTAAATACTTACATGAGTTTCCTGTTATCATTTTTGTTTCTTTTGTCATGTGTTTTTTCTTAATCTTTATTAGAAATGAATTCTTTATTTGTTAAACTAAACTACATAAAAATAGATGACATTAAACCTTTTTTGTATCTGCCTATATTTCTGAGATGAGGTATTATGTACACTATTTACATTATTCGGACTATTGTCCTCATCTTTGTTGCCATATTTATTACAACCTTTTAGGCCTTTCAGTATCTGTCTATATTTCTGAGATGAGGTACTATGTACATTATTTACATTATTCGGACTATTGTCTTTGTCGCCATATTTATTACATTTCAGACATTGTATGCTTCAGCCTTCTTCAGGTGGTTGGAATGTCGAACTGAATCCTTTATTTTGCTCACTGGGGTAGACTGTTCTAGTTCCACGTGCCATGGCACAGAGGATAAAGGCGTTGGTTAGATCCAGTGACGGGACGGGACCCAAAGACTGTGAGTTCAATACCCAGTTAAGGCAAGTGAAGAACTTGAGAGGGGAATTAACAGCAGATAACTGATATCAATTAAACATGGCATGTGGAGCTAGAACAGTCTACCCCAGTGAGCAAAATAAAAGGTTCAGTTTGCCATTGCAACCACCTGAAGAAGGCCGGAGTGTACAACAGCCGAAATGTTGTAATAAATATGACAACAAAGATGAGGACAATAGTTTGAATAATGTAAATAGTGTAAAACTTTTTTATACTAATGTTCACCAAATACAAGGCCCAAGAGCTACTCAAGGTAGAGGCTTACTGAATGAAGTGTTTGATATGAACATGTAGTTGGTTTCATCATGCTTGAACTAAAATTCCAGTTTTGGAATTGATGTCACAGATTACTTCCACAACGAAGAAAACAAATCGCAAGTTCAAACTTGAATTTTGGGGGCAGAAAGAAATGTTAAAATCTCGATTCACCTGTACTATGTCACAAATCACAATGCACGTAACCAGTCAGGAAAAATAGCACACTCGCTGACAAATGCGGTAGCCAAATACATAAATTTCTATCTCAATTCGGGAATACCAACTGCTTTTATCAACAGAACATTTTTTTCATTCATTGACAGTTGGAAGAGGACACACAATATTAGTATCTCTGAAATACTTTGATGGCAACTTCTGCAACTGACTTATTTCTATTTTGGATATTCTGTTTTTGGTATATCATGCAAAATACATGCCCTTTTTTCTCATGAAGTAACTTGCTTTTTCACTACATTTTCTAGTGTAGAATAGATGCAACATGCTGTTGCTTGCTTTGACACAGTAATTTGATGTTTTCTTCGCTACATAACATAAGAGGAGGAAGTAAGACGTGAATATTACAAGGATATGGAGGACAGATAACAACTGACTCTAGATTTGAAAAGGTTAAGATTGTAGTGTTTGGAGAAGCACCTATGTGGGAGTCTGTTCCGTAAAGTATCAATTCTTGGGGAGAAGCTTTTTGAATGGAACTTCCTTCTTACCAGTGAAATTTAGAGGGAATGAGGATGATTCAACTCTGTGGATGTTTATATAAATCATGTATGGACTGTGAATTTTAAATATTTCCATCTGTAATTCTCAGCTCAAGCACAACAAAAAACAATTCGTTTTTGAAAAGAATGATCACAGGTGATGAAAACAGGATTATTTACAACAATGTGAAATGAAAAATGTCTTGGGTAAAATGAGCAACTCTTAACCACTAAAAAAATAAACCAAAAAAAACTGGTTTGCATCCAAAGAAGGTAATGTTGTGGATCTGGTAGCCTTGGAAAGGTCATTGTGTATTACGGAGCTTTCGGACAAGTACTATTTCCAATTGGACTGGTTAAATGTAGCACTCGTTAGAAAGAATCTGGAATTAGCCAATTGGTAGTGTGTCATCTTGTATTAGGACAACATCAGATGTCATATCTCTTTGCAGATCTGGCAGAAATTGATACAGCTTAGCTGAGATTGATTGATTGATTTTGTTTTTTATGACTTATCAACCCTTTACAGGCTATTTAAAGCCAGAAAATATTTTTAGATTGCGAGAATTGTAGTGGGGGAAATAATAATGGTTTAGTCTTACTTATTAACCCATAACTGGGGAGAAGAGATGGATTCATAACTTTCTCAAGGGTATTTGTGCGTAAGTCAATATAACGAACATGAAGTTGGAACTCAGCTCTCTGATTTCCAATTCTGAGCCATTATCCATTGCACCACCTGCACATCCAAGTTTACAGTACCTGGTGTTCCTAAGTGATCACCCATGTAACTGACCAGGCTTGATGTTGCTTAACTTCAGTGAACCAGTGTCTCGATGTGATGTAGCCTTAAGCTTGCTTGGGATGTCCCACTAGACCTGCTATACTCACCTGACTTTGCACCTCTGGATTACTGCTTATTTTGATCTTGATAAAATTTTCTTAATGGGAAGAACTTCAATTTTCTGGATGCTTGTAGAAACTACTTAAATCAGTTTATCATCCCGAAAGATGTCAAATTCTGAGAGTATGGAATTCTGAAGTTGCCTCAAAGATGGCGAAAGGTAGTTGAACAAAACAGCACATACAATACAGTTCAAAAATATTAAAGTAAACCCCAAAATTAACATGCAATGAACTTGACAGAAGAGTGAAAAGAAAAATGAAAAGAGGTCTTAGAGACATTAAAAAAAAAGAATGGAATCAATTATCAAACTTATATTTTGAGAAACTTTGGCAATGAATGTCAAACATTTGTGCTGCAGTAATCAAGGCTAAAGGAGGATATTTTGACAAGAGCAAAATTTAATCATAAAATGCTTTTTTGTTTTGTCATAAAATTTCTAATAAAAAAAAAAAAAAACATGTCTCGCTTTTTTTAACCATGTATAATAATTTTCTCTCATTTAAATGACAAAACAACTACTTTTTGGGGCTAATTAAAAAATTTACCATGGGTGGCCTCACACTTTTGAATTTTAATGTATGTAATTGAATAAATGTATTTACAAATGTCTAAATATTATCTTTGCTGTATTTTTTTAAATGAATCTCTAACTTTTTTGGGGGCATGATACTTATAATCAGAGAGAGCCAGTTGGAATTTCTGGCATACTTAATAAAGAAAGAGGGTTTGGGAAATCTAACAGGGTTAAATATAAGCAAGAGAATCAGTAAGAAACTGAGTGTCCAACTTAATGAGTTCTGGGAGGAATGAATCAAAGATGCCAATTGTTGATTGATTTGTTTTTGTTTTATCAACAACTTTGTTGGTTATTTAAAACCAAAACATATTTCAGAGATAACAATGATTTTTTCCAGATACAAGTTTTACTATTTAACCCTTAGCTGGAGGAGAAGAGATGGATTCATATTTTCCCAAGGGTATTTGCACATAAATGTATGCAATGAACTTGACTGGGAATTGAACTTGTTTCTCTGATTTCTCATTCTGAGCTGCTATGCATTAACCACCTGCGCATCTACTAAAGATGCTGAAATGTAGTGAAAAAAAAATGACCATACAAATATCTAAATATTGTCTTTGAAATTCATTTAAAAAAACACTACAAACTTTTCTTCGGAGGCAATACTTATAATCAGAGAGAGTCTGTTGAAATTTCTGGCATGCGATAAAGGAAGAGGGCTCAGAAAATCTAACACTCACAGGGCATATTGAAAGCAAGAGAATCAGCAAGAAACAGTGAGTAACTTAACTGGTTAGTGTGAACAGATGGTAGATCCATGACAAAGAGGGATAGTAATGATTCAGAAGTTAGAGCAACAAAAGCAGGATGTTGTGGATAACTGTGATCACCCATGTCCTGATTGGAAATGGCATATGAAAGAAGATATATGAATGATTTTTCCAGATAGAAGTTCTAGTATTTAACCCATAGCTGGAGGGAGAAGAAATGGATTCATACCTTTCCAAAAGAGTAATAGTGTGTGTAAATGAATGCAACAAACTTGACTGGAATTTGAACTTGGCTCTCCAATTTCTCATTCTGAGCCACTATCCCCATTACACCATCTCCACATTCACCAAAAATGGTGATAGGTAGTGGAATAAAATGGCATATGTGGTTGAAAAAAAAATCTGTGTACAAATATTTAAATATTATTTCTTGTAATTCACTTAAAAATGCTGCAAACTTTTGTTTTCAAAGCAACAAAAAATATCTGAAAGTAAAGTGGTTCAAACAAATGTAATTGCAAAAGTATTTCAGCTAAAAGGCGAAAAAAAATATGCAATATAGTCAGTTTTTAAGAATACAGCTTGGAAAAGTTAAAAGAAAAAACAAAACTAATAGTGTGATATGACACTGGACTGCTTTCAAGTTTTTCATCACCAGACTCCCATGTGTGTCTGCTTTAACCTTCTTTTCTTGTTCCTCTGGGCTTTACTAGAGATGAGGCCACATTAAATACTTAATCAGCAGGGTTAGGTTTGTTGCTGACAACACATTATGTCAAACAAGTAATCCTAGAAGAAGAAAAGAGTTATGACAAAATTATTTTGGATTGTGGATAGGAGGTTCCATATAATTTATTTTGGGACTAAAAATATTTTGTCCCTGGATGATTGTCACTTGGGTAAGAAATAAAACACTTTTTTTAGGATAGATATTCTCTTTCTAACATTCCACCCTATGAGCAGGTATCTGTTGTTTTCTTTCAAACACTAAGATTTTTGTCTTTTTTTTTTTTGTTAATACAGTGTGAAAACCATGACTATTATTTAATTTCCCCTTTCCCCTACTACTGGAATTAGTGTGTCACATTATGGCATGTATCTGGAAATGATTCAGTCATTTATTATTAAGTAGTAGAAGTACATGGCATGGCTCAGGAACTAATTTTGTCTAAATCAAAAGACAGGCACTTCATTTTATTTAAATTGATTATTAAAATTATTAATTGTTACCAAAAGTTGATTTATGTGGGAATAACTATTTGACTTTCATGAGAAATAAGGTCAAAGAAGCCATTTGTTTGTCCACTATAGATTCGAAAGCTACTGGATAGGTTTGACCTTAGGGGTTGAAATCCGTCCAGTAGTTTGTGAGTCTGTAGTGGACAGACAGACAGACACTTTATTTTATTTGTATGGCTGAAAAAGTAACCTACCTAGGGTAGTGTGTCCTTAGTCCTCTTCAAAGTATTCCCCTTGGTGTGTCATAGTTTTCTGTTAGCCCTTCTACTTTTCAAGAGAGACTGCAAAGACTTCTTTTGAGAGTGCTATCAGCTGCCTTGTCTACTCTGTGAAATTTCCTTTTCAATGACAATGATAGGGAGCTAAATCTGGATTCTGGTGAATGATTGACTGGGTGATGGGTTGTTGGGACCCACACACAAATATATATAAGCATTTGAGATATTCGAAATGACTGAAAAGGTTCTAGTTATTCAGCAAAGTCTCTAGAATCTTCTAATTCTCTCCCTGGCCATGATTAATTTCTTTTGATTGCAACCCATACATGATCAACATTTTCAGGCATTATCCATTCTCTTTAGTTCTAAAATTCTTTTCATTCTTTACACTATTTACATTTGGACTATTGTCCTCGTCTTTGTTGCTATCACATTTCACTTATTGTGCTCTCTAACTTTCATCAGGTGTATATCAATCAAGGTAACCTACAGGGAATTTCAAACACTTTATTTAATCTACAGGTTAGACTGTTCTAGTTCCACTGCCCATGTCTAGGTTCAATATATACCTGATCAAGGCTACAAGGCACAAAGGTCAAAATATTGTGATAACAACAACAAAGATGAAGACAATAGTCCAAATATAGTGTAAATAAGCAGTAATAAAAGTTAAAGTATGTTAAATTGTTAATGTATTTCTTAATACTATTTTCATTATTCAGACTATTGTCCTCATCTTTGTCACCATATTTATTACAACAATGTTGTTTTTTGTAATAAATATGGCAACAAAGATGAGGACAATAGTCCGAATAATGTAAATAGTGTACATAATACCTCATCTCAGAAATATAGACAGGTATTTGTTAATGTATTTTTTATTTTTTGTTTCTTATTTTGTGTTTCAATTTTTTTTGTTTTCAACATCAAAATATTACTCATCCATTCTTTTATTAGTATAAAAAAAATAAAATCTATACACACAATACAAAGAAAGTTATAACAATTTTAAAAAAGTAGGTGTTCATGTTTTTGCACCCTCAAAATAAAGATGTAGTGGCAGGACAAACAATTCTAGATAGAATTTAGCATGTTAGAGGTTAATTGTATGTTTGTTCATATTTGTGACATGGGTGGGTGCATTGTTGTGTTGAATAATCACACTCTATTGCAGGTCAGGACTTTTCAGCTGAATTGCATCTTTTAGACGGTTCGCTTGATCAACATACAGCTTAGTATTGAACAGTTGGTTCTTTTGATACATTTCATAGTAAATTAGTCCTTGCCAATCCCACCAAACATAGATCATTTACTTGCATGGATGCAGTTCTGGCTTGGTTTGGGGTTGTTATGTCTTCATTGCATTGAATGAAGATAACACAATCAAGAAGTAGTATGTCGCTTGGAGTCTATGTAGTCTTGCTGCAATAGACAGTAAGCTGATAAGCTAGATCTCTCTTTATTTGTTTACTCCTTCTGCTGACGATTCTCAGCATCTCAGGGGTGTTCATCTCCACAACAGGGTTGTTGCCTCTTAGTCGGGACTTGCCCATTCTTTTTCTCTGCTTCATATTCATGTAAAGACACCACTTTTGACTCCTGGTGATAGAATATGGTAAAGGAATCTTTCTTTGCATCCACAAGTAACCTGTTGTTGAGTGAGTAAACTAACAGCTATTGAGAGGTGCTGGAGTTTGTTCCTCTTGGTCAATGCATGTGGCACCCATGTCTCATGTTTCTGGACCTTACCCATTGAGTGAAGATGATAAACAACAGTAAAATAAGAGCTTACCACCTTCTGAGCCAATTCCCTAGTAGTCTAGCACAGTTCGTTAATCAGCACATGTAATTGGTTCTCATCAATCTGAACAGGTTGGCCAGAACACAGAGAGTCTGTGAATTCAATCTTCCCCTTCCTTGAAACAGGAAAACCATTTCTGTGTCATTCTGTCGGTAATGAAGTCATCTCTGTACATAGCACAAATGTCTTAAGCAGTTTTAGCAGCTTTGTGACCTTGATTAAAAGCAAAGAGAAGAAATTGTCAAACATGCTCATTTTTGTCTATTTGGCATTCCATCTCGGAGGTGTGTCTAATCTGAAATAAAATTTCAATAATGTCAGACAACAGTTTCACAAGATGACCAGAGTTACTAAGAAGCAAAAAATTCTATGAAAGATTATTCTTCAAGATCATTCGTAGAACATAAAAAAAAAAAACAAATATATTAAGGTTTGTCTGAAAAGTAACGACACTGGTGTCACAAACAGTTTATTTCAATTCCAAACAATGGCATGGTTTCCTTGTCGAAGTAAACCACCTCAAGTCTAATGCACTTTTCCATCTTTCTCTGCCACATTTCTATGCACTGCTGGAAGGATTCTTCTTGGCTGCCTCTCAGCTCTGTTGTTATAGCCTCCCTGATGGCCTCCACGCCTTCAAAATGGGTCCCCTTGAGCTTGCAGAGAAGAAAAAAAGTCACATGGAGCAAAATCAGGTGAATTTTTTTTTTTTTTTTGTAAGCATTTCACCCCAAGCAAAGGCAGGATGCCACTAGTACACAAGGGGTTACAGAGTGGGAGCAAGAGTAAAGAGGCGTGGTGGAGGAAAGGATGAAGAGAAGGACAGGGAATAGGTCAGGGCATCAGGAGATGTCGATTGACATTACATTTGAACAGTTGGAGATCATAGCTATCAAGGAAACAAGTAATAGGAAGGAAATTCCACAGATGGGAGGTGCGAGACATGAAACTATTACAGTAGAAGAGATGACCACATTTAACAGTTTCAACAGTGAAAGGGTGGGGTCATGAAGCCAGCCTAGTAGCATGCTTAAATTCATGGAGTCTGCGAACTAGTGAAAGTAGCTTGTCGGAGCAGTTACCATGAAAGTATTTGTAGAAAAGACAGAGGGAGGCAACAGCATGTCTGTGAGAGAGCGACTGTAGACGAGATGCCAGATCAGGACCAACCACATATTGGGAGGTTGGTTCAGTACAGTGATGATCTTCTCGGTCAGGAACTGCCAAATGCTCGGGGTGTTGTGAGCGGGTGCATTGTCATGGTGAAGCAGCCGCAATTTGTCTTGCCACAATTCTCGTATGTGAAAAAAGAAATGCAAAGGTTGCAGAAAACTCAGATTACCGTTATATACTCTCAAGATATCATGTTAAATGATAACACAATCTGCTTATGCCTCTTTCACTCAGAGCTCCCACAACACACCCAGACCTGTTACTTTTCAGACAGGATTCATATGTAATAACCTATTATGTTTCTGTTCTATTCACAGTTGGTCTAAACGGCTGTTTCTTGTAACCGGTGATTGGTTCAGAAAAAAACCTTCTCTAGTGAAAATTTACACATTTTTTTCTATTTGTGACATTTTGCAGCAGTGAGCGTTCCACCGAATCTGGGAATGATTCTGAAGGATCAAATAAACGTGCACCTGGCAGTGAGAGAAAAAAAGGTGCTGGTAATAGCAACAACAGTAGTAACAACAACAATTTCTTCCCCAACAACAATCTTCAGCAATCAACTGACGTGGACTATGAGCGGAGGAAACTGCTTGCTACCAAAGGTAAGTTCTGAAACGGTTTTACTGGTCCCACATTATAGGATACTCTCCCCTGCCCTGAAGAAAAAAAAAAAAAAAAAACAAATTCTGATCATTTTTATTATTAAAATTGTTTACCATACTGTCAAATTTTATTTTGAAAAAGAATGTGTTGATGATAAAATTGATCTTAACCAATTGATGTCAGCAAAATTTTCACAATATGACTAATATATTGATCTTGAACAAAAAATAAGAATCAACATCTCCTATAAAGTTTTCCAAGAAACAGAACTGAAGATAAACCTTTCAAAAACAGAAACTATGATCTGGAATTGGAATGAAAGCAGTGATAGCACCTATCATAAAAATTCAGGATGTGGAATTAGTAAACACTAAACATTTCAAATACTTCTGATCAGCTATAACAAATTTAGTTTAGGAGAAATTGAACATGGAATTTGTATTTTTGCCCAACACCACTAATTGCTACAAAACCAAAACATTGACCTGAAAACTCATATTCTTAAATAGTCCTGCCAGTTCCAGATTTTCATGTGGATGTCATGCCTGGTGCCAAAACTCATTTAGAAATATCTAAACTGTCAGTGCTATATGACTACTAAGATCAATGGTTAAAATGAGTGAATGAAGACTGTAGGTCTTAGCGAGGACCATCCTTCTTCAAACCTTCTGAACTGGTGCTACACAATCACAAATAACTGTACCAAATAACAGAAATCACATGAATTGTGGACTTTCTACAGTGGCAACAACTAAAATGCATAGCACACATAACTGAAAGATATAATAATGACATAAGATGTTGATGTTCCACACTACTTCAAATAAAAAATTAGTAGCAAAACCCCAAATGATACTAAGTAATAACAACTACTGGTCTTGGAACCTATTTTCCTGAATAATTCTATTAAGAAAAAGATTTTATAAATTTCAATTGAAAGCAGCAATGAATAACAAATATTTCTTCATAAGGAAATGGCTAATATTATCATTAAAGTAGAGTTCCAATTGTTGTTCATAATATTAATATTAATATTATGCTTTCTAAATGATTTGCGATAGAAATCTATTGGAAAAGTTCTTACTGTAGAAATACATTGTCAATATACATTCTAGAATTGTAAAAAATTATATTTTTCCAAGAGCTGTTCATAATATCGATCTTATTTTTTCTAAATGATTTGCTCTAATACTTGCAAAATATTTTAATATAAAAATACATTGTCAATATACATTCTATAATTGAAAAAGATTTATTTTTAATATACTTTCTAAATTATTTTTTACAGAAATACATTACAAAAGAACATACTATAGCAAAATATTTACTATAGAAATAGATTGTCAGTATGCCTTTTTATAATTTTAACAAAAGTTATCATTAAAATCTTTCTAGACAGATTTTGTATAACTGTACAAAGAAGGAAGCACGGTGGAGTAATGTATAGTAGCTCGGATTGAGGAATCTGGGAGCCGAGTTTGAATTCCAGTCAGATCCATTACATTCACTTATGTGCTAATAATATCCTATGTAAAGGTATGAATCCTCTTCTTCTCACCCTTCCCCCCCAGCTATGGGTAAATAGCAGGACAGACAGTTTTATAGCCTTGGATGGCAACCAGTCTAGGAGAAGGAAAAACTCTGAATTCAAAACTGTCCTGGAGAAGGTTGTGCTCCATCAGGCTATCTTGCCCAAGAAACACCACTTCTATTTTGATGTCCCTATGAGTCATGGGATTAAAAAAACAAAGAGACTCCTTTCTTATGGCTTGTGTACCTTAAGAAGGTTGTAGAATTGAGTTATAAGTAGCCAAAAATTCTGTTCAAGACATGAAACAACTATGATAATATATTAGATGTGTGAAAACTTTTCCTTTTGATTTCCAACTATGCTGGGAATTTGTACACGTGTTTAATACAAGCTACTTTTGACATGCCACTATTTTCTTTTTATACTAATGTTTGTTTTTTGGCCCAAATCTCCCCGCAAGAAATTAAATTTCAAAGATTTCTGTATTTCTGTTTTTGTTCCAGCCATGCAAAAGAAACCAGTTGGGGAATCTCGAGTTCCCACCAACACTTGGTCAGGAATGGGATTCTCAAAATCAATGCCCGAGTCAGCAATCCGGAATCGTCTTGGACAGAACATATCGAACCGCTCATCTAGTTATAATGAATACAACCTTATAATGCCATATGAGGTAAAGAATGCAACACTTTTTTTTTTTTTTTTTTTTCAGACAAATAAAAGAAAACAAGAAATGAGAAACGCATAGAAAAGGATTAAAATTCATGAAAAAAAAAACTGGCATCTATAATTATCAGATTTCTGTTTGTGGGAAGTTTCAATTGTTACTGTCATAGCATACCTACAGACGATAATGGGTATGTCCCCATTCACATAAATACAGTAGTAAATACTGTATGTTGGTCTACAGTTGGAGATTCAATGTGGAATTCACTTGACTCACTTCTAGCAGTTGACTACTTCTTTTACATGCCGCTGACGAATCTTGTATGTGTTGTTCGTGTCCTAAGTATTATCGTTCATTACCAACCTTCGTTTGATTATTACATTCAGTAACCTTCCTTAGGTTACAATGGTTACTATAACAGAAAAAAACAAATAGGAGTAGATAAGTTTGACTAGCATCCGGTTCACACTCCTCCCTAGTCTTTTGAACAGGAGTAGAAGTTTATCCCTTGTTTCCTGTTTAAGATTGGGTTTCCAATTCCTTCTGAAGTCTTTTTATTCTTTCACCCCCAAGTAGTGCCTTGCATCTTAGTGGCATTATCACCTTACTTGAGTTTAAAAAAAACAACACATTGTAACAAGATTTTTGCAAGGGCAATACCATTAAAAATGCTTTAACTTGAAGAATAAAAAAATTTCCAATCCAATTTCCAAGTTAATAATAAGTGTTAGGTCTACATTTACATTTATCCTCTTAATAAAGTTCTGACTTTTTGTGTGTTATAAAAACTGGAAAAAGGAAAGGAAAAATTTAATAATTCCTGCATAAAATAACAACAATGAAATGATACATTTGTTAAAAAAACAAAAATAGACAGCTTTTTATTTTATGCAAAAGTGATTAGTTTTTTCATTATTTTCTTCTCTTTTATAAATGTTTGCACACATAAAATAGCATGTTTGTTTTTCTAAATTATCTACCTCCAAAAAATCAAGAAAAAATAAACATACCTAAGGTTTAAAATTAATTTTTAAAAAGAAAAAATATTTCTTGAGGCTTTTATTTTAGTTTAATTTAAAGCTAATAGATTTGATATTTCCAATAAGCAAAATATTTTGATGTATTTCAAAAACAAATTTAAAACTAAATTGAATGAAAGGATTTTTTTTTTGTTAAAATAGTTGATTAGTGCCCTTTTTTAGTCATCTTTATTCAAAAATAAAATATACTTCCTGAAATTTTTTTTGAGAAATACTAGCTGATTTAAGTATTATTAATCTGATTTGAAACAAATATTTACTTTAAGTTGGAAATATTGCAGGAATGCCTATTTTAAGCCGACTGTAGCCATGTTTTTAACTGACAGTAGTCGTGCTTACATATTTGACAAGATCTAATGTTTCGTGGAAACTTTATCTGTAAAACATAATTGAAGCAAATGATATAAACGTCTTTTTCATTTAATTTTTAAGTTCTCCGAAATCTTTTAAAATTTATGAAAACATTCACTGTAATCTTTTATTGAATTTTTGACTGTAAATTTACTGTAGTTATTGCTTTTATTTTCTGATAATGTTGTGTATGGTTGCCTGTACCTTCAAAATACTGGTATGTTTATATAATAATAAAAAAAAAATTCACAATTATTTAAAAAGTATTGGTTTGATGATTTTCCATTTATAATTAGTAAATATAGTTTTCAATTAATATCATCAAAACCTCTGAAATTAATACAGAATTTTAAGATTTAAAACTTAATACATTTTTATAATTAAAATGTAAAAAAAATGAAAACAATTATTCAATTCAAAAATTATACAAGCTGTAATCCATCATTGACCGACATATATGGCCGAGCTTAAACACAACACACATGGCCTGAAGATTAAATTCAAGCATGAAACATGCTCTTGCCATATATATATATATATATCTCAAATATATGGTGCAGTTCAATTTATATTACAATGAATCATTCATACAAAAAGTAGATTAGTAACAATGATATAAAATGCCAAAATCCCTTCACTAACAAAATTTTAAGGGTGCATTAACCTACAAATCACTTGATGAATGTTATGATCCTTGTTTTTAAAAATTATAAGCTGTATAAGGCCTGGCTTTAATACGCAAGTACTTTCGACTGTACATTCAGTCATCAGGCAAAAGTTTGTATCCGTTATCAATAGCACATTTAAAAAAAAAAACAGAAACATTTCGATTCGCATTATATTTTTTCATCTCAGATGCTACCTGAATTTTATCAAAAAACAAAATAATTTCTATGCCTGAATGTACAGTCGAAAGTATTTGCGTATTAAAGAAAGACCTTATACAGCTTATAATTTCTAAAAACAAGGATCATAACATTCATTGAGTGATTTGTAGGTTAATGCACCTTTAAAATTTTATATCATTAATGTTACTAATCTACTTTTTGTATGAATATATATATTCATTATATATATATATATATATATATATATATATATATATATGCACATACACACGCACAATTAATATAATTAAAAGGTTTGTCACTTAGCTGATTGACATCCTGACTCCAGAGTTTCATAGATAGACCCTCTGGGAATCACTCCCCACTCTCTTCAGAGGGTATCAGCAATTATAAAAAGGTATAGTTTGGCAGCAAGAATGTTTGGTTGCATAATATCAACAAGTTCTGTCTATCCAATTACTTATTAACTTTTCAAATTTCAAAATTAGTTATTTCATATAATCGGAATATATATACCACAAGTATCGTTAAATTATGTATAATTAATCATCAATCACTGACCCTGCTCTTTCTTAAAGAGTCAAATTAATATTAATGATTAAAATAAAAATCTTGTCCATGTAAAGATAAAGAATTATGATTTAAAAAAAAAAAAAAAAAAAATTTCTTCCTTGATACATGGAGGATGTCAGTACACTGATGTAAAAAAATTATTGACCATGGACCCAGATTCAAATCTCACTGTGGTCAGTTTGTTAAGGATGTGATTTTTTTGAGAATACTGATCTGAGGGTGATGATCTCAGTGTGTGGCGCCAATGGAAAGTGCTTGTAAAACATGCCATGGATTTTACCCAAGCTTTGAAAATGACACTGGGTAGTTTGGGTAGTTAAAACTGTTGGTAGTAGTTGACAATTGTGCTTGTCATTGATTTGGGGGTTTTTTTGGGGGCTGAATTTTTTTACACTGAACTGTTCAATATATATTTTGCAATGACAATTCAGTTTGGAAGCTTTATCATAATAACTTATCTTGTTCTTCATCTGATAAATTACTTCAGGCTTTGTTTTGAGAAATTTAAGGAATTTTGATTGTATTCTTCCTGAGCAAATATATTCAAAAGATTGTCAAATATTTTCGCTTTTTGTCTGGAATCAAATTGCAAAATTCTTAATTGAAGAATTTAGAAGAGGAATTCTCAGTTTGACTTTCATCTAGATATTATTCTTAGATGCCTGATAGATGTCGATGTGGTCATTTACTTTTTTTTTTTTTTATATTTTATTGATTTTTTTTTTTTTTTTTTTTTATATTTTATTGATTTTTTTTTTTTTTTTTATATTTTATTGATTTTTTTTTTTTTTATTTTATTGATTTTTTTTTTTTTTTTATATTTTATTGATTTTTTTTTTTTTAAAGAAATTTTCCAAACTCTTTCATGCTTAAGAACTCCACATTTATTTACATTCACAATTTTCAACTCTTTAAATGATTTTCCAACTGCCCATTTATCCCGACTCTGCATTCATTGTATACTGAGAAAAATTACACCCCCTCTGCCGTATAAAGCACCTATGAGTAAAACTGTTACATTTCTTTTTCTTTTTATAAATTTCTAGCAGCCGAATGTGTCAGACTTTCCAGACATTAACCGGGACCTCTGGAAAGACTCTAAACCCCTCAATGCTCCAGTGCCTTCACCGTCTCCCATGTGGGAATATTCAAGTGCACGCAAACGATGTGAGTGATTCATTTTGTTATTGTCAGTGTCAATAATTATTACATGTTATTAAATCAGAATTCCTACTCAATAGCATAGAGGACTTTTCAATTTCTGTGACTTACTTCTCTCCCTAGCCAAATTCATTTAACTAAAGCACAAGCATTTTAATGAGCTTCACTTTTCTTTTTTTTTCCTTTTAGAAAGAGATTTTTTTCTATCCATTCCAACACTCACCCACCCTATGTCCACTCAAAACATCAACCTGCCCTTCCCCAAAACTGTCAGCCATTCCTTACCGGTTCAGTTATCACTTTGTTCTTTGTTGCAAAAACTCCTTAATTACACCCACTTTTTTCATCTCCAGTCATTTCAATAACATTGATATTCAGCACCATTTTCTATTTTGTCAAATTATCTTTAATTATATCTGTGATAATTCCATGGATGTTGACCAAGATTATGCCTTTGCTCTTCTCTCGCTATTTGTCCGTATCATCCTCATTCTCTCCCTCATCCCTTCCGATACAGACAAGATTATGCCTTATCTCATGCCTTTGCTCCTCTCTCGTTATTTGTCCGTATCATCCTCTTTCTTTCCCTTATCCCTTCCAATACAGACAAGATTATGCCTTATCTCATGACTTTGCTCTTCTCTCACTATTTGTCAGGTATGTTTATGAACAAGCATCTCTGTCCTGCCAGATGATACATTTTCTTTAGTAATTCTCTCGACTGCATAGTTTGGTAGATGTAATTCAGACTTATAAAAAACAGTGCATCTATTAAAACATGTGTCTCCAAAAAATAACGTTTGAACGCCAATAATAAAATTGGTTTCACATTTACTGTTTGCCCGTTTGAATTTTTCCTGCCAATATAATGAAAAGTAGTTCTTCCTATTATTTTGAGTGACATATATTTATATAAATTTTTAAAAGTTCTTGAAAAAATAATTTGTATAATCTGTTTTTGTTTCACATCTAAAAAATTTCTTGTAGATAATTTCTTTTCTTTGGAGCAGATTTCTAAATGTTTTTATTTATAACAGTTGAGTTTGGCTTAAGCAACAGCAACCATGCAGACAGTGCCACTCTTCCTACAAAGACTCTGGTCTGGTCTTCGGAGACGGACCTGGCTGAATTATTTAGTAAACTTGGGCTTGGCAAATATACAGATGTCTTCCAGCAACAAGAGGTAAGATGCAAACTGTCATATTTCTAAACAATTTTTTACTCCAGTTTTTAATTCTTTTAACAATGGGAAACTTTTTTTTTTTTATATAATTAAAACTGAACATAAATAGTGATTCTTATAAGCTAAATAATTAAGAGGTGCAAAAATTTCCAGCATATTATTTTTTTTTTTTTTTGACATTTATATTCATATAAACTTTAGGTACCTCTATGAAAATGTAAACAAAGAGCATAGCATGATGAAAAAAACACCGAACTTGACGAAAACAAAATTTTATCGTTTAATGTTCATATTATTATTAAAGAGGAAAGATCAAAGTATTTTTGGGGTATTTTTTTACATTTTTTAATCGTTCCTAGCACGTCAGAAATTTTCGTTAAAAATATTGTTTTTCTTTGTCAAAAAAAAAATGGACAGATAATCCATCATTTTCAACCATTTTTTTCCATTTTATAAAAAAGATGAAAATCTGACTTTGATATTCTTTTAAAAATCAATTATCATTTTTTCAAAACTGATTTTAATAAAAACAAATCATACTGTTTATTTAAAATATTTTGAACCAAGCTTCTGCGCCGAAAAAATGTAATTTGAAAATAAAACAAAGCAGGTCATAACCTTTCGCGTCGTTTAACAAGTGACGAAAGACACATTCATGACGTTTAGATAACTTACGGGAGGATAATTCTTTCTACGGATGGAAGGAAGTGAAATTATTTAAATGAACAAATTATTTACCTCGTTACTTTTAAGGAAAACTTTCAGCGCTCTAATTTTTTTTTTTTATACTTAGCTTTCATCTTTACGTTGCTTTATGGAAAATATAAAGAAATTAAAAAATAAGACTGTTAAGAGTGAGATTAAATTTCATAAGAAAAAGGTATCTAATTAATTTAGGTACCTTTCTTATGAAATTTTATCAGAAGTGTACATAAAATACTATAATTTTATGTACATTTATTACATTTTACTGTGTTATTTGTATTTCCATTCATTTTATTAATTTTGATATTTCATTTATGGAAAAATGTCATAACTGAGATTAATATAAAAAATAAGATCATATAAATTAAAGTTTAGCAGTAGTTAAATTTCATAAGATGATACTGTTACTTGTAGGTACCCTTCTCAGTTGAAATTGAAAACTCAAATTAACTTCTCCATACGGGTTTCAAGTAAAAGTAAAAGGCCTTAACAGCGGAGAACAATGCTGAACTCAAATAATGCAACTAAATTGCATTCTGGTTGGTTTTCCGTACTTGATAATTACTGTCTGACTATAAACACAAAAATTACATTTCTTAATTACCATGGCTAATCTGATTGGTCCAAATTATACAATTTTCAAAGCTAGACAATCTCACATGGACACTTTGAAAGGTTGATGTTGATTTTTTTTAACTAATGTTAAAATATTTTTAAAAAATTCAATTTAAAAATTTTTTAAAATTAAAGAAATAAGAAATAATTGTATTAAAAATTCAATTTTCATTGAAAAAATTTTTTGCTTCCAGAAAATATTGTCCATATTCATAAAAACAAATAAAAGCATTTGAAATTAAATAATATATTTGTTTTATTGAGTTTTGTATGTTACAATTCACAGCTGATTTTCAGGTACGTTGACCAAATAAAATAAAAAAACAAAAAACATGATTTGCATTCTTCAAAGCCTTGTGCTTTTAACTATTGTAATCACTAAAACCGATGGTCTCGAATTTCTAGAGTTTTTCATAAAATTAGTTATGGGGTGTTAATAAATATAAAAAAAAAATATTTCTGCCATGACTTTAATAAAAAAAAAAACATATTTATAATAATTTTGATCATCTGTGAATAGTTTCTGAAAGTTTCATTAACATCTGACAATTATTTTTATTTTTGCAAGGTTTTCCAAATTAATGTGTGTAAATACAAAAAAATGCGCTAAAAATTATCTATGTTATTTACTACCCCTTGTTGTGACAAAGAGAAACAAGGTTTTTTTAAATCAAAATTTAGAATATTCTTAAAAGATGGAAAAATTTTAAAAAATAATTAAAAAAAATTTAGTCTATCCTCTTCATAAAAACATAAGCATTTTGACGATAAAATTTTGTTTTCATAAACTTAGAGCATAGTCTGATGAGAAAGATGCCAATTTTTTTTAGCGATTTCGTGGAGTTACCTATATAAACTCATAGCATTATTATTCTGTCATCATGGTACAGTCTGACCTCTTTCATCTAGCACCAATTGGAATCAGGCTATTGCCGAACCACAGAAAATGCCCGGTGAAAGAAATCACCCCTAAAAAAAAAAAAAAAAAAAAAAAACTTATGTAAACAATCATGCCAGCTCATTCCACATATATATTACTGTTTTATAAAAAAGTAGAACAAGGCATGAAATGAAACAATGATTAAGGCTCCCAAATAAGGTTTTTATCATTGTATGCAATCAGTCAGTCAGATGTGTGCCATGCGTGATACACACGTAGGCGATCATGTATCTCTCGATACATGACTGATGAGGTAGATTTTTTTTCTGCAGTAGACCAGTTGCCATCCAAGGCTATAGAACCCAGACTGTTCTTCTATTTACCCATAGCTGGGGTGAGAAGAAGAGGATTCATATCTTTCCCAAGAGTATTAGCACATCAGTCATGTGCCATGCATTATACACATTAGATGATAATGTTTCGATACATGACTGACGATGCAGATATTTTTTCCTGCATTAAGTTGCCATTTCTTTCTGCAGTAGACCAGTTGCCATCCAAGGCTGTAGAACCCATTCTGTCCTGCTATTTACCCATAGCTGGGGGGAGAAGAGAATTTATACCTTTCCCAAGGGTATTAGCATGTAAGTGAATGTAATGATGAAGCCTTGGCAGTGTTTTTTCTTTAATTTAAAAATTAAAATTTAGGTAAAACTAAAATTTAGGTAAATTTAAATTCTTGAAATTTAGTAAATTTAAAAATTTTAGTAAATTAGTTTATCAGTGGATTATTTTAAATGATTAACTATTAGTGGTATTTACTATTTAAATAAATAAAAATAAAACTTTTGCATTAAAATAATCCAATTATAAACTACTACTAGTACCTGTTAAAAATCATGACTTTTCGGTTTTAATTTTCTTTTTCATTCTCTCACTGAAATTAAACAGAATCTCTGCTATATCCTTCCTGTCTTTTGTCATGGTCAAAATGGAACAGTCCATTATGAGACATTGGCACAACGTTTTTCTTTTTCTTCCTCACTGAAACCAAGTAACATTTCTGCCTTTTACATCTTTCCATACGATCAAAACAATACCATATTTTGATACTTAAGATGCATTTTTTGTCCTATAAAATTTCTCCAAAAAACATCCTGCATCCTATAAATCAAGTGTCAATGATGGGAGTTATAGTTACCATAAAATTGGTATTTCTTCTCAGTCTATGACAAATTTGTCATGATTAGTCAGCAGAAATATGCTATTCAGTGAGTAAGCTTGATAAAATTTCCAATTGTGTGTGCTTTTTTTAAAACATTTTTTTCCCTCTCACCCCCATTCCAGATTGACCTTCCCACCTTCATGACGATGAATGACAATGACTTGCGAATGTTAGGAATCTCAACATTTGGCGCACGCAGAAAAATGTTGCTAGCAATTGCAGGTGAGAAAATTTTTTTCTTTTTCTTCACAGTTCAAGTCACATATTTTTCTCTAAAAAATAAAACTTTAGTGTGTCTTCAGAAACTCACCTCTTAAAGAAATAATTAAAAAAAAAAAAAAAGTTTTTTTTCATAGTACCTACTGATTTTATATTTATATATAATTAATACACAATAAAATCCAAAATCACCTCATATGGGGAATAAGCTTATTTCAACCAATGAAGTTTGTCACTTATTCAACCCTGGTATAGACTGAGTTCGTGTTGACACAAACTCAGTCTATACCGGAGTCTAGGAAAGTTTCTCTATGGTGGTTAAATGAGAACAGTTTAGTTCTGGAGGCATTAAAATTTACCAGTCATTTCCTGCCCCAGTTAATCACTGATTGAAGGTCTTTTTCAAGAGCAGTGGCTAGGTTAACTTTGTCAGCTTTGATGGATTTACTATTGAGACAGGAGTAAATGGCAGTGTCAATCTGCATAAATGCCTACTTGGGAACTGATGACATCAGGAAGATCATTTATGAACATCAGAAACAGTGTAGGACCCAGGATAGAGCCTTGGGGTCATCTGCATTCATGTGAAATGATCTAGAAGCAAGCCCATTCAAAATGATTTTCATTTCATGATTTGATAGGAATGATTGGATTAAATCAATCATCCTGTAATACTGTAACATTGGAGCTTACATAGAAGACCAGCATGCCAAACCTTGAAAAACGCCTTTAAGATATTTAGAGCCACATAAAAAGCTATGCTGTTATTATCAAGAGCTTGGTATATATATTTATTTCAATTATGGCAGATAAGAAACAAAACAATACGAAGTTTACGTAGAAGACCAGCATGCAAACGCCTTTGAGATACCTAGAGCCACAGCTCGAGCTTTGTCGTTATTATCAAAAGCTTGATATACATGTTCAGTGATGGCTGTTACCACATCAGCTGTAGACTTGGCAAAACAGAAGCCATGTTGTTTGTCAGAGACAAGATGGTGAGAGGTAAGATGCTTAACCGCTTTAGCATTGATTAAACTGGGCTTGTACAGGTGCTAGAAACCTTTAAAACTCCTGAAAAATTGACAGAGACTTTTCCAGGGCTTGAAAAGTCCTGGAAAAAACAGCAATAGCCCAAAAGGCTCCTTGAAAAGTCCTGGAATTTTCTAAATTGGGCTGCCTACACAACCTTTTTCTCAATTCATGAAAGTCAAAATGACAGAAAAATTGTTCTTTAAGAAAAAAATTTTTTTTTTTTTTTTTAGTAGTCAATAATATTTGGCAATTATTGCAATGGTAGTTTATTTCCTTGATTAGAAGGAGTTATTACCTCGTAGTTACTTCTGTATTTTTTGTCTAGGTGATGAGAAAGAATATGAAGCTGCTATCCTCACTCTCGTAGAAGAAAAACAAAGATAAAAGGCATCAGACAAGTAAACATCTCAGTTAAAGATAAATTCACACTCATTGAATTTGTAATTTGAAAGGAAAATAAATTATTTTACAGTAATAAAATATATTTTAGTAGAATCTTGAAAAATTTACCAGTTTTTTAAAATTTGAACAAATGAAATTTAAAAAGTCCTAGTCAGCAGTAGGTCAGTTCATGCTTAAACATTGTATCTCATTTATTTCCCTCTGTTATCTTGAAAACATAAGATAAACTCATAGGTAAGTAATGAAATACGTTTACTACATGAAAGTACGAACAGTGAAGAGGGTCTGTGTTATTTGACTTGATGGTAAATAAATATACGCATGTTGATTTGATGCAGTTATGCATTTTGAAATAAATGTAAAGAAAAAAAACAAATATGTATAATAAAAAAATAGATTTGTTTTGAAAAAGACTACACCTGTTTAAAGCTATTGCACCAAATTTTCCCACAGTTTGTTAACAATGAAGCCCGGTGGAACAATAAACCTTCTTTTACCATCTTTAAATAGTAATTAAAAATGTGTAATTAATAATAAAATTGATAATATTGTGACCTCACATTTTGTATCATGAACTGATTTTAAAAGAAAACCAACAGGTTTATGAGTGGACTAGTTCTATTTAAAATAGTTCAGTCTCTGATTTTTATTCAGAGAAGCAAGTATGATTTCTTTTCTTTTTTTTTTTTTCCTAAATTATCTTTAAAGACAAGAAACGGCTTTCAGACAAAACAGATTGTTCCATATGTTTACAAAATGTAGATAGTAAACTTATTTAAAAAGATCTTCATTATCATACTGTTTGTACCTGACAATTTTTCTTTTTTTTTTCCCCCAGACCTAAATCACCAAAAATCCCAACCCACCACCACCACGACAACAGCAACAACGGCGGCAACAACAGCAACCATTACTACGAACAACTCGTTTCCGGCAAACGAGGCTACATCATGGATGGACAATCCTCGGGTGGACATGGGAAGTTTAAGTGGACGATGGTAGAGTTCAGGTAGCTAACTAATGCCAAACAAGCACATAAACCAAAGGAACCCCCCAACCCCTTAATTTTTTTTTTTTTTTTTTTAAATGGAAACCCTAAAATGAAATGTTAATTCTATACATGCCAAATTCACAAACGAAACAAAAGACATGACAGTGGCTACAATTGTGGCTGCACAAATAGAAGATGTGGTCAGTCTAGTCAGTGGACATCTACTGACCATTGCAAAAAAATAAAAAGGATAAAGAAGCACAATTGACTATTCCTCAAGTCAATCTTTTTTCTTCCCCTCTATTCCCACATCCCTTGCTCCCCCCGCATTCTTTGCTCTACCTTTTGTTGTTAGAAAAAAAGAACCAAAATGTTCTCAGATAAAAAAACAAAAAAAAAAAAAAAACAAAAGAGAATGAAAAAACAGTGAACAACACTGCTGGGTCTTGGTCTTATTACAACTTGTCAAATGTTGTCCAAGGTGGAGGCCATTCACACCTGTTAAAAAAAAAAAAAAATCTGGTTTTAGACTATAATACCTAATTTAACTGCTAGAATTACTTAGATACTGACTTGCCAAAAGGTCGTGGGATGGATGCCTACTATTGTGAAGAAATTCCTCTAGACTAGCAAAGATATGTCCTCAATTTCACAAGTTGTTGGAAAGAGCTCAAGAGAGATGTTATGCCATACTGTCTTGATAGTTGTCCATGGCTCCCTGATGCTTATATGGTGAAGGATCTTGTGTGTCAAATAGACTTCTCTATATTGTCCTATAAATACACAATTCGGTTTGGGTTCGTATTGGGTAAATGTGTTGGTTTTTACCGTTCCTTGGAATTTTCTAGAATACTTCTCAAACCAATTCTGGCCAACTTTGGCTCACTGACTTTGATTATTCCAGCAGGATAAGGAAACCATCAACCAGAAAACAATTTTATTAGCCCAGGTGAGGTGCTGTTTCTGGTATTATGGTACAAAGGTACCCTGTTGGGTCTTATCCCATAGAAACTGAAGATTTCAGGGATTCACATTGCCTTACAATGAGCTGCATAGCTAGTGTTTGCACACTTACCAGAATAGATCTAGGTATTTCCATGTCAGCAAAATGTGTGTGTTTGTGCTGGGGTACACCAATTGGTACATACTGCTTTTCCATATCCTTTTTGGTAGAGTATGTGTACGAGGATTAAGATGTAAGCTCTCCTCATGAATATTGTTACCATGAAGAAGTCTGAACCGCATTTGGTTATTTTACGAAACTGTTTTAGAATAAATCTTCAAGTGTCAGACTTCTTTTACAAGACACTTCCTCCATTCTTATATCAATACAGAAATGGCTTGCCTCTGGTGACATTTGTGCATTGACTTCTGATGCATATGTGTTTCCCTTTTTTTCTCTCATAATACAGAATAGATGTCCTATCTGAGGTAAGAGTGCCAGTCTAAGGATAGAGAAGTAACTGGTCTGCTGAAATTTTAATTTTAGGAAGATAGAACCATAGCCATTTATGCTATGTAGCAGTTTTTATTTCAAACAGCATAAGGGGATGGCTACATCTTGAATAGAGTCCTACGAAAATTAACTGACTTAAATGCAATTGTTGACGGCTGTTTAGTAAATTGAATGGCAACTTAGGGCACCTTGGGGCGGTGTAATGGTTAACAAGCTTGTCTCGCTAGAACAATTACGACTGTGTAGAGAGTTCGATCCTCACTGGGTGTCCCTTACTTTCAGCATTGTGCCATACTTGGAAAATCACTTGAATGGCAACTTTGTAATGCCAGAAATTAAAAAAAAAAATTCTTAAAATGTATTTTAAAACTTTACACCCAATAACTAATTGCATTCAAATCAAGTGTATATTCCTGAGTGATGCATAGACTACTTTTACATATTAAACATTATTTTCAGTGGATAATTATATTTGAGTGGATGCTCCATTTATTTATTAAACACTATATCTATTTTTGTCTACTGCTTTGAATATTCAAAGAATATTATTAAGAAAAAAAAAAAGCACTCTCCAGCAGGATTTGAGCCTGTGTTCCTCAAGGGAAACTATCATAAGATCTGACATGCTAATAAATAAACAGTGTTTACTTAAACGTTATTTTTAGTGGATACTCTTAAATGGTAAAGTGATGTATTTCATCTTTTTGGACTTCATCGGACTAAAGCAAAATTTACATTGATAAGTCTCTTCTTCATGCACATATGTAGTTGCATCAGTATAAGCATCACTTTAGTTTGACGTAGTCAAGCTGGTGAATCACCGATGTTAAGCAACAACAGTACCTAGATGGGTGTCTAGCTCGGAATTGTTAACTGGAGTACAGTTCAAATTCCTGTTGAATTTGTTATATTCACACACAAATACTCTTGAAAAGGTATGAATCCATCTCTTCCCCACCCTCCACAGCTACCCATTATCACCTCCCAAAAGAAATCTAAAAATATTTTCTGGTTTTAAATAACCTGCAAAGAAAGCTGTAGAAAAATCAGCCAATCTGATGTAGTCCTAAAGGACAAAACTTGTCAGGTTTTCCCTAAAATTGTTCTTGAGATATACATTAGTTTTAAAGAATTTTTTTTCTTAAGACCCTAAAATGGTTGGGATCTTTATACAAAAGAAATATCTAAAGATCAAGTGTAGAGCTGAACAATTGTCTTGTGACACCAACATACTTTGCTGCTTAAGAGAAGTACAACCTTATTTTTTTTTTTTTTTTTTAGTCACAAAGCAGTGTACATTGGTGTTTCTTTAAGTGTGCCAAATAAATAAACACTAGGATATTTGTGTAATGTCTTCCAGATCTCTTCCTCTTCTCCTAAAGGACCAGCAGTGTTATGTTCCCATTTTGAAGTGACACAAGTTCAATTTTACCTTAAAGAAAAGCCAAAAAAAAAAAAAAAAAGGAAGTGATCCGTCCAGTGTATTACCAATTATTTCATTTTTACCCGTCCCCCCGCATGCTCCCCACTCCCTTTCCAAAATTTCATCTTTGGATCCCTTCCCCCAGCCTTACTCTTCTCTTTCCATTTTAATACACAATGTGCCAAATTAAACACCAGGAAATGCCTTGTTTAGATGAGTTTTAAAAAAAAAAATAAATAAAATAAATGACTTTTTTTCAAAAACAATTGCATTCATTTCTGCAGAAAACATTTTTACCCACCCCCTCCAAACAATGTCTGGCTTTTCATCCATAAACACTGCCATTGTCTTAATTTTCAAGAAATTTGACTCAGTATAGATTCTGTTTAAAATCTTACCAAAGTAGTCTGTCAGAAAAATTCAAGTAATACAGGGATGCAGCAGAAATACTTCTCATATAATGTTAAGTAACTTGTTGCATTGCATTGCCGCTAAGGTCTTACAATTTATGTGGGAGCTGTTTCTGTCGTATCCTGTTAAATAGCTTCATTCATTTGACTTAAAAAAAAAAAAACACACACAAAGTAAATTACTTAAAGAAATCAAGAGATATAGAGTTTAAATTATTAGTTTATAATATAACTTCTGAAACAAAATTGGTTTGGTGACAAACAAGCACAAAAGATCTAGAAATCCACTTAAGATTTGCCATTAGCCAAAATAAAATAAAATGGAAATTATTTAGTTAAAAAAAAAAAAAAAAAAAAAAACACTGTTCACCCATGAGCCACTCAATTTAGTAGGAAAGATACTGAAATGACTTGGTACCCAAGAATACACTATATTAAATTCTAAAAGCAAAAGTTCTTAACTAGCCAGTAAAACAAAATCAAAGGGAAATAATTCAGACAAGTTTTCAGAGAACAGATATTTAGATAATGAGTTCAACCTTTTCCACTCTTGATTATTGACAAATATTACTTCATGGAATTCTTATTTAAGCCTCCTCAACTGCAAATAGCTCCATTTTTGACTTCATCTGCTGCAACAGAACATAACAACACTACAAAATTCAAACATGTTCTGAGTTGGCTGCAGTAGTAGGAAACATTATTTATTTTTTTTTTTTTACTTGGCAAAGTCATAGAGTACTAAAGGTTTTAAGCCCCCACCATTCCATTACAATGTTGGTTAATGGCAAGTCAGATGCAAAAATGGCACCTTTTCTACATGAAGAAAAAAGTTAATCATTTTTGTTTGTCATCTTCACTGTCCCTATTAATGTTATGAAAAGTCCTGTCACAAATTGCCTTTTAATATTGGCCTTGCTTGGAGGAGAGAAGAAAAAAAAACAACCCCCCTCTGCAGTGTGACAAAATTTGTGTCTTATCTTTGAGAGAGAGAGAGCACCTTTAAGATGTCAGCCATTAAATAAATACATTCATTTATGACAACAAACTGGGATCTCTGCACATTTGTGGTTGTTCTATCACAATGCTGCCAGAGGACCACCCCCACCAAAAAAAAAAAAAAATAGTGAATTGTGGGTGGGGGGAGGCAATCCCATCAATTTAAGATTTCTGAATGTAATTGAATAAAAAGGAAAAAAAAAAAAATCTTTCTTACATTTGATGAAAACTGGCTTTTGTTTTAATTCTTTCTATTTTTTGTGTGTGTGTATGTATATATATATATATATATATATATTTTTTTTTTAATAAGAAATTTGACTTTTTACCACTTAAAAATACAAACAAGATACATGCAATGCCATCTTAACCCCTAACTGTTGATGATAGAAATAATATAATGCATTTGTATTAATGTTACAACTGTACTTGACTTCCTCTTGTTATCATTAATTGGTTAATAGACATTTTTTTTTTTGAAGCTGTGACATAACTACTTATATTTTCCATGTGTCTGGGTCACAGAAGTTTAAATAGTGATGGTAAATGCAACACATGGGACCAATGTGGAAAATAGGATAATCCAACACTTAATGTTCAGGCCAAATAGATATTTACATTTACCCCTTGAACTTTTGATATAATGGGGGAATAGAATAGAAACCCCCACCCCATATGTTTTTTTTTTTAATTAAAAAAAAACAAAAAAACAAAACAAGAACATTTAAATTAAAAAAAACACAAAACAAGAACATAAAACAAGAACATTTCTGATAACAGAATTGCCCACTTTAAAATATGATAGCAAGAGACACACACAACTGCCAATTTGACTTTTTGCAGCAATATAAAAGGACTATACATTTTGCTGTTGATTAACTTGTCTAAAATAGACAAAAATGTCTGAAGTTTTCTACACCTATTATATCTACAGCCAAGGTATGTGGTTTCTCCATGAAGACAACTGACACAATAAGATATTACTTAAAAAAAATAAATAAATAAATAAAAAGAAATCAGATAATGTGATGAGGTTAAATTACTGAAAGGAAAAGAGTGCTTATAAATTAAGTAGAGGTTTGCCAATCTTCAAAAAAAAAAAAAAAAAAAAAAAAATAAAAAAATGCTTGACTCTTTATATCTTATTTTGGGTTTTTTTTTTTTTTTCCCCCCACTGTTAGCCATTATAAAATAAGGGAATTAATGAATATTTACTTTTGATTTTTTAAGAAATGTATATCCTTTATTTTAAAGTCAAAATTTGGGGCAAGATTAAGAAAGAAACAGATGTATTAAAGATGACATCTTCCTTTCTGAATTTGGTCAATCAAGAAAGTTTGTAGGTTAGAAACAAGGAACCAGCTGGTGATGTGAGAGAGAACAAGGAATTTTCGTAATTTAGGCAGAGAACATACATCAACAAAAAAGTCTGAAACAGAAAGAAAATGAAAACATTTATGAAACAAACTTTATTTTCATTTTTTTTTTTTTTTTGGGAAATAAAAATAATAATAGTAACAAAAGTTAAGATTTTTCAAGTAAAAATAAAAACAAAATTTTGGGGGGCTTTTCTTAAGCCAGATTTGAAGAATGTTATTAAACATTTAACTTAAAAAAAAAAAAAAATGAATTTCTATGATATGGAGTGTTCCTGCAGATGAATTTCTGGGTATGAGATCCCCATAGAGATTTTAAGAATAGAGAGACGAGGCAAAAAAAAAAAAAAAAAATTTTTAAAGATAAGTCCATGTGTATGTTAGCCACTAGTCTTGCTGGGATCCAATTGTGTTAATAAGGAAGGGTGAGAATTCACCTGGTTTATTGTTGATTGAAGATTCTGGGTGACATCAGAGGCAGACAATCGACAGTGTTCTCTTGCAGTCACTGTACCTGAAATTAAATATTGAAAAGGTAGATATAAAGTTTAGTTTATGAATATCATGTGGATGCCATTCTATTATCAGGCATTTATTTTATTTTTTGAATAGAGAGTTGTGCAAGTCAGTGACTACAAGCACTTTGGTACACTGCAAAAAGGCATCAATTGATTAACTAAATTTTAACTATAAAATGTCCAAATCTATATGATTAATAGTGGGTAACTGAATGACAAAATGGATAAAATTCTATAGAATATTTCTTCTTTTGAAGGAACTTTTGATTAATTTCTTGAAACAAAAGTTTTTTTTTTTAACCCCCTCCCCCATTTATCATACAATTTGTAGGCACTATTAGTTTGAGACAGATAGAAATGAACAGATTGAAATAGATAGATATATTGGAACATATAATACACAAATTTGTATGATTAATACTGACTATCAAATTAAGACATTTCCTTTGTTAATGCACTTATTTACTTAGAATGATGACCATTACTTATTGCCAATTAAAACTGTTTTTACATTTGCATAAGATAAGTAACAGATGGCGATGAAAAGACTAATTTGTTTGAATAATGCACTGACTTGTTTGTGTCATGTAATAATTGTAAGTAAAATGATGCACTAAAATAAGTAACCAAATAATCGTTTTAATGATGCAATTAAAAAATAACTACTAAATTTGATTGTTTATTATATGTCTAAATGAATTATATTTTTTTTTTCTAATAAAAAAAAAAAAAAAAAAATATTTTTCCTGTAAATTTTTCTTTTTTATTCTTGATTGTAGTAAAAAGAGGAAAAAGCATTGTTGCTTGCCACTCACCCAAATGTAACTGACTCACCTGAATTGGGAGAGTCCATGTGGGGTAGGGGAGAAGCAGGCGAGATCGATTCAGTACAGTGCAACTGGCTTGTATCTCTGCTATTTTGCATCGGTACACTTTCACCATTGCAGTGAACATCTGTGCACAGCCCATTCCCCACAGCAGCAGGGAAACTACATGTCACCCCACCAGACGTTGAAAATGTACTGGCCTGTGAGTAGTCAGCCTGGAGAGGGGTTAATGGGGGTGTTGTGTCCAGATTGCAGTCCCCCATTTGGTTGTTAAAAAATTCTTTGCGATTTGAATTGGTTGTAAGCAGGCCAGGAGCACCATTTTCATCAGGTTTGTCCATTGGTTGAAAGGCCAAAGAGGGCATGTCTATTTGGTCTGCAGGCTGGTCATAGATAGCATGGAGGTTGTCATCAAACTGAAGACTACTGAGGCCAGGGTAGAGGCCCGAAAGTGGCATCATTTTGGACAGCTGCTGTACAACATTAGAAACGGGAGACTGTAAATTATCATATAGGTTAGTGACCATGGAGCTGTTAGATGTGAGGGGAGCTGCTTCGCAGGTGGGTCCATTACTGGAGGTGTAGTTGTTGGGGTGACTACCAGCTAAAGAGGCCAGAGGGGAGTCACACTGTGAAACTGTGTTGTCACTTGCAGAAGATCCTGAAGTTGAGGAGCTGTTTAAAAAGCGAGTGGAAGGGAACATGTTAGATGCAAAATTGTTAGTAAAAGTAAGCAAAAAATGATAAAAAATAAAGAAAAGTTTTGGAGCTGCCATGATTTTCAATTTTTAGGAAGTTGCTGTATCAAAAGATATTGTCTATAATTTAAGAGTTGTTTGGTTAATCAAAGTTATTGCATTCTGTTGTTAAAGCAGAGATTGTATAATTGAGCAGCCAAAATCCAGATGCCTTCAGATTTTACAGTCAATAAAGGAGTGACAAAAAAGTCAAGCAGGTAAGTACCAAGATCACTACTTTATAAATTAGAATTACATTTGCTAAAAGGGTGTTGGGAATGTTATCATTTGCTTTAGATTGCAGTTTCTCTTCAATACAAGAGTTTAGAAAAAAGACGAACTCAAATATTAATTTTTACAGTTATTCTTGAGATTAATGGAAAAGAAAAAAAAAGCTTCTAAAAAAGTTAATTTCACTCACTTTTGAATCATTCCACCCCAGTCAAAACAAAGAGCCATTAAGAAGCAAGGAATTACTGAATGTTAAAGAATTTGATGAAAATCATTGAGACAAGATGACAGTAAAGAGAACAGGACTCAAGGATGATGACAATCTTCAAAAATTTAAATGTAAAGTTAACTGAAAAAGCAAGTCAGGAGAGTTCTATAAGGAAGAGCAGATGCCACAATAAGTTCTATGCTATTTCAACTGTAAAATGTAAACCAAACTGCCAATTTAAAAGCATGCTTAAATTCATAAAATTGAGGTACCAAAGAGGAAAGCTCATCAGAACAAATGCCATGAAAATTATATATATATATTTAAAAAAAAAAAAAAAAAAAAAAAGCACAGGAAAGCTATGCTTCATGACTGTTTAAAACCCTTGTTTTTGTCCTATAGGAAAATCCAACATGGTGCGTAAATGAAATATTTGGCAAAAAATGCCATTTGTCAGTAACATTTTAAACACCTCATAGAATGTAAAGTTCTTAAAGCAAACCTGTGCCAAACTGTTTTCCTGAATCCTTGATGACTTGGCTGTCTGAAAATGACATCAAGATGAAATAATGGAAACTGTGAAAAACACAATTATGCGCAATAAGTTTTTGATCAATCAGTAAACTTCTGGACCTTTTCAGGTGACGTTATAGGATTCAGACGGCTATTGTTTGCACATGGAATTATTCACTGGTTTTTAATCTTCGATTTTGTTGTAGAAAATATCGCTCGACAGTTATCATTAAGAAATTATGCCCAATTTTCTGAGAAAAATCACCTTTTTTATCAAAAGATATTTATTTTCACTTCAAAATAATATTCAAACAACATCATTGGATAAAAGGAATGGCTAAAGGGCCCGGTGATGCGAAATATGAAATACATGCGGCGAAAAAAAACGATGTCATCTGCTAAGTGTTGTTGATATCTCCTGGGTCACATGGTGTTAAAAACAAAACAAAACACATCAGGCCATTGTTTAAACATAGGTTTAAAGAAAAAAAAACCCCAAACCTTATATCAAGCCCCCTACCAATGTTGATTTTTTTTTTTTTACTCTTATCTGGGCAATCATTAAGAGCTGACGACAACTTGTTCTAAATATTTATTGCTGGCTGGCTGACCTAGACATGTCAAAATCAATTTGGCTTAATTTTCCTTATTGCTATTTTTTGGGGGGAACCTTTTGGTTTCTGGTGGTCAGGAATTGCAGATAAATCTTTCACTTTTTACTAAAGATTTCTGAGGTTGAGTGTCAATTTTTTAACCCCTGGTAGTCATAACTGAAAATTACTAATGAACTTTGTCGCATTTTGACCCCCTAGGAATTTTGATTTCCGTCAAAACTCAATTTTATACCTGAAATAGTTTGATTATGATTTAGGCTGTCTGATTTAAAAAAGTTAATTTCCCATTAATGGGGAAAATTTTTGTTTAGAACTAGAAAAAAAATGCAAAATTTTCACTATTTTTTTCACATTTTACCCCCTGAAAAAAGATTTTGAGTCATTTACACCAGCCCATTTTACTTTTAAATGAAATATGTATTTTGCTTTCAGAAAATATCTAGTTTCCTGATCAGAAGTTTCCTTGATATTTGTTTAGATGATGATAAAACAGTCATTTTTCAATATTTTACTCCTATAAAAGTATGAAAAGCCATTTTTTTTTTTTTTTTTTTTTTTTTTAAGAGAAAATAGGCTGTGACTAAATGGTTTTTGCCATTTTTCAGATGATTTTTATTTGGAATAGAAAATATTTACCATAGCAAACCTGAATTGACTTTATTTAAGTTCAGTCGGGCTATAGGAAACCTCAAACAGCTGTGGCTTTGGTGGTGGAGAAAGAGAGGGAAGGTACCAATAACATTGCAGATTCTTTGGATTTTGCAAAGAATCTCTAAATACATACAAGCACAAAACCAGATGTGGCAGCAATATTTGATGTATGGTAGACTTATAAATGTGAAAGATGGTTTATCGTATTTTTATCACCAGAATCAAACTTCCCTAGCAGCAGGCCTAGCAAGTGATACAATATAATCATTTCACTGAAGGTTAGCATCAGCCATACTGATGAAAGGTTCTCTAAGATGATTAAAATAGAACAGTTTCATTTTAGAGCCATTAAAATTAACAAGCCATTTCTTGCCCCAGTTAACAACAGATTGAAGATAGTTTTTGAGATCAGCTGCCAATTTGACCTTACCGGACCAATCAGAAATAGTTGTTTTATCAGAGATACAAAATCAAGAACTGAGGATTTTCATACTTGTTGAATTCGCAATGGAGGTTATTCAATCATTAATTTAAGAATCCTGATTCAATAGAAATTCAAATAGCAAAACCTTGAAATTGTTATGGATACTACTAGTTTCTATTAAAGAAGACTATTATAACTTGTTTCATGGATGTAAAAAGTGATTATTAGTAAGTAATAAAAAGAACCAGCATTGTTTAAACATTCTAGAATATAAACATATCAATGGTAAGCAAAGTCTTAATTCCCTTACATGCAATTCTGTTGTTGGTTGTTTGGATTTGTGCAACTGCTTCCTGATTCTGGTAAAACTGAAGTTGCAGACTCAAGGTTGATGTTGAGGTATTCCGATGCCAGCAACTGATTGACTGAAACTCGCATTCTAGGATCTTCTTGGAGACAATGTTGCAAAAAAAGTTTCACTGGCGTTGGCTGACAATATAAATATGGCAAGCATAACATTACAAAGAATAAAATGTCATAGGCATACAAGAAATAAAACAGATTGTTTATGAAAGGTGTTTGTGCATACAGTGGCTTTTGATGTATGTATATTTCAAATAATTTATAAAGTAAAAAAAAAAAAAATTGAAAAAAAAAAAAAAAAGAAAAAAGTCGTTTAAAAAAATGTTTGGACAAAATTCACGTACAATGTGAATCTATAAAGCATCACAATTTTAAAAGCGATTTCTGTTTTAATTTGTAAAAAGATGATCAAAGACTTTTTTCCTAGCATCCGTGTATTTTAGAATCCGTAAGAAGGGCAATGGATGTTACAAGTGAGGAATGAGAACATATATATCTAACCTAATCAAATTAATTTTATTCAAACCATTGAAAGTTTACCAGATGTTAGCCATACATCAATAGGTCAGAGTACACCAACCAAATTTTGGTATAAATACAAAACTAACTAAAAAGTTATTGAAGTGTGTTAGTTACCTAGTTAGAAAAAAAAATTATATAAGCATCATCATTGCTGCTGCTATTATTATGAATGAATCAACACATTTGCCAAGGGTCAGTGGCATACCTGTAAGCTAGGGTCAAAGTCACTCTTTTGCTTAGTGGAGTATCTATGTAAACCTGCTTAACTTTGTCTCATAATAGTTAAATACTTACAAAATTGGCTTCTGACAACTGGGATAGACTGGAAACTTTATCATCTGGTTGATGCCACTGTAAAGAAAGTAAAACAATTTAGGCTGCTTATAAAATGAATGAATGAACAAAAGAACGAGAGAGTGAAAGAGAGGGAACTAGTGAAGGAGAGAGAGAGAGAGATAAAAAAAAGGAACTAGGGAGAGAGAAAAAAGAATTGAGAAAGAGTTCAATACTTTGAAATTTTGGCTAATGTAATTCTGAACCATAGAACTCGTTCTTTCAAGAAAGGTCTAAAGTCAGAAATTAAGGAAATTAAGAACTTGCCAACAAAGTCATAAGTCCAAGATGATAAACATCTGTGGCTGGGGAAGGGTCAACTGTTGGTTGTTGCTGCTGTTGGCATTCAGGGGCCAAGAAAGAATAGCCATTTGGTAACATGTAACGTTTCCGTACCCTGGATACCTGAAATTGTGGTAATAGAGGTTTATTATCAAAAAAAAGAAAATATTGCTTCGTCCTCAAAAGGTAAATTATTTCTTTCCTAATTCGGTTGGAACAGAGAGAATAAAATTACTCACCAGTGGTGTTGAGAAGTCTGGCATGCATATGGCTACTGTTCTATTAGTTTTTAATAGCACTGTGGATGGGTCAATTTCTCCATGTACTATTCCTATGCTATGTAATTTATGAAGGCCTTCACACAATCCACGCACAAAAACTTGCCGTTCCTATAATTATAAAAATGTTCATTTAATATACACGTGACAATATTTTGATTCAGCAGAAACAAGTTTTAAATTCCAAGAAATTTTTTTTTTTAAATTTACGAAGTTACCTACTTTGTCCGAGAACTCTTCTTTCAGAAAATTACTGAATGGCTGGCCAAGTAAAGGCATTTGAAGATATATTTGTCTTTGATTCTATGAAGGAAACAAAAAAAAAATATCAATAAGTACACAATGAAATTTAAAAAAAAAACAAAAAAAAAAAAAAAAAATCTTGTTTGATATTGAAAGAGAAAACATTTTTCTTTTAAATAATCATACTTTCACTTCTATGCGCAATGTTCCTTCAGGACATGGCGGTCATGGCTCTCTTCACAACTTCATATCCCTCTGTGGCACTTTGCAGTTTTTCACCCTGCCCCCATTCACAAGCTTGTCTGATAAATGACTTGCCGCTCCAACCCCCCCACTCTCTCCCTTGCCCTCAATATGCCCTGTGAGGGTTAAGTTTTCCAAGCCCTCCTTCCTCATTATGTGCCCAAGTAATTTCGGCTGCCCTTTCCAGATTTTGAGAATAAATTTTTTTTCTATTGCCATTTTCTTTAAGACTTCCTTGTTGCTTACGCACTCTGTCCAAGAAATTATTAGTATCCTTCTGTAGAACCATATTTCAACTGCTTCATCTGTGGCAAGATTGTCCAGCATTCATAGCCCTATAAGAGGATGGATATTGCATTGTAATCCAACATTCTTTATTTCGAACAATATTTTTGTTTCCCCCAGTGCCTTAGCTTTCAGAATGCTTGTTTTGCCATTCCAATACATGTTTTGATCTTGGTGTTGCGTTTTCCATCCTGTAAAAAAAAAAAAAAACTTCCCAGATATTTAAACTTTTGCACCTGCATGAGGTTTATAGTTCCAATTCGTAACTCACATCTTTGGTCTATTATCTTGCTGATGACAATACTTTGTTAGATAAACATCCTTGTTTTGCAAACAAATCACAAGATAAAAAAAAAAAAAAAAAAAAAAAAATGCAAGATTTAAATTACCTTCCCCTTCATTATAGGTGTTGTATAAGAGTAAGTTTTGTTGCTGACACTGTGGTTTGAGACTAGATTGCCAGTGAATAGCATGGGTGATTCCATTATTAAGTAACTCACATGATCATAAAGTGAATAAATAGGAAGTAACATGATGACTATACGATCACAGTTCAATCTTCTTGTCTATCACTACTAGTATATGTTCACTCTCTCTACTCTATGGATTGCGATTATCTTCTGGTCATTAAAAAAATTAAGAAAATTTCACAATGCTTAAAAAGACACTAGTCATTAAAGAAGTGGCATCCCAATTTATTTGACAAAGAAAGAAAGAAAGAAAAAAAAAAAAAAATTTTTTCCTTGGCAATTACTACTTGAACCAGTATTACTAGTGTGAATATTATTAGGTGTTACTACCAGTACCAGTGTCTACGAGGTCTCAAATATAGGACAAGCATTTTTGGAAGTGATAATGAGCAAAAGTGACATGCAAAGTTGTCCAAAATCACAAAAATAGGCTAAAAGATCCACAAGTGATTTCAGGATGATGATAGTATCAATAGCATCTACAAGTTGTTTTCAGACAACATTAACTGAATTTTGAAAGAATTGTCAATGCATATTCAAGCCTAAAGAATTTCTCGACTAAATTTACTGACTTTTAAAGTAAAATTTTTCCTTATAAAAATGTACAAAAATCATTTGAATTTTTAATAAATATCATTTCATGTTAATCATAACATAGTTGTGACATAATTGCCATTATTTTGGCTTCATTAGCAGCAGCCTCAAAAATATTCATTTTCAGAAAAAAAGAAAAAGAAGAAAAAGAAAAAAAAGAAAAAAAAGAAAGAAAGCTACTTATGATGATAAATCACATTTTTTAAAAATAAGATTGTTAATTGAAGAAAATACATTTTAAGTCAAATTTATCAAAACACACACACACACACACACTATAGAAACATATAAAATTACACACACAAAAATTTTTTTACAATGCTTAAAAAGACACTAGTCATTAAAGAAGTGGGATCCCAATTTATTTGACAAAGAAAAAAAAAATAATTAAATATACAATTTTCAGCTTACCTTTGAAAAAAACACTCCTTGAATGGGAACAAGATTTGGAGATTGAATGCTGTAAAAAGATTTTGCTTGATGAAGAAATTCTTCTTTTCCAACTGGTGCATTGTCACCAATTAAATATTCCTGCAAAAGAAAATTATAACAAATGTAGATTTTATCAAAGCTTAAACTGAGAAATGACAGTGATTACTGGGCTAATATTTTCTACTTTGTGTAAATGCAAATACAACAGGGGATTTAAGGGTTTTCAGTCTGAGAATAGGAGATGAAAATAGAATTGCATAGATCGAGAAAAATAATATGAAAATTTGAGAAATTTCTTTGATGCTTATTTAACAAGTTAAATAATTCAAGTTATTTGCTTGCCAAAAAAAAAAAAAAAAAAATAAAAATAACAAAAAAAGCCTAAGAGACGAGGGAAAGAAAGATAGGACAGGCGAGGGAAAGAAAGATAGGACAGGCGAGGGAAAGAAAAGATGGGAAGGTGAGGGAAAGAAAGATGGGACAGGCGAGGGAAAGAAAGATAGGACAGGCGAGGGAAAAGAAAGATGGGACAGGCGAGGGAAAGAAAGATAGGACAGGCGAGGAAAAGAAAGATGGGACAGGCGAGGGAAAGAAAGGGAGGGGAAAGAAAGATAGGACAGGCGAGGGAAAGAAAGATAGGACAGGCGAGGGAAAGAAAGATAGGACAGGCGAGGGAAAGAAAGATAGGACAGGCGAGGGAAAGAAAGATAGGACAGGCGAGGGAAAGAAAGATAGGACAGGCGAGGGAAAGAAAGATAGGATTATATGAGGGAAAGAAAGATAGGACAGGCGAGGGAAAGAAAGAGGAAAGGAAAGATGGGACAGGCGAGGAAAGAAAGATAGGACAGGCAAAAAAGGGGAGACAAGGAAAAAAAAGAAGTGGCAACATGGAAGGGAAAAAAAAAAAAAAAAAAAAAATTAGAGATTAAGTGAGTGAAGCAACTTACCTGAATAAGAATGTCTTTAGAGTTAAAGTGTGACTGGTAGATTCCTGGGGCTATTTGCTTGTCTAGGCTGTAATGGTCAGGTTCTCGGCCAACTTTCACCATTCCATTGTAACTCTGTCAACAGAAGAGATAAAGAGAATATAGTTATATTGGTGTCAAGTTCGCAACCCCAATGAGAGAAATAATGACATCAAATTTTAATTTAATTTCTTTTTTAGACAAATATTTTGCTCCAATCGAGAATTAATTTTAATATGTATAGCGAATTAAGAATTTACTTGAGTTTGATACTATACCATGGAGTCAATATGAATAATGAAAAAAAAATTTTTTTTTTTGTCATTTCACTGCAAGCAAGGCAATAATGCCACTAAGATGCAAGAGATTATTTGGAGGGGAAGAGAATGTGAAGACTTAAGATAGAGATTGACATTGCCACCTACACTCTTCAAAAATATAAATGCAAAGAAGCAAGAAACTGGAAGAGAGTTCCACCTGCAAGAAGTGCGAGAAAATAAACTATTATAATAGAAGTTACGGTTACCTCTAGCTATTTCAACAGTAAAATGGTGAGACCTAATTGCAAATCTAGTAGTGTGCTTAAATTCATACAGTTGAGGTACAAAGGAGGAGAGATCATCAGAACAATTATTATTAAAACAATTTTTTTTTTTTTTTTTTTAGAAAATACAGAAGCCATGTCATAGCTGGGAGAAAGTGGCTAATGCCAAGATGCCAGGTCAGGACTGCTAATATTATCAATTCTTTGGATTTTGTCAAGAATCTTGGAGATGCATAACAGGAACACCAGACCATATATGGCAGCAATATTCAATGCACAGACAATTGGTAGATTTATAAATGTGCAAGATTGATTCTGGATTCTGGCAAGAAAAATTGTCTGGCCCAACACAGTGAAACAACTTTCTTAGCAGCAATAGCAAGAGATTCAATATGATTTTTCCATTTAATATCAGCAGACATGTTAGGCAGAGAAGGCGTTAGGAGTCACTCTCCTGGAGATTAGCATCAGCCATGCTGGTGGAAGGCAAAAAAAGTTTCTCTAAGATAATTAAAAGAGAGCAGTTTCATTTTGGAAGTGTTAAACTTACCAAACCATTTCTTGCTCCAGTTAACATCAGATTGTAGATCATTTTTGGGCTCAGCTATGAAGTTGACTTTGTCAAACCAATCAGGCTTACCATTAAGACAGGATTAAGTAGTTGTGTCACCAGTATAGATACAGAGTTGAGAACTGATGACATAAGGAAGGTCATTGATGAAAACTATGACAGAGCCCTGGATTACACATGCATTAATGTAAATAGATCTAGAAGAGTGGCCATCCAAAACAACTTTCATGTCACGATTTGATTGAACCAGCTCAAATATTTGTCCAGAAATACCATAACCTTTCAATTTAGGAAGGAGACCAGTATACTAAACATTGTCAAATGCCTTTGCAATATCCAAAGCAACAGCCAGAGTTTCACCATTCTTATTGAAAGCTTGATAGTTTCTTTCAGTAATAATTATTAGTACATCAGTAGTTGAGTTAGAGAAAAGAAAGCCATATTGCTCGTCTGAAAGATGACTGGGGGGGATACTTGACTCTCCAATCTTCATGATTACCCATCACAACTGGTAGGTTTTCCAGTTAGCTTATGGTGTATTCACATATCTGATGAAGGTGTTTCGAGTGAATGACCAGTGTTGGTGCGTCCAGGTTTTAGTGCACATAACAGAACATCACTGCTAAGCATGTCTTTACTACTCCAGAAATGCCCCATAAAATTTGTTCTCGCTCAAATGAATTGAAAGATGGAAAGTAAATGGCTTTAGTCTAGTATACATGTGGAAGGATGGAGGAAGGAATGAAGTAAGTAATGAAGACAGCTTTTTCCTTAAAACTGCCAATAGGATGTTTTTCTGACTGCTACAATCTTAGCCTTTTCAAGAATAGTACTGTTACCTTTTGCTGCACTCATTATCTCTTATGTTCACAATATAATTCAGTAATCCTCTACCTTGAGTAGCTCTTAGGCCTTTTACTGGGTGAACATTAATGTTAACAAAAAAAAAAAAAGACAAAAAAAGGTGGGTGGGGTGTAGATTCCCAGACTGTTGACAACTTGTCCATTGCAGCCCAAGCTTGTTTCATGGAAGAGATGTTCCCAAGATAGGTAAACTGATTGACCATCTTTAATGGCTTGCCTAACACAGGAGATAACCGATATGTCCTGGAAAGGGATATATTTGATCAAAGTAGCTAAGTGGGTTTGGCTACCATAATCAAGTAGTACATGGTAGCAGTAATCGACTGGTACTCGTCGTAGTTGCAGGTAATAGGTATAGATCAATAGAATAGCCGATGGCGTAGTCCAATGGGTATCGCCACAGACTTAAACTCTGTCATACCTACACATCCGTCTGTATTTATGACGGACACCAGCCAATCATATTCCAGTGAGGGGGAACACAGGTGTATGCATATTCCATTATATCAATAACAAATATGCTGAAATATTTAAATGAAGCATCAAAAATCATTTGCACCAAATAGTTGCTTTGATGGGTGGCTTTTATATAAGTAGAAACTTACTGTTCTGTTGGTCGATATTTTACAATGCAAAACACAAGATATAAAGTAAAATGAACACTCAATAACCATATAAAGAAAATAACATCTTTATAAAAAGAAAAAAATGCAAAGTATGTGTGTGTGTATATATATATATATATATATATATATATATATATATATGTGTGTGAAAAATATATAGAAAATAGGAAAGAACTCATTAGGTAAATAATCCAAAGTTCTTTAGTATTTTTGTTATTATTTTTAAAAAATGGTGCTCGATACAAAAGTAGAGCATAAATATAATTATTTATTTAAAAATACGATTCCAACACGCGTTCTTATGTTTCAAAACAAGAGCCGAAAATTTCAATATAATTATTTGAATTAAATTGAATTAAAGTAAGCTGTTCCATCTTCAAGTGAAATTTTTTTTGGAATAACTTATTTCTGAAATTTACGTTTTAATAGCATATTCATTATTGAAATCAAAATTTCTATGGTAACGGCTAGAGCAATTGTTTAAATAAACAGGGGTGTAAGGTGTTAATAATTTGTATCAGTATAAAGTTACATTCACAGATGTCAAGTCAGGGTAAGGTTGGGGTGTCTAAATTTAAAACGGAAGATGATTTTGCCTAGTCTGGTTTACGTGTCTATGGAGATTTATTTATTTTTTATTTTATTTTTTCTGAAAGGGTTTTGTGTATATAAAAACTGCCGTAACATTTTTTTTTTGACGACTTCATAAAGGGTTATCTTTTTTTGTAGGGCATTTAAACTATTTATTAGGACTATGGATTTGAAAAATTATTGTTTGTTTGTATGCTAATTATTCAATGCAAAAATTTGATGATGTCGGCAAAAAACCATTAACTCATGTCTATTGTTTAATAGATTTTTATTATTTAGAAACTTAATGTGTAGTTTTTCATGTAGGCATAAAGGGCATGGGTCATCCCATGTTTTACAAGTTCTAGTTTTATATATATATATATATATATATATGAGAGAGAGGAAAAGAATCAAATGAAGAATTCCACCAAGTAATGTTTTCAATTAGATGAAATGGGGTTGGCACAGAACACTGATTTTTAACATTCAAAATGAATCAACGCTGAGCAAATGTTATTTTGGAAGATTCCTTTTTATTTTTCTGAGGTATTAATATCATTCAATTAATTGAATTACTAATTAATTACTAATTATAATTGCAATTAGAATGTGATTTAAACTTTCAAGTATTTTTTTTCTCTCTCAAGGGTCAGAAATTTGGACAAATCTTTTAAAAGCATAAGCAAGAGATTTCTTTTGTTGCTTGTATTCTAAACTGATGACAGTATACGTTCTAGTTAGGTTAATGGTTCACCAAATTAGCATTACCGACCATTAACCTAGCACTGATGTATACCCCTGGGGATGAGAGCAAATATATAATTAAGGCTCACCAAATAACTGTTCAATCCTAGTTCAGAGTTTTGCAGCATTAACTCTGGAAAGTGTTGTTCAGCTTCTCTGGCAATTTGAGCCTGAAAAGAAACATTGAAAGCGGCAGAGGTCAAAAACAAATTGGTGTCAAAAGAGGCCAGGTGGGAGTGGGTATTATGAGCTAATAAAACCCTCTCCCACTCTCAAAAAAGCAAAATAAATAGATAAATAAAAGGAAGCAGTTACACGACAGAAATATTTTTACGTTAATAAGCAAACTTTCATTTTTGTTGCTTTTTATCCAAACATAACTAGAGTAGTGAAATTAAATTGTTATTCACCCATTAACTGCAGATGACAGGAATTTTCATCATTGTAGTTCTCACAGGAAAATAATAGGTTAAAAATTAGAAGAAAGAGAATGACAAGTCAAGAACCCTGCCTGACCAGGAAAGTTTTCTGTGGCTGAAAGAATAAGGACTTATCTAGATAATTTTTTTTTTTTTTTTATGTAAGGGATTTGAACTGCTTCATTTTGATTTCATGCTGTTTATTTTAACACCACAAAAAAGTTTATTTTTCTCAGCTAATTACATTAAAAAACAAATTTATCAGGTAAGCTTCCATTACCATCAGAATTACAAGCAATGTTTTTGCAAAGAAAAGGTGCATATAAACTTCAGTGATCATTTACAAAGACTAACTTACCATATGTTCATCTTCTTCAGTAATTGCTTGATGCAAATTGGCCCTGACTTCTTCAAGTTCTTTTTTCATTTTCACATGGTGATCATTGTAACCTTCATTCTGCAAAATTAATTACTCGTTATTGTCACTTAGTGGATATATTTAAACAGCAGAACTTTTCTGATGACAAGTTTGGCTCTATTAAAATTTACAATTTCTGTCAGAGTTTCTGGGATGAAGAGTTATTTACACTACATATATATATATATATATATATATATATATAAAAACTATTGTCCTCATCTTTATCTTGTTATCACAACGTTTCAGCTGTTGTGCCCTCTGGCCTTCCTCAGGTATATATCGATCTGGGTAACCGACAGGGAATATGGAACTGAATCTTTTATTTAATCTACGGGAGTAAACTGTTCATGTTCAATTGCTCATGTTTAGGATATCATTAAAACTCCGAATTCCCTACAACAAATCCTACAGGACAATGACAGTGGATTAATGCATTGGTTTGTGTATTTGGTGACAGTGATTGTGAGTTCACTCCCTGGGCATGAGCAGTGTGTACTTGCACTCTGTGGAAATGGGCAAGCAATAACTGAGCAATACAAAATAAAAATAACAAATAGACAAGATATTCCCAAACATGAGCAGTGGAACAAATGGATACATACAGTGAAACCTGTCAAACTTACGCACCCTCAAAGTTACGTTCTGTCAAACTTACTTGAATTTTGAGGGCCTTGTTGGATTTACTAAAAAAAAAAAACCTGTCAGACTTACCATTTGTCAAACTTACGCAAAATTTTGAAAAAAAAAAAAAAAAATCATGCCATTCTTCAAAAAAAGCAACTTATGATCGAAAAAAGCCAACTATACTGACAATTGAACAAAAAAGCAGAGATAGTGGACTATAAAAACAAACATCCGGGGAAAAGGCGGCTAAAAATCGCCATTTTTTCTCTAAAAAGTTCAAAGTTAAGATTGACGGAAGATCTGTCCAAAATTATATAAATTCTAAGAGTAAAATCAAAAGTGGAGTCATACATTGCCAAAAAAATAAATCGAACAGGCCCGTAAAATATAAAATTATTGATGACGCTTTATCAAGTTATATTTCGCAAACAAACTCAAAAGGGGGTTTTATTGATGATTTTACAATAATCACACAATCAAAGAAGATTGCACAAGATAATGGAATAGAAGATTTTAAAGCCTCAAATGGTTGGCTCCAGAGCTTTAAAAAAAAGACACAAACTGTCTCTCAAACCTCTACATGGAGAAACATACTGTGAGGAACCAAAAAACCACGATGAATTTCTTAGCCAAATTGATGAAAAAATCCGCGTCTATGGTGAGGAAAATTTCTTTAATATGGATGAAACCGGATTATTTTATAAATTGATTCCATCTAAATCAGTTTGCCAAACAGCACGAAGAGGATATAAAAATTTTAAAGATAGAGTTTCCATAATGCTCTGTTCGAATATGACAGGATCCATCAAACATAAGCCGATGCTGATCGGTAAAACTAAGAAACCAAGATGTTTTAAAAATTTTACAGGTATAAACTTAGTAAATTATATTTGTTCAAAAAGAGCGTGGATGACGTCTATTTTTTCTGATTGGCTAGATCAATGGAATCAAGATCTTGTTCGTTTCAACAGAAAAGTTGTACTTTTGCTTGACAATTGTCCAGCTCATAAATCTCTAAAAAATTATTCTAATATTGAGCTTGTTTTTCTCCCAAGAAATAGTACTAGTGACTTACAACCTATGGATATAGGAATTATTAAGTCCTTCAAAAGCCATTTCAATCGAATTAAATTTGATAAAATCCTGGAAATGATTGAAGGTGATGATAGTGTTTATGAGAGCTATAAAAAAATAAATCTTGGTAATGTGATCACTTTTACGGATATGGCATGGGAAAAAGCGAGTAAAAAAGTGATAAAGAATTGTTTTAAACACCTCAAGGGAGAAAAAAATACTGATACCGATTTTAATGTCAAAATCGACGAAGAACACCTCGAAGACTACTCAAATTACGCAAGGTTTATCGAAAAAGGGAAAATATTAGATGGGTTAGATTTAAAGGGCTTCAATTCAATAGAGTACACTGAAAACGATGAAATTGAAGAGGAAGTTTGAGATAGAAAACGCGAAAAATATCGACAATATTGGGAGTAATGAGTCAGAAGAAGAGATTAAAGAAACTAAAACACCTATAATAACACACAACAAGTCTTTAAAGAAATTTTTTTTTTAAATAAATGGATCAGTCTAATTGATTGATTAGTTTGCTATGACTCATCAACCTATTGAAGATTATTTAAAGCCAGAAAATATTTTTTAGATTGTAAGAATTTTTTTTTTGTAGATAATAGTTTAGTGATACAAGTCTTACTAATTAACCGATAACGAAAAAGAGAAGAGGTGGATTTATGCCTTTCCCAAGGGTATTTGTGCATAAGTTCATATAATGAACCAACAAAAATTGGGACTTAGCTCTCTGATTAATAATTTGGAGCCATTATCCATTGCAACATCCAAGCATACAGTACCTGGTCTTCCCAAGTGGTCACCCATCTAGGTACTGACCAGGTTCAATGTTGCTTAACTTCTGTGATTATATGGGAGTTGGTGTTTCAACACTATATGTCCGTAAGCAATCTAAGTAGTGTCATTTTACTTTTATGCATGGTTAAAAGACACCGTTCCACAAACAAATGTATATAGCAAAGTAAATCACCATTAAATAAAAATTTATCTTTAGCAGTTTCAAGCTGATTTCAAAATTAACCACAACTGAGAGGTTATAATTATTTTTGCTTGCTTTGGTAAAAGAAGCAAAATAAACAACCTCTGTCAACATTTAGAGGTTTTACAAGTTTGACCAAACACTTTATAACCACACTTCACTACACAAATTTATATATAGGATGTTCCAATAACTTGGACTGATTTTAAATGTGAATTATGTTTAAGTGTCTAATGATTTCTTTTTCTTTCAGATTTAACAACTTAAGTCTTTGGCAGTTTCAACCATGGAAAGATCAACAAACAACGTGTTCCGATTATGAAAATGGATGTTCAAATTTATAAATATACAGCCCGATGTTTCTGCTAGCAAAAAAATGCACACTAAACAGTGACCTTTTGCGGATGCTGAGGCTTTCAACAATCTTCCTTGGATTTTCAACAGCCCAAATGCGACAATTCTGCTTATTAATGAATCTACAAGATGAAAATGGGCTTCATCACTAAATCTTCATCAGCTTGTCTTTCCTTGTGCACCCAATTGACGAATGTACAGCACTCCAAATGGTCAGCAGGTTTCAGTTCTTGTGTCGATTGAATTTTGTAAGCCTGTAGAGACATCTTTTGTCAAAATTTGATGTAACGTTGTTGAGAGGTTCAATTCCTGCGTGCAATGATGAATAGAGATGTCTGGATTTTCGGCCAAATAGCAATGTTTTCATCTGAATGGCGTAAATGAGCACACAATGGTGTTTTCACATCTGCCACTGACCCAGTTTGTTTGAATTTTTCTGATTGTACTCTCAGTTGGTCAATTATGCTGACCAATAAAAAAAATAAAATAATTGCAAAGTGCACAAAATGCATTTCCATTTTAACGTCCATTTTTGTAATAGGGTTCGATAACTTTTAACACGTTTGATTGTTAATCTTTCCATGGTTGAAATTGCCAAAGTTGTTAAATCTGAAAAAAAAAAAAATCATTAGATGCTTAAACTTAATTCACATTTAAAATCGGTCCAAGTTATTGGAACACTATAAAAGACAACTAAAAATAGTACAACATTTACAAATGGGAAGATCCATCAGTTAAAAAAAAAAAAAAAAAAAAAAAGAAAAGAAAAAGTTAACAATTGATCAGAAATAAATGAGTTACCTCCTCAATATCTTGGAGGTCAGCTAGTTTGTGCCGAAGTTGAGATTTAAGCCCTCGTACTTTTTTCTTTGACTCTTGCAGCTCATTCAGTTGGGGTTTCTGGTGTAACCATGGATATAAATCATCCTTCAGCTTCTTGAATTCTGTGATGTATCGATGGAAGTCTGAAAAGGTTTTCTGTTCACTATCAAGTTCTCTCTTTACTGCATGCAGGATGGAAGTAACAAAAGTTGCATTTCGACTGTGTTCCTGCATTTTTTATTTTTTTGTAAAAGAGAGAGTGAAAAAAAAAAATTAAGAAGAAAGAGAAAGAAATGAGGAAAAATAAAGTCTGGAGAGGAAAGAAAGCGTGAATGAAAAAAACATACAGTTTCTTATTGTAGCTACCATTTTATCAACCTAAATCTCTGTAGGGTTCATTTCTTTTATTTAAATTTATATTAGAAATGGAAGTTAAAAGACTTATAATTAAATAATGAAAACTCCTACAAAATTGGTACTGGAAAAACATGGAAATAGAAAAGTTTCAAAGATCTCTCTCTCATCAGCACCACTCATGTCCAAGTTTGAATCTGACATCACTAAGTGTACCCAAGTTGGAAATGGAACTGTCTCAGTCACTGGTTGCATGGTAGGGCAGGAGATGGTCTTAGCTAGATCTTCTGGGCCATGCATTGCTTTCTTTTTACTTCCTGTTCAGTCTTTCTCTTCTCAAAAGTTGAACAACCGAATTGAATTATTCTTTGTCGGGATGGATGTTCAGCAGTTTCCATTTCCCAGGTATTAGAGTCAAATCTGGCTTGAAGAAGCGAAGACTTTAGTTGGTCTTTGAATCTGTGTTTTGGGGCACAGTCTTCAAGAGGCCATTTGGGTGACATGTCTTGAGCAGGAGGATGGCAGCTTCAATGCTCAGCTTGGCTCGTTGAAATCATTCAAACCTTTTCATGTCCTTTCGATATAGGGTCCATGTCTCACAAGTGTAGAACAAGGTGGAGATGACAATGGTGTGGAACATCATGAGTTTTGTTTGGAAGAAGAGCCCATAGTTGCTGAATATGTGCTTGCTTAAACTCCTGAAGACACAATGAGTGGAGTTGATGCAGTGGTCAATGTCTCTTTTGCATGTTCCAGATTGTGAGAGAGAGAGTTGCAGAGGTATTAAAATCTGTTGAAAACTTTAAAAGATAAGCTGCTTATACTAATAGTAATTTCTGGTGTTTCTTGTCCAGGAATAGGCTGTCCAAGTATCTTTGTTTCGTCTATAGTGACTTCCATTCCAATCAATGTTAGGATTTGGAGATGAGAGTTGAACAGCGCTGGGGGTTGGCAACAGAGGAGGCGGGGTGGCATTGTCATCTGTGTACTGGAGCTCTTCGATGTTCAAGTTTTGAATCTCAGGTACATGAGGTGATAGTGGATGTCCATATGAGGAGATCTCATTGTCACCACCAGGTAGATGGAGAAAAAAGGTTGGAACCAAAACAAAATCTTGTTTCAGGCCTCAGAAAGTGCATTCTGCTTGCGGACACATGCTGCCATAGAGTGTGATAATGAAGTCAATGAAGTGATTGAGACAACCAAAGTGATAGAGTTAAGACCACATCGCTGGTCATGGAAAGTTGCCTTGCACAGAAGATAATGTCACTCATTCTAGGTGAATGCTGAAAACCACATTGAGATTTTGGGAGGACCTTTTCTGCAACATCCAGCAAATGATACATAAGAATTCTGGCAAAAGTTTTGCTGGCATTGCAGTGCAGAGAGGTACTGTGGTAGTTGCTGCACACTAACTGGTTTCCTTCCTTGAAGATGATAATGATGTTTACATTTTTGATGTCATCTGAGATGGTTTTAGTGTCTCACATTGATAGCATCAGGTAGAACAGCTTGGTTCTTAAACCGTATGCCCATGGTGGGGTGATATCTTGTCTGGACTGGGAGCTCTTCCAGATTTCATTCATTTATTTGATGGACTGGGGGGAAGCATGTACAGAAATACACACACACAAAAATAAAGAAAAAGATACCCACACAATATGTTGAAAAGTTAATTACTTCACACCCCTAAGAGCTTTCCAACATAATCCCCTTTTTGTCAAATGCATTTAGTATTGAATATGAAGAATTATTCTGACACATTGATCTACTCAGACCAGTATCATTGATCTACTCAGACCAGTATCTTCATTTCATTAAATCCCATTGCAAGGGTTTCGGCAAAGTTTAGTTAAAAATTTCTCTGGTTATCACTAACTACAACACAAACTTGACAGCAAGATGGTGCAACAGCTGAAAGTTTGTGGTGAAATTCACAAGTCAAAATAAATCAGTGTATAATTAAATCAGAGATCGTGAACATTATACAATGAAAGTTTCAAATCAAAATTCAGCTAATAATTGTGCTGATAACAATAGTAAGTAACAGAATTAACACAAAGCCATTAACAAAGTTGTAAATACAAAATTGTAAATACAGAGTTGAGCCAACTTCAATGTGCCATGTTCCTTCAGGATGTTGGCAATCATGGCTCTCCTGGGAGTATCAAATTTTCCAAGCCCTTTTTCCTCATTATGTACCCTAGAAATTTCAACTGCCTCTTCCTGATGTTAAGTATCCCTTTCGTTGACATTGTCTCTAGAACTTTATCATTGCTCACATGTTTGGTTTATGCTATTCTCCGTATCCTTGTGTAGAACCACATTTCTGCTGCTTCAAGTCTTCTCTATCTGAGGAAATTGTCCAACATTCACTGCCATATAGGAGGACCGTTACTATGTAACAGTTCAACATTCTTTTCTAACAATATTTTTGTTTATTAATACTTTGCTCAGCTTTTGAGAGGCAACTTTTGATAATCCCAATTGCGGAAAGGATAATGTTTTGAGAGAAAGTGGCAAGTGTGAGAGTAATTAATTATGAAAGGCGCTGGAGATAATTGGGATGGGTCAACTCAGCCAGGATGGTGGTCAAAGGACCCAGAGCTGAGAAAAGTAGTGTCTTAAATTTATAAAACAAGAAAGTGCATAAGTTGTAATTTTACAAATAGGTAATCTTGACAATTGATGGTCATTAAAAATGCTAGTTATCAAAACACAATAGAAAGCAGACAGGTGTTAAAAAAGTGTTGATTCAAAATATGGAATGGAGGATCAGAACAGATACGATCTGTCGTCCAGAAGTGGAAAATGGAGATTCTTCGTAAACAGGCATAGAATTTAAGGAACGGCCGATCAAGAAGGGCCATGTGTTAAATACCAGAATTTTAAGGTGAAAAATAATTGTTGTAAACCAAAGAACCGATATAAAGGTGAACTTTGTTATTAAATGTGCATCATATTTTGTTTTATTTTTCATTGATGTGCACCTTCACCCTGGTGGATTGACTTAGTACCAAAGATTCCAACAGCAACTGGGCCTGACCATCATATAATTAAAAATTTACAAAGTGGGATAGGACAAAAGTTGGGACTAAACAGGTTAACTTACTGCGGCATCATACATCCTAGATGAGCCCAAGGGCTTGGGCATTACATATTTGGATCAAAGGACAAAGGATCCAGAAGGTAGTACGTTATTAGTCCCATGACCGAAAGTGGCTGAAGGTACCACATTATTGGTAATCATGACCAAGGATCAGCCTCCAGAAGGTATCAAAGCTACTGAATAAATTGTAATCAAGATACAGAGTTATTTCCCCTTTTATCCTGATTCTGCATAGGAAAATGGAAGTAGTGGAAATAATTAGTTAATTATATTTTGTCATTTTTATTGTTGCTTTTTAATCAGAAAGTAGCTTCAATTTATCATACTAAATACACAGACTACCATTAAGATGAAATTATAAAAAGTTATATACCACTCACCAAATCGGTCACTGCAATTTCTTGTTGCAAAACCTGTGTGAACTGTTTCAGCCAATATTGCAGATCCGGGATTTCCTCGCTTGGTGCTAAGGAACAAGTGAGCTTCATTTGCTTAAAAATAAAATAAAATTTTGATTAAAAAAAAAAAAAAAAAAACAGCAAAAAAAACTCATCAATTAAGGCTACAATAAAATACCTTCCTTTACTTTGTATCAAAGTTTACAAACTGAGACAAAAAGCTGACAAGGTATCAACATGCTCACAAGCATTCAAAGCTACATGCAGAGGGTCAACTTATCCCCATTCATTTTGTATTCCTTTGGTAAGGAGGAAATCCCACTTGAACATCACCTTCCCCATAACCGTTACTTTGTGGAAGAGATTCCAGAGAGGATCACTGATCACCAAAATCTTAACCTCTTTAACCTTTAAAACTTGACAGGTGTACATGGCCACCAGTGATACTCTATTTTCCAAGCAGACATGTTTGCCAAGTGACAGACCTTAGTTTCAAAGGAAAATACATTGGTTAAAATATCTATTTTCTATGACAACTGACTCAAAAATCTTGACTTAAATCCCATCAAAAATTTATGGCAGAAGACAAAGAACGACTCCAAAAAGACCTGAAGAATATAAACTGAGCTAAAGTACATTGATTTATGCCATCACATTGAAAGAACATTCTCTGCAGATTGATAGAAGTTATAAAGCAAAGATACCATATTGATTGTTAATCACTCTATACTGTAAAAATTCCAGTGGATGTGTGGCCAAGTGATTAGAACATTAGCATTCTGACCATGATACCCAGGTTCAAATATCATCTGAGCCAACATGTTAATGAAGTGATTTCTTGATAATATTGGCCTGGGGAGAGGATTCCAGTGTGCAACACCATTGGAAATGTCTGAAAACCATACTGTAGAATGACCCAAAGCCTTGTGGGTGAAATTGGATAGACAGAATTGTTGATGGTTGTGCTAACATGAAGTCACAAGTCATTGTGACAAGGTGTAATGGCCTTGTTCAACTACTGTGAATGTTGAAGAAACAAATATGTCTGAGCAGGCATCTGCAATAGGGATTACCTAGCCATCCTAGCAGATGAACATACTCGATGCAAGTAACCAGCCATTATCACAGAAGTTAAAGATTTTTAACCATTCAATTTTTTTCTTCTAATTTGCTTGTTATGAATATGTTGGTTTGAAAATTGTTTTGATGTTCTTTAAACACTTGGGTATATACTGACCAAAATTTATGCAGACATTGATTTTATTGAAAAATTTAATCAGCCTTTTTAAAAAAGGGGCTGACAATGTGCTGTGTATTAGCTTTGCCAAGAAATCATTAGAGGGCAATGTTAAGCAGCAATAAAAACAGGAACTTCATTTACTCTATGACACTGTAGTCCTATTTAACTGATAAAATCTTCCAAAGCATATTGGTGAATTGAAATGTAACCTGACAAGCCTGTAAATTGCTAGCAGAACAAGGAGTCAGAAGAATTATATATAAAAAAAAAAAAATATTGCTAAGAACTAGAAAGAATAGGAAGTTGTGGAGAGCCATGATATTCAACCTACTGAAAGGAAATGATAAATAGAGAAAGAAGGTCTCTAAAAAGTGTCTATATATTTTTTATTTTTAATATTGGTTTGTTTTCACAATTTTCATATACCTTCCTATTCTTAGGGATTCTGCTCTCCAACTATAAATTCAATCAAATTACAACATCAAAAATGAGGCCCAGCCAGGTTAGTAAGCTTGTGACTTTACTTCAATTTTTTCTTAACCTGATTTAATTTCTGATAATAATGTTACATATATTCTTAAAATACATTTATAAAATGCAATGGTAGAGGTCATCAGTGATGTTACCCTGGCTTCATTATGGATTTCAGGTATTGCCACATCAGATCCGTTCTGCCAGAAACCCCGACCTGTTAACAGACCATGACGTGATTTTAATAACAGAAAATGTAATAATAATCAGGAAGTAGATCTTTCTTTTATAATGGCAATGAGACTTGCATTAGCCAACCAGAATTTGCTTGTCTGCTGTCTAGAGGTAAAAGAACAAAAGCACAACATATGCACGCTTTCTAGTTTTGCCTCTCCTGCACATACGCCAATGTTATGGTAAGTAATTTTCTTTTACATTTATTTGAAAAAAAAAAAAAACATTTCATTCAATGAACAGACTTATTCATTCTTTAATCCACAGATCATTCCTTTTCAGCCAAATCCACTGGGATCCTTCTTCAGCTGCATCTGAACTTTCTTTCAGTACTTTCTTTTTTGCAGTTCTCACAATTTATATATATATATATATATATATATATATATATATTCATATATATATAGAGGAAGGTGTATTCAACAAAAATCGAAAATTGCCTTTTTTTTCATTGCAAATTATTCCTTATATCATATCCAAGTATTTTACAAAAAAATTAGAGCCAATTACACAATATTTCAAGTTTAATTTAGGTTTATAGTTCAGAACCATGCAATGTGATGAGGGAACAAATTGTAGATTTGTCTGTGGAATATCATTACATTGTTGTTACATAATTATAGTGAAATCACTAAGGTTTTTCTTGTTAGAAGCATTTTATTTTTGGTCATATATTAATTTAAAATATTCTTTTTTACAGGCTTTATTTTTTAAATGGAATAAGATCATTCTAAATTTCAGAAAATGACTGGAAAAAAGTGATCTAAAGGCAACAATGGAATAAAGAGGTAACGAAGCATAAATGAAATAGCTCCAGTTTGTTCAACTTGGGAAACTTAGCATTGCAGCCAAAGTATTCTAAAATGCTGCCAATAACAAAGGAGAAAATGAAAAATACCTAACAACAAATCAAATACAGTATCAAAATTTATATTATTTTTATGTATTTTTTATTTAATTAAATATATAATTGTCAACAATGTTCCTATAAAACTTGATATTTCCTGTAATAAATTCTTAATATTATTGTTATTATTTTACTTAATTGTAAGGTAGTCCTACATTTACAATACGGCTAACCATGAAAAGAAATGTTGATCAAAACCTTTAAGCATGTATTGCCACAAAATTATCAAATGGTGAATACACCCCTCCTCTGCTGAACAACTGATAAAATCTTACAAAGCATATTGATGATTGAAAGACCAATTGAGAAATCTGAGTACATAAAGTTAATCCAAACTTTATTTTGCAGTGACAGCAAAGACATTGTTACTTATTAACAAGACTGTCTTTTTTGTGTGTGTATATATATATATATATATATATATATATATATATACAACACACATGAGTGAGATAAATCATAATTAAAACATTTTCAGTCTAAAACATTGTTTATTTCTGCAGTCTTTGTGTAACATTGAGTCACAACCACATTTAGTGATGATACCAGTTTCAGTAATAAGTAAATTTTTATGGAGTCTAGGGTGCTAGACTAATGACCAAAGTAGAATGTATTACAGGACAAAAGGGATCTAACTGTCCCTACCATTTCATCTGAAAGGTGGATAGAGAAAGAAATGGATTTAGGTCTTTTCTAAGAGCATTAGTATGAGGTGAATGTAGACTGACTTTACCCACATTTGAACTCCCATTCTTCATGATCTTAACTATCAGGTCTCTTGCAATTATAAACAGAAATAAATTTAATGAAATTCAAAGAAGTTAAATAAAGAAAAATGGTAGCACTTACCTCATCAATAAGCAGTAAAGATTTACTTAAACCTTTCCGACTGGAATCGGTCTCTGTTCGAACTTTTTGAAATTCGATCTCTTTTTTCCTCTGAAAATTAGAGAAAATGCTTGCATATTATAATGAAGAATTAAGTTTTGGTAATTAAAATAAATATTATTTTCTTCCAGTTTAAAGTATACTAGCAGTAGAGCCCGGCATTGCCTGGGGATGTAACAGTAAGAGATAGATCAAGCATCGACCATCATAAAGACTGAAAGATAAAATTGACAAAGATTATTGTTTAAGGTTGATGGACATGCATGTCTTAATTAGTTTTTTGTTTTTTTTTACGAATTGGTCAAACCCAAACTCAAACAAAAACATTGTTTTTAATTGTTATGAGTCTGCCGATTGAAGAGAATTTTATTATAAACAATTGTCTTGTAAATGGAATTTTTAAAGCATTCTGAATGTAAGAATAAAGAAAAAAGTGTGCAAGACAATAAGAAACACTACCCAAAAAAAAAAAAAAAAAAAAAAAAATGAAGTTTTGTTGAAATCGGTTGAAAAATGTAGGAAATCTGATCCCATAGATAAATAAACACACACAAACAACCTGGGTTTTATAATTATAAATCGATAGGAGTTGTCCCCCTTTTATTCTCAGCGATGCCTCTTAATCGTGTTTTCAAATCGATTTCATGCAAAAACAATTGTGTTTTTCCCATTTTTGGCACTGTCAGAACCACCGCAAGGTATTTTACGTAGTCCTGTGAAGTTTTGTTGAAATCAGTTGAAAAATGTAGGAAATCCGATCCAATATATAAACGAACAGACACACACAACCTGGATTTTATAATAAGTATGATTTGCCTAAATTCCTTAAACCGAAATTAAAACTAATGATTTGCAATATCTTTAGTTTAAAAGCCATAGCAATTAAAAAAAAAAAAAAAACACAGAAAGGAGGAAAAAAGACACACTCATATCTCACGTTATGCTGTGTCAAGTGATGACTAAATTTCCATTTGTTATCACAAATAAACCGATCTAAAGTGGTCTTGTATTACTTAACACTACCAACTAAAAAATTATAGTAACAATATCATTTTCATCTACTAAGTGCAGTTTGTCATAGGCAATCATGGCTCTCCATAACTTCCTGTCCTTTGTAGCTCTTAGTAAGAGATCTTCTGCGTTCTGCCAACTATTTACAAAAGCATGTTAGGCCAGTTATTCGCTGCTTTCTTCTGAACCTTTTACCTTCAATGTCCTATGAGTGTTAAATTTTCTAAGCCCTCTTTCTTCATTATGCACCCTAAAAATTTAAACTGTCTTCCTGGTGCTAAGTATAATGAAATTTTCATGTTTCTTAATACTTTGGTTAACTTTTGGAAAACATCTTTTGTTGTTCCAATCTATCTTTGAATTTCGTCCTCTGTTAAAACACTTCTTAGACTATTTAATTTTTTGTATTTGATATCTAAAAGAATAGATAAATCTTGGGCTCATCAAATAGTTCTTTAGGATGAAAACTCTGAAGTTAGACTGTCTATGGACATTTTTAAGTCTACTATTCATTTGTGTGCTAAATATTGCCATCACATCTGGGCTGGTGCTTCTGCGATACATCTAGAAAATTTTTGGAGAAAAAAAAAAAAAAAAATATCTAAAAGAATCTGCAACATTATTGGTCCTGGCCTGGCATCAATCACATTCTCACTATCGTAATGTAGCTTGCCCGTGTTTTTTTTTTTTTTTTTTTCTATAAATATTTTCACAGTAATTGTTCTGATGATCTTTCCTCTTTGGTACCTTGAATTTAAGTGCAGTACTAGATTGGCAGATAGGTTTCATAATTTCACTGTTAAAAATGCTTACTGCAAGTGTAAGTTCTATGTTAATAGTTTCTTCTTTCACACTTCTCACTTAATGGAGCTTTCTTCCAGATTTCCTTTCAATTACAATTTTTAAATATTTAAATGCAATATTTGTACTGTTATCCTTATCTTCATTGCCATATTCACAACATTTTGGCAAGTCCACTGTGCTCAACGACACATGGCTCAGTAGATAAAAATGTTGGTCAGATCCAGTGACTAGTCCCAAAGAGTTGTGAGTTCAATATCAAAAACATGGAAAGTTGAGTCAAAGGGAAATAAGTGAGACATCTGGAAGAGGTATGGCACGTGGAACTAGAACAATCTACCCTGATGGCGAAATAAAGGGTTTGATTTGAAATTCTGATCACCTGAAGAAGGCCAGAGTGTATAATGGCTGAAATGTTGTGAATATGGCAACAAAGATGAGGATAACAGTGAGTAATGTAAATAATCATAATACCTCATCTCAGAGATCTAGACAGATATTAAATGCAATATGTTGCCATCTTCTATTTCATTGAATCCTGTTCTTTATCATTTCACTCCAAACAAGGCAATAAGGCCACTAAGATGCAAAGGGTTACTAAGTGTTAGAAAATATGGTAAAAAATATATTATTAAGGAGAGAAGACAATAAAAGGATAATAATTAAGACAGAAGATAACGACTGACACTGATCTTCAAACATTTAAGTGGGAGGCAAGAAGCCAGAAGAGAGTTCCACAAGTGAGAAGTGCGATAGAAGAAACTGTTCGCATAGAACTTATGGTTAGCATCTAGCCATTTTGACTGTAAAATGATGAGACCTTGCTGCCAATCTAGTACTGCGCTTAAATTGAAAAGTCAAGGTACCACAGAAGAAAGTTCATTAAAACAATTATGAAAGTATTTATAGAAAAGGCAGAGGGTAGCTACAATACGGCAGTAGGAAAATTGCTGAAACCAAGATGCCAGGACTAATAATGTTGCAGATTCTTTGGATTCGATCAAGTATCGCTAAATACATAGCAGGAGCACCAGACCAGATGTCTATTGTCTCGTTTTTTTTTCACTCAGAGTAACTCCTTACATTTTAGTGGCTTTTTATCACATTGTTTAGGATAAAATGATCTCAAAAAAAAAAAAAAATCCTCAACACCAAGAAGTAATGAAAAGATGTTTTTTTTTAAATGAGGTAGTAGAAATTCAAAACAGAACAAACTTTTTGGTAAACTTTGTATTTGAAGTTTTCGTTTTTTTTTTTTTAATCTTCCATGTGTGTGAAAAATATATGGAAGTTGTAGAATTCCTTCCAAAAAGGGGTATCAAAGCAATCGTTAACATTGCAATGAAAGTGGTTGTGCATTCTCATTGAAGGCTGGCTTCGTAGAACACCAATAGTGTCACTTGACCATGTACGCCAAATACCAGCACATGCAGGTCAAACTCCATATGTTCCATTCTGCAACAAACTGTGTGAATCAACAAGTGGGCTGAACAGTGATTTTAAAACCACACCATCCAAAAAGAAGTACCAACAGGATGGTTTCAATGTTGTACTTTTGGAGTGGCATGAAGGTCACCAGCCAGACTGAAGTCACCTTGGAGAATATCTGTGACAATGAAACCTTTGAAAACACATGTACATTCATTAGTAAGAGTGGGATAATGCCAGTAATAGATTCACCAAAATTCCAGTAATTGGCAAATTTAATACTAGGTCTTGTAGAAAAAAAAAAAAACACCATCATGAAAAGATTCATCATTTCCTTTCATCATAAATGTTAGATTCAATAAATAAAATACATAAATTTCAACAATTAAAAAGATAATTGCATGGTAATGACAAACCCAGAAAAATCTTTTTGGCCACCCCCGCCCCCAACACTCACCTTCCATTCTGTATATGCTGGCAAAAGATCTGCCAGGGGAGGGACAGAGTGGATTGAAAAATGAAGAAAGTTTTTATATTCCATTCCTAATGTGTTAACTACATCCTGAAAAACAAGAAAAAAATCTTATGCTAAATTATGCATACTTAAAGTTTTAATAGGACAATAGAAGAAAGGAATTCTTGGATAAATTAATCTTCTGCTTATCATATGATTATTTCTTTTTGCATTGATTAATAGATTCAATTTTTTTTTTATGAATTACCAACCCTTTGCAGATTATTTAAAGTCAGAAAATATTTTTAGATTGTAAGAATTTTTTTTTTTTTTTTGATAATAATGATTTAGTGATACAAATCTTAGCTGGGGGAAAAGAGATGGACTTATACTTTTCCCAAGGTTATTTACATGTAAGTGAATATAACAAATCCAAGGGGAATTGGAACTCTGCTCTCCGATTAACAATTCTGAGCCATTATCTATTACACCCCCTGCACATCCAAGCTTATAGCACCTGGTATTCTCAAGCGTTGGTCACTTTTGTGATGTTAACAAATACTCGTTGTCACTTCCGTAAGACTTTGTAATTGCAGATACAACTATAGTATGCTGGTGAACAATGCTGGTGTCAGACACCTTCGAATATCACTCACTCAAATAGTAATCTGTATAGTGATTTAAACAGTAATAGAAGATAGAATAGAAATACTGATCACCCAACTTTCTAATTATGTTTCCTCTATGGTCATGTGGTCTACATAATTCAATAATGTTATTGCCTGTGTTTGCTCACTGGGGATCGATGTTCAAACTTAAGTGTCAGCAGTGACACGTTATTCCTATATGAGTCACCCATCCAGGTTGTGATCAGGTTCAACATTGCTTAACTTTGGTGATCATACTGGAACCAGTGTTTCAACATGATGTAGCTGTAAGTCCCTTTCACATTAACAAACAGGTAACAGACTTTTATTTTCCCCAGTAATGAAGACTTAATATTGCCATCTTTCAATAAACCCTATTGCAAAAGTTAGCCTACAAAAATAACCAATAAAAATATGCCTAAATTTAAACAATATTGTAATATATCAAAGAGCAAGTGTAATATTAATAACAAAGTTAAGTGTAATATATCATTTAAACTATTAAGGAGTTAAAAATAAAAGGTAATATACTTTTATCTACATTCTGATACAATAATTACAATTGTATACTATTCAAAATTATTTTTTTTACCTGCATTTGATTTAATTTATCTTCCAGTGGAATGTTAGACAGATCAGCCAAACAAGCAGATAAATTTTCATACAGTTTTAGACGAGTTGTGTCCCGTGTTTCTATCAATTCATCAAGTTCACTCTGGAGGAGAAAAGAAGAAAAATAGAGGGAATTTAAATTTATGAACAAACATTCAATGAGGTTTTAAAGCACCAAGAAATCCAACTTGGTAAACACAGTTCAATTTCAGGTAACAGTTGTTACTTTCCTGCAAACACAGATAATGTCATGAATTTAATCACTTTTAGAGAGAGAGAGAGAGAGTATGAGGGAGTGCGCGACAGACAGAGAGAGTATGAGGGAGTGCGCGACAGACAGAGAGAGTATGAGGGAGTGCGCGACAGACAGAGAGAGTATGAGGGAGCGACAGACAGAGTATGAGGGAGGGCGCGACAGACAGAGAGATGAGGGAGGCGACAGACAGAGAGAGTATGAGGGAGGCGACAGACAGAGAGAGTATGAAGTCTTGGCGACAGACAGAGAGAGAGTATGAGGGAGTGCGCGACAGACAGAGAGAGTATGAGGGAGTGCGCGACAGACAGAGAGAGTATGAGGGTCTTGCGACAGACAGAGAGAGATGAGGGAGTCTTGCGACAGACAGAGAGAAGAGGATGTCTTGGCGACAGACAGAGAGAGTATGCGAGGGAGGGCGACAGACAAGAGAGGGAGTGCTTTCGACAGACAGAGAGAGGTATGAGGGAGTCGCGACAGACAGACAGAGAATGAGGGGAGTGCGACAGACAGAGAGAGTATGAGGGCGACAGACAGAGAGAGAGGAGTCTTGGGACAGACAGAGAGAGTATGAGGGAGTCTTGTGACAGACAGAGAGGCGAGGGGAGCTTGGACAGACAGACAGAGAGAGTATGAGGGAGGAGGCAGAGAGAGAGAGTATGAGGGCGCGACAGACAGAGAGAGTATGAGGGACTGGCGAGAGAGAGAGAGTATGAGAGAGAGACAGAGAGAGTATGAGGAGGCTTGGCGAGAGAGAGAACATACATTTCCATTGTTATGACTAAGTACATGTGAATAATTCAATTTTTAAGAAAGAAAAAAAGAATATATGACAATTGCAGTTGTATATTTTGCAAATATATCTTAAAAAAAAAAAAAAAAAAAAAAAAAAATGGAGTACAACAACAACTTAGAGACAAAGTAACTTTTTTTTTATCATAAATAGAAAAGATAGCAACTCAAATATTTAAAATATTGAGTATATCAAAGATATACATGAAGTCAAGAGTAAAGTTTGAAATCACAATCCACTTTGTGCTTGTTAAAACTTATAACAGCGATGTTTTGTTCTTGGCTTTTGTGTCTCAAGGGATATAAATTATCCACTAAATGTGTCCCATTAGCCAAGAAGTTCTCAGCCAATACAGTAGTGATGGTGTAGAGAATGTGTAGGGAATTGGTACTAGAGATTAGCACATTCAGACTACAATACAAGATTTTAAGTCAGACAATCTTGAAAGGTAGCGAATGACATCCAGAAGTCTGATGAAAACAGTACATGAAGAAAAAGGGTTGAGAACCACAGAGTTAGACATTTGTTAACATTAGGGGGTGTTTGCTTACTTATTTCCCCCACTTCAAAGGACGATAACTCAAAACACAATCGAGTTACAGCCCTTGTCTGCTAGTTAGACCACAGCACTTCTGAATTCAATATGATAAGCTGACATGCACATGAAACTCATGGTTTAAAGCCAAACAAATCCTTGCTGTTCTCAGGCAGTAAACAAATAAAAATTATTTTATGTTAAAATACACTTGTCTTTATTTTAATTTGTTTTTGTTCATACCAACAACATGGGATATAACAGTTACTTATAATTGTTGACCAGATTCCTAATTTTTCACAGCAATTTTGTGTATTTGATTACATTTCTGGGTAGAAACTTTGAACCAACAAGTATAAAATCCTATTAGCTAATGCTGTGTTTTTACTCCTAAAACTGGCATTTTAGCTTTTAACCAGAGGGCTTCTATTTCGTTAACAGTGACTTCACCTGTCTATAAATCATAATTGCATACAGAATGCTGATGACTTTTAAGGTAACAAAAATACTTACTTGATCCTTATCAGTACTGAGAATCTCTTTTTGTAAAGTGTTGAACACTGAAATCAAGCTGTTGACTGTGTTGAGGGAACCAGGAGACAGTGTGTGCATTCGGTCACAACTGGTGGCTAACTCAATTGCTTTAGCCAAAGTGCTTGAACTCCCTTCACCATTGCTTGGAAACTGGCTCCTAGAAGTAAAAACAAAGAAAGGGTGTATACAGACATTTTAATGATTATCAATAATGAGGAACATCTTTCTCTGCCAGTCTGTTCTACCTGTGCATATATATCTCACATGTATATTTAGGCAGTAATTTTTCATTAAATAATATAGACAAGTTTTGTCTATTTTAAGTAAGTTCCTTTCATATTGTCTGATAAGCTTAATAACATTATCATTGAAAGACAAAAGGAAATCACCATATTGATACATGTTTAAATCCAATCCAAGCTTTCGGCTTACATAAGCCATTATCAAAGATGACAATTACTTTTCAATATATCAACCAATACACGGACGAAACAATAATGATAATCTGTTTTTGTTGCATGAAAAATTTCAAAGCAACGACTAACTTATGTATACAAGATGCGGAAGCAAAAATCGCACTGCAGCTCGTGACGTCACATGACCACGTGAGTGAAAACGAGTAGAATTAAGTATGGGAAGCCGTTGGTATAAACTAATGGATTCTGTTATCAATTATAGGCATTTAAGAATATTTGTGGAAATTTCGTAGCTTATTTTGTTCAGGTTAGGTTTCAACTGTTTTATATATATAGCTTCAAGAATTTTTAGTTTTTGTTTATTGTTTTCATTTTTAAGCATAGTTGTGTTTTCAACGAGGATTTTCCGAAATTGTGTAGTTGTTGCTTTGAAATTTTTCAATGATAATGTTATTAAGTTTATGAGACAATATGAAAGGAACTTACTTAAAATAAATAGACAAAACTTGTCTATATTATTTAATGAAAATACATACATATATATATATATATATATATATATATATATATATATATATATATATACATATATACATACACAAATATAGTATAGAGTGTTTACTTCAATATTCACACACATACATACATACATATATATATATATATATATATATTGAACAATAAGAAAATAAAAAATTAAAATCTTTAGACACACTGGGTTGTAGATTAATATTCTTTCGTTTTAAGGTAATTTCACTAATTCATCAAAAAATGAGCATGCCATGATGAAAAAAATAGCTCAAACAAGATAAAAACAAAGCTTTATTATCAAAACTTTTGTTATTAAGAGGAAAGACCAAAGGATTTTTTTAATCATTTAATTAAATTTTTTTAATCCTTTCTAGGATGTTCAAAATTTTGTTTTTCTTGTATCAGTGGGAGGACCAAAGATTAGTTGATTAGTATAGGAAATTTTAGTGTCTTTTGTGATAAAACACACCTAGATTAGAAGATTCTTGCAAAAATCAAAATAATTGTCAGATTTTAATGAAATCTTCAGGACTTATTCACAAATGATTTTAAACAAATTATTTTAGATTTTTTTAATTTTTAGGTATGTTACTCTTCCACCTAATTTCATGAAATTTCAAGAAATTAAATTTTAACCCCCTTAATAATTAGCTGAACTCTGAGAATTTAAATCAATATTTTTGTAAAACAAAAAACATTTACAGAAAATCTTTGAATTGTAAAATAAAAGAAAGAAAACTAAGGCATTATTTAATTGCAAAAGCTTTTAACTGCTTTTATAAATAAGATATATTAAAGATACTATTGTGATAAGAAATTTTTTTTTTCCAATAAAATCATTTTCATTAGAATAACTTATGAAGTTTTAAATCTTAAAATTCTGTATTAATTTCACCCTTTACATGATACTATTATTAAATATAAACTATATTTACTAACTTAGTACAATGTATCAAACATATTTTTAAAAGAATTTTGAATTATTTTGTATATGTATATTTAGTGCTGATTTTTGTAAATAGGGACACCCATGTCTATATCCCAGAGATGAAGTATTATTATTTACATTATTTGGACTGTTATCCTCATCTTCATTTCCATATTCACAACATTTCGGCCAATGTACACTCTAGCCTTCTTCAGTTGATTGGAATTTCAAACCGAACCCTTAATTTCATCAACCCAAAGAGTTGCGATTTCAATACCAGGCCACAGCAGTAGTGAACCAAAACTTGGAGAGTTGAGTTAAAGGGAAATAACGGAGACATCTGGAAGAGGCATGGTGCTTGGAACTAGAATAATCTACTCTGGTGGATGAAACAATCACCTTAAGAAGGCCGGAGCATACGACGGCTAAAACATTAAGTATATGGCAAAGAAGATGAGGATAATAGTCCGAATAAAGTAAATAATGTAAGTAGGGACATCCATAAATGGCATTATCAGAAAATATGAGTGACAACTATAGTAAATTTAAAGCCAATGTATCTAAAATTCAATAAAACATTAAAATGGAGAATATTTTCCTAAATTTTTAAGATTACTAAGTACTTAAAAAATGATCTAAATAAGGCACTCAGCTTGTATTGAATCAATTTTTTAACATATAAATCCCTCATAGAAAAACATGTTAAAAAATGCATTTCTGTGATAGTTTAAAGTTAAGTAAATAATGTTTCAAGTCAGATTAATTATACTTTAAACCAGTTAATATTAAAATTTAATATTTAAATCAGTTAATATCAGTTAAAGTTTCAGAAAAGTATATTTTATTATTGGAAGAGAGTGATATTTATATTCTAAGCATAATAAAAAATGCATAAATAATCATTGAACTGCTAAGACTCATGCCCTATATGAACATTCATTGTAATAAATGAAGCCTGAAAATAGCACTTGAGTAGTAGTAGTAGTAGTAGTCTCGAAGTCGCTCAGAGTTGGTGAGTCAGTGTCGGACATTAAAGTATCAACCACCACAACTAGATTGCTGCGTCATTAACTATTATTTCAAGTTCCTAACGTTTTGTACGTTGAACATTTTTTAGGACCGACTTAGTGAAATACAAGCCTCCACTGTGAAACTACTCTACAACACACACACAACAACAAAGCTTGAAATTAAAACTAATATAAAAGGTCCAAGAAAATTTTTTAATTTTTAAAAATTCATTTTAAACCTTAGGTATCATGAATCTGAAGGAACCCAATTATATATAAACAGTGTTGCAATAAAAAAAATATCAAAGTTATTCTTCAGGCACAAACTAATGAAAATGCTGTCATTTCCTCTATGTGCATGTAAACAAGTGTTTGTATTATTGCCAGATACCAGATATTTTCTAGAAACGTTAAAGCAGGAGGATTAAAGAAATATAAAAAGCATATTAAAACATACCTTAGTTTTTTGACCTTTTCTATTAAACTGTTAATTTTTTTAAGCTGAAAGTACAAGAAGTTGAAAAATTTGATGGTAAGCAGATAGCAGATAAAAAAAAAAAAAAAAAAAAAAAAAAAAAAAAAAAAAAAAAAATCAGAAAAAAGAAAAAAAAAAAATGAAAAATCAGAAAAAAAAAAAAAAAAAAAAAATGAAAAAAAAAAGAAAAAAAAAAAAAAAAATGAAAAATCAGAAAAAAAAAAAAAAAAAAAATGAAAAATCAGAGAAAAAAAAAAAAAAAAATGAAAAAAGAAAAAAAAAAAAAAAAAAGAGAAAAAAAAAAAAAAAATGAAAAATCAGAAAAAAAAAAAAAAAAAATCAAAAAAAAAAAAAAAAAATCAGAGAAAAGAAAAAAAAAAAAAAAATGAAAAATCAGAAAAAAAAAAAATGAAAAATCAGAAAAAAAAAAAAAAAATGAAAATCAGAAAAAAAAAAAAAAAAAATGAAAAATCAGAAAAAAAAAAAAAAAAAAATCAGAAAAAAAAAAAAAAATCAGAAAAAAAAAAAAAAAAAAAAAATGAAAAATCAGAGAAAAAAAAAAAAAAAGAAAAAAAAAAAAAAAATCAAAAAAAAAAAAAAAAATGAAAAAAAAAAAAAAAAAAAATCAAAAAAAAAAAAAATGAAAAATGAAAAATCAGAGAAAAGAAAAAAAAAATGAAAAATCAGAGAAAAGAAAAAAAAAATGAAAAATCAGAGAAAAGAAAAGAAAAATGAAAAATCAGAGAAAAGAAAAAAAAAATGAAAAATCAGAGAAAAGAAAAAATGAAAAAAAAAAAAATCAGATCAGAAAAAAAAAAATGAAAAATCAGAGAAAAAAAATGAAAAAAAATGAAAAAGAAAAAAAAAATGAAAAATCAGAGAAAAAAAAAAAATGAAAAAATCAGAGAAAAAAAAAAATGAAAAATCAGAGAAAAGAAAAAAAAAATGAAAAATCAGAGAAAAGAAAAATGAAAAATCAGAGAAAAAAAAATGAAAAATCAGAGAAAAGAAAAATGAAAAATCAGAGAAAAGAAAAATGAAAAATCAGAGAAAAGAAAAATGAAAAGAAAAAAAAAGAAAAATCAGAGAAAAGAAAAGAAAAATCAGAGAAAAGAAAAGAAAAAAAAAATGAAAAATCAGAGAAAAAAAAATGAAAAATCAGAGAAAAAAAAATGAAAAATCAGAGAAAAAAAAATGAAAAATCAGAGAAAAAAAATGAAAAATCAGAGAAAAAAAAATGAAAAAAAAAAATGAAAAATCAGAGAAAAATGAAAAGAAAAAAAATGAAAAAAAAGAAAAAAAAAAAAAATGAAAATCAGAGAAAAAAAAAAAAAAAAAAAAATCAAAAAAAGAGAAAAAAAAAAAATGAAAAATCAGAGAAAAAAAAAAAAAATGAAAAATGAAAAATCAAAAAAGAAAAAAAAAGAAAAAAAGAAAGAAAAAAAAAAAATGAAAAATCAGAAAAAAGAAAAAAAAAAATGAAAATCAAAGAAAAGAAAAAAAAAAATGAAAAAAAAAAAAAAAAAAATGAAAAATCAGAGAAAAAAAAAAAAAAAATGAAAATCAGAGAAAAGAAAAAAAAAAAAAAAAAAAAAAAAAAAAAAAAAAAAAAAAAAAAAAGAAAAAAAAAAAAAAAAAAAGGACAAAAAAAATGTAAGAAAACTAATTTTACTTGCCAGTGCGTGTGGTGACTCCTCTGCAAGTTTGTTGTTATATTCTACTTGTAAATTCTAGAATGGAAAAAAAAAAATTATTGATGGAAAGAGAAAAAAAATATTGTAATGAAGAATCTAATTGACTAGCCTTGTCAGAATTTGAACTCATTTAATTTTGAAGAAAAGACAAATCCTATTCTAGTATGCCAGGGAAATTTATATTCTAATCTTAATCCAAAAATGCACGAGCACTTTATCAAATTGCTTGGATTCATGCCTAATATGCTCTGCCTGAACCAAAGTAATTTCTCATGATTTTTCCTTTATACTTTTTCCTATTGTAGATGCAAACAAGCAGCAATTGTCATAATCATTTCATTACTTCTTTTCTCCCAGTTAATACTGTGGTGAATTGTCACAGTATTAGTAGTGGAGTTTTCCAAACATCCCATTTAAAAAGAACTTTTCCCTGGTTTTACTGGAAAAAAAAAAAAAAAAAAAAAAAAAAAAAACTAGTATTAAAAATGAATTTGTAAGTTTCAAAAATTAAAATATGAAAAAATAGGTTTCACTTTCTTTTCAGTTCGATCTTTTAAAACAATTTTATAAACAATCTGGCTCCTCTTTAACTGGTTCATCACATTCCAAGCAATGAACCAAAAGGTTACTGTCATCTTTGGAGACAATTCAAATACAATCATTACAGGCAGACATCTTTATTGGCCATTTTTGTGTCTGCTGTAGGCTATAAGCCTGTATAGGCAATATTGAAATAAAAGTGGTTTTAATCTCAGGACAGTACTCACAGTTGAAGGATCTTTGATTTTGAGTAACTTAAACTATGGCATATATATTGGCTTATCTATTGTCTATAGAATGACAATTGACAAATGAAATAGTTTTTGATGATGTCATTGAAGAATTTGCCAACAAAAACTAAGAAAAGTTACTTTGTAGAAAGTTGTAATTCTCATTTCAGAAATTAAGATGTTCCTAAATTTTTTTTAACCCCCCCACTAGGTTGTTTTTGCTTTTTAACTGTTACCCGATAGAGTTTAAGTAAGTTTGGTATGTATTTAAAGCATTCTATATCTGGGTATGTGAAAGTAATATTATAATGGTACAAACTCGTTTTATAACTTTAAGAGTGAGTCACTGTGCAATAAGTATTTTTTTTGTGGGGACCTGTAAATTCAAGTGCTGCCCTGGGTGGCACACACTCTAGCTATGCCATTGCATGTTTGTAATTCCCACAAATATGATGATTAAAACCAGAATGTCCTTGCAGTTACTTGACAAAAGGTATTCAGAAGGCTTCTTGACTAATCATGAAAATCTGACCTGCTATTTGCTAAATATTAATGAAAAACATTGTGAGGTATTCAAACATTGTGAGGTAGTCAAACATTCCAAAGTATTAACAGAGTTATTGATTGCTTTTAATAATACTGTGACATTGTACAAATTTGTATTTGTCACTATCAAGCATGAAGGAATTAATATATTTTTTTAAATAATTTTGCAAGTATTTTAACCTTTTCATTAATATTAATCCCATTTCCTTATCTATCTTAAGAAATATTTTGAAATGAAGCTTTATTTTCTTTGTGCATAAACAGAACAAACCAATAAGTTACGATATTGTATAAAAGAAATTCAATTTAAACCATTAATTTGCAGGTAGTTTAATGGATATCAATATGGAAAGTGGAGTTGGCAAGCAAGTTCAAATTCTAGATTGCTGCAAGGTGTAGATAAAGATCCAGGATCGAGACTTGCCATGTTGGAAGTTGATAAGGAAGAGGAGGGAGATGACAGTAGTGGCTGAGAACAGCTTAGCTTTAACAGAGGGAAAGGTACTGGTACAGTTTGTTTAGTGTAACATTTTTTTCACAAAGTAACCCTCCTGCACAAATGAGCCAGTCAAGTTCATGCCTTCATAGAATAAATTCTCCATAAACAACTGGGCTGTTTACCTATTTTAAGATTTCTGGAAAATGTATTCCGTCAAGAAAAGGCCTGGAAAATGTATTCCGTCAGGAAAATGTCTGTGACAATGAAGCTTTGATGTGGCTAAATGTTAATTCTAAGCAGAAAAAGGCTTAAGCCCAAAATGAAATATAAACAGAGAGAGAAGGGAAGACATTTTCCCTGGTAATGTGGAAGTGAAAAAATGTGGATTGTCTCACCCCCTGAACAGTGCACCAAGAGTTTATTTTTTCTTTATAAAAAAACTGGCATGCGAGTAAAGCAAATTGGGAAATGGCTTTATCTCTTTCTTGGGGAATTAGAAAAACATGTCATTGGCAAAAAGAGAAGCAGATGGAAATTATATTTTCATTGGTGAAAATGAATTGAGAAATGAAAACAGGGAAACTCACTGGGGGGGGGGGGTAGGATTATGAAAATCAATCCTGTCATAACAGGCAGGTGGTCTGGTTTGTATTTTCACTAAGACAACAATTGGCCCAAGGATGCAGAACAGCATGTCTCTTTGTTGAGAATTTAGGTAAACAAATATATTTTATTCACAAAAACAAATTGGGAAAATTTTTATCTATTGCTTGGAAGGTTAAAATGAGAAGCAGTGGTTTGGTTTGTGTTCCTGCTGGACAGAGGTAATAGTAGGGAAGTGGAAGGGAGTCAGGGAATTGAAATTAATAAAGGAGAATATACTACAGCCTTTCACCTACTCATTTTAAAAATTAGATTTGTTACAAAGACAGTTATACCAGCCCTGAAAAGTGGGCAGAGTTAGAATACTGAGAAGGAAGGAGAAAGAGGCATAATTTAGCCCTGCCTGTGTGGAGTGGTGGTGAGAGATGTGAAGTAAAGCTCAGTGGGAGGAGTAATCCCTGTGACTACACCCAAGGAAAGTGGATAATTCACCAAATTCGGAAAGTTGATTAAGAAAGTAGAAATCGGGAACAAATAAAACATTTATTGGGATTAATGTGAGAATTGGGGAATCACCGGATCCCCAGAAACCTTTGACCCCAGCTAGTTTTGGGTCAAAGTGCATATAAGCATATGACTTTGGGAGCTCGGAGACATGGGCTGAGAACCCACATTGAGTGCCTCTGAAATCCACATTAGCTGCCGCCAGATTTCCTGATTCCAAGAACTTTGAACCCAACACCTTCACTGTCAATATGATGCAGGAAAAATTAATTTTTGTTGTATAAAGAACCATATAATCCAAGTAAAGATTAACCCCCATGAATTGCTCGTTTTATTTTTTGTTGTGAAGATACTTCTTCCTTAATATAGCACCTGTCATGGATTAAATAAACCAGTGCTATGATACTACAACATCTGATCTTCCACTGTTCTGAGATCAAGAACACAGCATGGACAGAGTTGGTGTAGATCAAAGTGGCCAGCAACCAACAACCAGATTGGACCAGTGTCAACATTGACTAGCATAGAGTTAGCCCTGTGGTTAAAATGCTGTCCTAAAATCCTGAGTACCGGACCACTAAACGTGGTTACACCACTGGGTTTAGGCAAAAGGTGTCAGACATCTGGAAAATGCAATTTTTAAGAAAATGTTTGGAATATGCATTTCTTCAAGACTGATAATTACAGTTACTCGTTGAGTTTAAATTTTCTTTTATAGTTCAGATCTTTCTATCATTTTATGGAAAAAAAAAAAAATTATTTTCATAGTTATTTCTTTATAATATAGTAAATAATTATTTTATAGTTCACATTTTTTTTTTTTTTATAATTTTGTAAATATAAAACTCTTGGCAAAGGCATGAATCCATTTCTCCTACCATCTATTGGTTAAATGCCAACAGACGTGTCTCTCTAGCCGTGGGTGGGACGAATCCAGGAGATGGAAAACTGAATTCCAAATTGTGCAGAAAGAAACGGAAACTGCTCCACTATCTTTCCCAAGAATACATGCCAATTCACAAATAAATAAAAATTTGTGGCGAGTTATGAAGAGACATGATATTGAAAAAAAAGAAAAGGAAGCCTGTGGAGAATTATAATCGTCTACAAAATAAATCCATTTTTTGAAATAAGTGCTTGAACATAACTTTTGAAGGCAAAACTATAGAGCTGTGTTAAGATGATTTGTGAAAGGTAAATTTATGTTCATGCCTTTTCCAAGGTAATTTAACTATAATGAATGATTGCCAAACCAAAATCATTTATGCTTGGGCATTACTTTTTTTTTTTTTTTTAAAATAGTATTAATATTTTTTTGAGAAAATGGCAGCCAAAGTTTTTTTCCTCAGCAGTCAAATGATATGTGTTATTTTCTAAGAAGCAGATGCTTCATGGCAAATAAAGGAACATTATTATGTGCTACAAATATGATTTGCATCATTTTATAACTATGAGTACATCAACATATATTGATGATAAAATTAATTCTGCAAATATTACTGATATCCTTTTTCTTTCTTCAACACATATCTAAGGTAAAAGCTATATAAATAAGGCACAGTGTACATGTGTGTATGTTTTAGAATCTTGACGAAACTGAAGTAACAGGCAATTAAAATTAAATTTAAATATCAGAGTGAAAGGTTTAAAAAGAAACAATTCTTTATTAATGGTTTAATTTTAATTTCATTGATTGATTATCTAATTAAACAGTATTTAAAACTTAATTGGAGCACAGTACATTGCTCACATATTTTTTTTCTTTTTTCTGGCATGGTGTTCTGTGATGCATTTGAAATATTATATGGCTCAGGTTTCCTGTTTTTTTTTTTACAAAAAAAAAAAAGAAAAAAAAAGTTGGTTGAATCTTCATATTAAGTTGGAAATCATTTACCTTTAGCTTGGTGCGAGTATTTGCCAATTCCACAGACAGAACATTATTCTCTTGCCTGGTTTGAACTAATTCTTGTTTAACCGAAGTTAATTCTGATCTCAACTGGATAAGACTCATATTTTCAACAGAACCCCAGCTTGGTGAAGTGGAAGTCATTTCTCTTCTATCACTGTAAACAAAAACAAAAAAAGTGAAAACAAAATAGTTAAAAAACAGTTACTAATTCATAGAAATTGTCCTTCACAATAGCAGAAATTCAAATAGATTTACTTGCATAAAGCAAATACAATAATTTTCTAACATTTTTGTTGTCATATGACTACTTCCAAGATAAGAGCCATAAATAAATTTGACAAACATGCATCCTTTGATTAATGCATTTTCAATTAGTGTGCTAAAATTTCTATATACCAAAATTGGGTTAGTGCATACATAATACTCGATTAGTGCAATAAAAACATTCTTCAGTTTAACTATAGTAATTGAAATTAATTTTTTTTTTATAGTTACTGATATATACATTAGCCACACAATGTTTTTAATATCAGTTTGAAACCAATACAATCTACTGTGTTGCATATGTAAGTATCATAGATGAAATATAGGTACTTCCACTGAATTTTCAATACCTAAGATTTAAAATGAATTTTTAAAAATGAAAAACTATTCTTGAAGATTTCATTTTAGCTTTAATTGAAAGCTAAATAATTAAATTTAATGTTTCCAGTAAGCAAAATAGAAATTGTATAGATCAGAATCTCAACTTTTTGGCTGATTTCATAAAATCAGCTTAAAAGCTGCCATTTTCTTAATTTTAAGAAATTTGTAAACAAAACAAAATTATCAGTTTTAAAAATCTTCCAAAAATAAAATATATATTTGTGACAGGTTATGTAAGTAAAATTAGCAAATTTAAAGTTAAATTAATCTGATTTGGAATAAATATTACTTATAGCATAAAAAATAATATACAAGCATTTCTTTGATCTTTATTGATGCATCAATCATTTCTGAGGTGATGACAGCTAGTATGGATGACCCAGAAGTGACATAAATTTTTTTTTTTTTTAACTACCTAGTAATTTTTTTAAAATCAACATATTTTAAGCAATTAATATTTTCTTGACTTTTACTTAGGTTTCAAGATGCTTTATGAAATTTGGGTTTTTTCTAGGTTCTTAAGTTTACTAGCTTAAACAAAAAGTCACTGAATTGAAGTATGACCCAAACTAAAATACATAAAATAAAAATATTTAGTGAAATAGTAATTAAAAGAGTAAAACTTGAAATTTTGAAAGGATGATTTGCAAAGACGTTAATGATGAAACAGAAGTGAATAATGAAATTGAAAGAATTGCAGAGCACCAGATGACTTAAATCACACTAGCTTTTAAACAATTTTAAAAGCTTGCTTACCAGAAATTGGGGATGTATATACATTAAAATTTATTTTTTAAATATTTGCATACAAATGACTTTTCCAATTTTTGATTTGTAAATGTACTTTTCACTTAACAATATCACCAAACCACCGCCTTGAAGCAATGCAGAATTTTAAACAATTTTTTAATATTATAAATTATTTAATTAAAATTTTTAAAAAATGAAAATAATTATTGTGAAAATTAATTGTTCATTCAATTTTTTTTTCTTAAAACAATAGCATTCTTAATAAATCTTAATTATCAAAGCAATTAAAAACTTTTCTAATAATTAGTTTTTATTGTTATGGCATTTTTTATTTTACAATTCAGAGTAGATTTTTAGTGAAAGGGAAGGGAGAGAGGGAGAGGGAAGGGAGAGAGAAAAAGGGAAAAGAAAAAAGCCTGTGAAAAGGGCATTTTTCTCTCAGTACTTTTTATTGTTTTTAAAAAGCTATTTTTAGAATTTTAATAAAAAAAAAAACAACATATGAAACTGGATTTATTCATTTATTTTTTCTTGTAATTAATCAAAACTACCTCAGATTATTTCTAGTTTTAATTTTCTGAGGTGGGGGATAGTTCGCTATTATTATACAGACTTCACAATATGGACAATTAGATTTCAAAATTCCAAACTGAAGACTTCTTGTAACATAAATACAATTTTAGAAAATTTTTTTCAGGGATACAATGTCAGATGGTTTGGCTCTCATTCCCCAAATACCCATTAGAATTACAGACATTGTGAAAATATAAGGAAAACTTTGTTCACCCAATAAATAGGAAAATATACACCAAAAATATTGATCTCACCTAAAATTAAGAGAATGTTTGGTTCAGAAATTTTACTGAATTTATATGGGGAGAGCAAGTGTAAGAAATGTCTGGAAAGTGTTCCCCTTACCCACAAGAGAAGGACTGGAAAACATTGTTTTCTTTTAAATTTATAATTAGTTAATCATTGTGTTTATTTAAATTTTATCACTTTACAAAATATATATATATATATATATAATTGCAAATTTTATACTTCCAAAACAGAGCTGCTATTCTTTAATCATTATAGAGAACCCTTTTGCCTTACATCAGCATATGGCTGATGCTAACCTCCGGGAGAACAACCCACTGCACCTTCTTGGCCTCATGTTTTCCACCGATATGAAGTGGGTGATAATACTGAATCAATCGTTACATCTGCTGCTAGGAAAGTTGAGTCACTGATGTGCCAGACAATGTTTCTCACCAGAATCCATCTTGCACATTTATAAATCTACCACTTGTCTGTGCATTAAATACTGCAGCCATATTTGAACTGGAGTTCCTCTTATATATCTGCAGATTCTCAACAAAATCCAAAGAAGGGTCTGTAATATTACCTGTCCCAACTTGCTATCTCTCCTTTCCCCACTGCTGTGACAGGACTTCTGTCTTTTCTATAAATATTTTCATGGAAATTGTTCTGAGCTTTTCTCCTTGGTATTTTGGTTGCATGCAGTAAGCATAGTACTAGATTGGCAAGTGGGTCCCATTGTTTTACTGTCGAAATAGCTAGATGTAACTAAGTTCTCTTCTAATCATCTTGCACATCTCGCTTGCGGAACTCTTCCAGGTTCTTGCTTTCCTGTTCTTTTATTGTCCTTTTTCCTATATATGTTTTCTACAGACAATTCTTAAAGAGTTTACATGCACAAACAATAAAGAATTGAGTAAGTTCCAATGAAGCTAACATTTTGCAAAAACAAAATGCTGACATTTGTATAACCCTATAACAAAAGATGCTTTCCAAATGCTAAGCAAAGTATTAAGAAATGGGAAATTTTTTTTAAAAAACAAAGTATACTGAACTGTTGTGTAATAGTGATCCTGACATGTAGCATTTAATACTGGACAATCTCCTCACAGATGAAGAATAGACCTGAGGTAACAGAAATGTTGTCCTATAGAAGGTTGCTGAGAATACTATGGACTGAAGATGTGATCAACAATGAAGTTTTAAGGAAAAGGGAAACAAGGAAGCTTGTATTTAGAATCAGAAAGAGACAATTGAAATGCATACAAAGAAAAGGGCTTAAAGAATCTAACACTCACAGGACAGAGGGAAGCAGCAAATAATCTGCCTAACAAACAAGCTTATGTAAATGGTTGGCAGAATATCGATTAGGAGGAATATCAAAACGACAAACCTTACTAAAAGCTACAAAGAACAGGAAGTTATGGAGAGCTATGATTGCCCAAGTCCTAAAAAGAGACATCACATAGAATAGATTTGCTCATATCAGAAATATAGGTTTTATTATTTTTCTTATATTGTGTGCCAGGGTATCAATATTTAGTTAGTTTAGTACTACATTGGAACAAAATGTAGGTAGAAAGAGTGTGATACATTGTTTTGAAAGAAGGCAAAATTCAGTTTTTTTTTTTTTTTTGCAACATGCAGACATGTGTTCAAATCTTCACAGTATTTAATATTGCCGAGATTATTGCTAACATTTTTTGTTGAGATTTACAAACTCTACGTTTCGTTCAATCTTGCAAACCAATCGATGAAATTGGAATAAGCTCATTTGTTTGGTAAAATACTTTGAGGTTTAATAATTTCTTTAATAGAACTTCATGGGAAACAATATTTTTTTCAAGAAAATTTCTTAACAGCGAAGGATAAATTATTAGGATTTCATACTCTTGAGCATGCAACATTACTGGCTATGGGTAAATATTTCTTTCTGGGGTCAAATTCCAACTTTTTGAAGCGTTTGGCCTTATGAGTTGTTTATAGTTCTCGCAAACACAGGGTGAACAGGAAACTGGACTCTTGTATATAAAAACTTAAAAGATATACAAAAAACAGCATTGCATTTTTCAAAAATCATATGACTCAAACAGCAATCGCTATCACTTTACTTAAAATATTTTTGCCCTTTTTTGCCTTTAAAGGAGTGCCCTTTGCCGTGCTGATGTTGCTACATGCCTTACCTCTTGCCTATCTCACACTGCAAATTTTTTCTAAGCTCTATACTAAACATTAAATCTGTTACGAAAAAAGAACTAAACAAAATGAACATAAAACGATCAGCTTTAAAAAAGGACTCGTAACTGGAAAAACTGAATGAAAAAAAAAAATGTTAAATTTTTTTCCACACCCAACCAGTTCTATGGAATCAGAATCAACGTTGAGTTTAAGCAAGTTTAATGAGCCAATTGGAGTAAAGTGCCATGCAGATTTAAATTTTTCCCACTTGTGACGAATGCAGCTATCGATTTTTTTTTGCATGCTAGTTAACATTAGTGTCCATCAGCTGTTGGCGCTCACGCTGACCAATAGAATCTTCCTGCCTATTTGTGGCAGCCAGCTATAGGCTCTCACTCTGGCCGGTACAAAATGGCAGCATACTACATGAAAAATGCTGTAGAAGCAAAAAAAAAAAAAAAAAAAAAAAATAGATTATTTTCACTGGGAGTTGGGAAATACAGTCGGTCTTGGCCTTCCCACTAACTTGGAGCATGTGCATGTAAATTTTGGTGCAAATCTGTTGAAAATTGTGGCCATGCATTTGTTACACACACACACACAGCCTTTTATAGATAGAGATAGAAGCCTGGAAACTGGCACTGGTTTGGCTTACTGTGTACAGTCATTAAAGATTCAAACTTGTAAAGAATGGACAAACACACACAGGAGCTAGCATGGACATGCACCCCTTCAACAGACAGACACACGGTTAAATTTTGTTGTCATTTACCAATCTGATACTAAAGACTTACTGGGAGATGACTGCCTTGTTCATATTAATCAACTGGTCCATGTTGCTGCAGGGTGCTGGTAAAGGTCCAGCATTGAGGCTTGCCATGTTGGAGGTAGATAGGGAAGAGGAGGTAGATGATGAAAGTGGTGGCTGAGAACAGCTTAGAGTTAACAGAGGGGAAGGTACAGGTATTGTTTGATTGTTTTTCTGATGTAGAATTTTCTTCACAATGTAACCCTCCTGCACAAATAGGTCAGTCAAGTTCATGCCTTCATAGAATAATTCTCCATAAATGCCTGTGCCATCTGTCAGACGAACAGAAGGCCGGAGTCTGAGCAGCTTACCATTGGTAAACTCCTTCACAAATGCTACCCCCTGAAAATAGAAATGGGGGAAAATAATACAATAGTAGACAAAGGTTTTTAGTTACCATATTTTTTTGTGTGTATAATACGAGAAATTTTGGTTAACAATTAAAAACAGAAAAGGGAGGGATTGTATTATACATAAGTATGTTTTTAAAAATTTAAAGTCTCAGTTAAAAAAAAAAAAAAAATTATTTGAAACAGCAAGATTGCAAATACACTCAGCACAATAGATAACAAAACAAAATTTGCAGGTGTTGATAATTGTTCATGATATGTTGGCCATGTTTCTTTGAGAATCAGCATAAATGAATGTCTTTTTGTCTCTGTTTTTCTCACAAGTTTGTTTATATTTTGATTTTGTTTTTTTTATAAAGTTTTTTTTTTTTTCTTTCCATAGTTAATATATAGAAATATATAATACAGTCATATAAAATAGAGAAATATGATGATTGACACTTTAAAATGTATTAGAAGAAACACATAATGAGCAAACATGTCGTCCATTTCTATTTTTTTTTTTTTAATATTGTGACAAGTGAATACAACATTGAGATAATATGGTATAAGTTTAAAAAAAAAAAAAAAAGGGACAGTGATGGCTGTATTATACTCTAGGATGTAATTTGTTTTTAGTTTCAGAAAAACGGGGGTTGTATTACACAAGAAAATATAGTAATTCTTTGCACTTCTTGCATATAATAAAAGATAATTTCTATTCAGATTTCTGAGCTCAAGAACTATTGATATACACTTATTTATTCAAACTGGCATGGTTGATAGATTTTGGCTGGAGAGCACAATGGTCAAAATATTGTGATTCGAAAAATTAGTGTATTATTAATTAATTAATTAATTAATAATAATAAGAATAATAATGATAATAACAACACCACCACCCCTGAAAAACTTAAATAGTTAAATTTCTGGAGTCTTGATTATATTGTTGGGAAAAAAAGAAAAAGCAATACATGATGTTAGTGCAATTAAATCAGTACAAAAAAAAAAAAAAAAAAAAACATACATTACAAGCCAATTTTATATGAAAGTTAATTGATTCTCTCTTTTTCCACTGATAACAAATTTAGCCTCCTTGGTATCACTGGCTATCAGATATGGTTGTAGATTTCAAAATTTAAAAGTTTAATAACTTAAGAGAAGTTATTACTCTTAATTATATATATATATATATATATATATATATTAAATTAAGTATTTTAGCCATTATTTTATTACTTCATCTTGGTATTGTCATAAAAGCAACCACAATTTAGATTGATATACTTTTGGACTAACAGTGAAAAGTTATACATTATTTTATTGTATTTGATACAGTATGATAAAAACCATCAATAAGTGTAGATAAAATATTGTTTACCATAATGTATTAGATTAAATAAAAAAAAACAAAAAAAAAAAAAAACACAGCAACAACGCTGGATAATGAGATAATGTCCATATCGTTATGATTAATAAAAATAGTTAACATTCATTGTGTTTGTAGCGTTTCATTGCTGAACCAAAATGACTAGTGAGGCTGAGAGAAAAAGCCAAGCTGAGATCGTCCACTGCTGTCAACATGCAACATGAATTCTAGTGTTAGAAAAAACAAAAATGAAAAACTGATTACTGTGTTCAGGTAGTAAAAGGTTATAAGTAAGAGTAAATGTTTTATAGATATAAAGGTGTTAAAAAAAATTTTTTTTTTTTTTTTTACCCCTTTTCTAGTTCTTTGCCTTGAATAATTTGTAAAATTCTTACCTTCTCATCATTGAACTTCTTGCTTTTAGTCAAATGTAAAATCACTTTCCTGGCAAATGGCTTGAATTCACATAAAGATTGGGGAACCTCAACAACATTAGCTGCAGCCATCTCTTCTTCATTGCCATAGTCCACAAACAGAACTCGCACCTAGAGATGAGAAGAGAACTTTACATTTTAATATCAGGTGTGTAAAAAATGCTCAGAAATGTTTACATACACCAAATACATTGTAACCTCCAAGATATAACAGTACATTTTTTCAGAATCACATCTAAGGTTTTGTGCATTTAAGGACAAAAAAAAAGAAAAAAAAGAAAAGTTTTTTAAGTGAATAAAGTTTAAAAGTTATTGGATTTTTTTTCCCCACTAGAATATGGAATCTTGTCATAGGGCAGATGTGGCCATGGCTTGGAAAACCCTGTCTAAGAAAGTCAGTCAACAATAAAGCACATGAAAATCATTTCACATTATCAAAATAGGACTGAAGCTTACAAATCTACTTGCAATATTTTATACTAGAAATAACTGAAAATTTCCCAGTTTCCCTCTCGGAATTTCATGATGAATCATAATTCTTCATTTAATGATTGAGTAAGCTCATAGAGAATTCTACGACAATAAAATATCCGTAGAATTTCCCCTCCCCTATTACATCGTTAAATATTTGAGCTTAACTTTAACAAAATACTGCAATAATAATCCTAAACATGAATGCTGGTTGTTATTTTAAGAAGTAAGGGGGTACAAATTAAAAGATTTGAAATTAACATTTCATTTTCTATTTCATTTAAAATAGACATTAAACACTTCTATCTTCCCTTCAGAAACCAAAGAGCTTCTCTGATGTCTTTTGTCCATTATTTTCTATCCATGTTATCCAAACAGAATTATCCATTATTTATGAAGTATTATCAGGGGGCGTAAATTCTATGCTAACCAAGAGAGGAACAAAGAAAATTATAAGATTACTTAATCCCCCCTCCCCCCCCCACCAAGTGTAAAGCAGTTATCAGTAAAGAAAATAGAATCTACAAACCAAGGTTCATTAAACACTTTTTTTTTTTTCCCTTAAGAAAAGATATCACCAATTTCCTCTTCCCAGATATATCTTAATAAAAAGAAGTCTTATCACTGGCATGTCATTATGGTAGAAAGAATAGAGGGAACAGGTACCTAGGAAAAAAATAATTATTTTCTGGTAACTATTTTACAAAAAGTTACTCCTATTGTCAACCTTGACAGAAAACCAGTCAATTATTGGTGTACATTTATAACGTCAGGGTCAAATAAAAAAAACATTGCATAGAGAAGGGGGGGGGAGATAAATGCAACAAACTGTTACTGGTTGTAGTAAGTATTGTATTTGATGGTTGAGTGGTTAAAATATTTGCTTTCCAACTGTGAGATCGGGATTTGAATATTACCAGATTTGATTTTGTCAAGAAGGTGACCTCTTGATTTTATTTCTCTGCAGGAAATGGTCCCAATGTGGGAAATGCATAGTTTAGCAGCATATCAACTTATGTATTATTTAATACCAAAATCTAAATATTTTGAACACAATTGTATGCCTTCAACTACAGATAAAATGCATTGTTGTTAATTCTACTATAAACTGTATTGTAAGTAATAATACTATAAAAAATGTATTTTTATACTTTCATAGGTCTTTGTTTTTGGATTCACTATTTGCCCATAGGACCCTAACAGGTACTACCACCCAGGTCAGGATGAACCTGGGAACACCAGCAATTATGAAGTGGTTCAAGAAAGCAAGATCAGAAAAAAAAGCAACATTAATTCATGGCTTACCCTGTTGGAACCAAGCTGTTCCCTAATAATACATCGATACCACAGCTGATCTTCAGAAAATTTAGCCGCATAGATCTACAAAGAAAAAAAGAAAAATCATTAAATAAAAGTTGGGATAAAAAAAAAAAAAAAAAAAAAATCCAAGTGGTAGAAAGAGATACAGCTCAGTTAATAAAGACTGAAAATTTTTTAAGAAAAGTAAAAATTTAAAAACATTTAACAGTCAAATTTAATTTTGTTGGTATAGCAAGCTCAGTAGATCTCCTCTACACTTGTGAAACTAAGCTTATCAAATAACTATAAAAAATTTAAAAACCTTTACTGAAGTCATATATATATATATATATATTTTTTTTAAATGATCATACATGCAGGTGGTATGACAGCTAATAATACAAAAAATGGAAACAGAAATTCAAATTCCAGCTGAGGCTATTGCATTCACTTCAAAGTAATCCCTTTGAAAAGGGTAGGAATGCATATTTGCATAAAATATACTTTTGCCTAATGTCAGGAGGCAAATTCCATAAAAAAAAAAAAAACTATCCAATTATTACAACCACTACAAAATTTTTTTTTTTTTAATGCTTTATACCAACCCAGTCAACCTATGTGCAGGTGCTAATAGTACCAACTGATGCCCTTGGAAAAGGCATGAATCCATATCTTCTCCCCACCATACTACTATAGGTTAGATAGAACCACAGACTAGTCTTGGGTGGCAACCAGTCTAAGACATGGAAAACTGGATTTTTAATCATGGAGAAGGCATCAGTAAACCACTCCACTATCATACATGGAAAATTATGGAAAATAAAGAAAAAAGAATGTGTTGAGTCCTGATTGTTTACATTCTAAAGAGACAGGACAAAAAGAAAGAAAAAAAAAAAAAAATTGCTTCAGAGTTGATAATGAACATCCAGTAGCAAAGGTTTAATAGTACCATAATAAGGGTTCCTAAACTTGGTACTTGACCATTTCCAAGGCAAGTAAGTTGGTAGTAAAATTTTGCTTTAATAAGAAATGAATTTATCTAGTTACAAAGTAAAACGTAGCAGTAACAAATACTTATGTTTTTAAGCTATTTAAAATCATATCAACATTTAGCACTCTGCATCATTTATGAATATTACTTTCCTTTTTAATGTATATGGAATCCTCTCAAAATAGTGTTATATATATATATATATATATGCAATTGCAGTAACCTATCCCTCAATTTCAGTCAAGATTGGTTTAGGTGTTGCCATAGAAGGATATGACTACACAACCAAGAAATTCAAATTGCATTGGTAGGACTAACATTTTACCTGGCAAAAATAGTCATCTACAGAGTGCTAAAAGGTTAAATATGCTAAAGAGTATCACTAAAGTTCTATGCAAGTAAAGAAATCAAAAAATTTTGACAATTTTGTTGTCATGCTTAAAAATGGCACATCTGTGAAGTAGTTACTTAAAATAGAAATTTTTGAGAACAAAAGAACAAAAAAAAAAAAAAAAAAAAAAAACTGTGTATAGTGCAATCTCCTATTTTATTTTTTTTGGCATAATTACCTGATCATCAAAACTGGCACTATAATTGAGTATATACAGTAATGATTCTTAGTTTCTTTACTAAAAAAGAAAAAATATATTTTTTTAAATTACCTTAATAAGTTGGAAATTGTCAGCCATTTTCGCCGAAGGACATATCTCTGCCAATTGGTTGGACACAAAAAGGAGACGTTCCTGTACATCTTCATTCACAACTTGCACCCACAAGACATTACAGTTTTCCACATAACTTACTAAGACTGTTTCCTGAAAAAGACAAAAATCAAAATAGAAGATAAACACAGTAACTGCCACTTGTGAAGTAGACTCAATATATATATTTTTTTTTTCTTGAGAACTTTAAGAAACTTTTCCTTCGTATTAACTAAGAGTAGGATTCAAATTAAGGATTGCAGCACCCTGAATGCACAGGGGTAGGCGGACACCCTGTGTATTGTGTGTCTCAAATCATTGAGACAAATCACAGCAAAAACTCATTGCGAGATTGAGATATATATATACATATACACACACACACCAACCTCACAATTTTATTGTTTTTAAAGAAATAAACTCATTTCAGGCCACTTTTCAATTGACAGTTTTATGGCCAAAATAGTTTTACAAAACGTGTGAAAAAACGTCATTTTATTTTCAAGTAAACATCAAAGATCTGAATGCTAGTCAAGAGTTAAAATTTTTGCCGATACACCGGGGAGATATATATATATATATATATATATATATATATATATATTGAAGAGGAGTAGTGGTTTATCCCTGGTTTCTTCTAAAGTTTTCTCATTGACTCTCAGTAGTGCCTTGCATCTTAGTGGCATTATTGCCTTGCTTGGAAGATATATATATATATCTTAGTGGCAACTCTAGGTCAATATATGTAACAAAACAACTTAATATTAAGAATGACTCCTCTCAAAATTTCAAATATGTCATCATCTGTTTAAAAGGAATGATCAAATATTTTCTCAAGTGACCATCCTTCAAGTTCTGTCTTACAATTTATTCAGCATTCTTCATTTCAGTTTCCAATCTATAAATTTTGACAATTTGCAAATGGCTGCTAATTTCCCATAATAGTGTTTATATGCTTTCCTTGCATGGAAACTAAATTGGATTAATTAATTGAATTAATATGAGGAAATATTTAATGGTACAATATATCAAAATCTATGATACTACTATGGGATATTAGAACCACAGACGTGTCTTGGGTGCAACTGACATTCTAGAACATGGAAAACTGGATTTTTAAACATGAGAATGATTTTTTTTAACACTCCACTCATCATACATGGAAGTTTCATGGAAAAGAAAGAAAAGAATGGATTGAGTCCTGATTGTTTACATTCTAAAGAGACAGGACAATCTTGGGAAAAAGAAAAAAAAAAAAAAATTGAGACAGAGTTGTAATGAACTGATCCAAAGAAAAATTAGAAATACCATAAAATTTTATTGAGTTATGAAGAGACATGACCATTTGATGATACCCTTCTGTCTTATATAAAAATTTTGTTTTTTAATAAGAAATGAAATCTAGAAAAAAAGAAAAAAAGAAGCATGTAAACAAATCTTATGTTTTAAGCTATTTAAATCATATCTTCATTTAGCAAATTTATGAATAAAAATCATTTTCCTTTTAATGTATAAACAAGACCTCAAAAATATTAAATCATTGATATATATATAAAAAAAGAGATATTCCCTAGATATTTCAGTTAACATTGGTTTGATATTAATGAAGCTGACTACTACACACTGAAGAAAAAATTGCATTAGTGAATAGAAAATTTTTTTGCCTGTTCAAAATTTGTGTTCTACAGAACACCCAAAAACTTAAATAAAATTAAAATTATTCTCAAATATTCATCTACAAATAAAAATAAATGTATGATTAAAAATTAAAGAAATCACTTTTTGACTAAATTAACATTTGTCATAAAAAAAAATTAATAAATAAAATATAGTTACTTAAAATTGCTGTGTTTTTGTAACAAAATGAAAAAAAAAAAAAAAAAGGATTGTATAAAAGGCACTGTTCCTATTTTATTTTTTTTGGCATAATTACCTGATCATCAAAACTGGAGTTAATTGAGGCATATCAGGATCTAATGATTCTTAGTTTCTTTACGAAAAAGAAAAAATATATTTTTTAAATTACCTTAATAAGTTGAAATTGTCAGCCTTTTCACGAAGGACATATCTCTGCCAATTGTTGGACACAAAAGGAGATTTCTGTACATCTTCATTCACAACTTGCAACCCATAAGACATTACAGCTTTCACATATCGACTAAGACTGTTTCCTGAAAAAGCAAAAATCAAAAATAGAAGATAAAAATAATGCCCTTGGAAGTAGACTCAATATATATTTTTTTTTTTGAGAACTTTAAGAAACATTACCAAAAGTAGTCATTAACAAAATCTTAGGATTCAAAACAGAGGATTGCAGCACCCTGAATGCACAGGGGTAGGCGGACACCCTGTGTATTGTGTGTCTCAAATGATTGAGACAAATCAGCAAAAACTCATTAGAGATTAAATAAATATATACATATAGATAAATGGACCATCCTCACAATTTTATTGTTTCCAAAAAATAAACATTTAAAACTTTAAAATTGACAGTTTATGGCCAAAAATAGTTTTACAAAAGGATTTTGAAAAAACGTCACTTTTATTTTCAATTGGCAAAACATCAAAATCTGAAGTTTAGTCAAGAGTTAAAATTTTGGGAGAGGCTACAGGGGAGATATATATATATATATATATATTTATTAAAAAAAATGATGGTTTTATTCGAAGGAGTTTCTTCTAAAGTTTTCTCATTGACTCTCAGTAGTTCTCTTATATCTTATTAAAATTATTGCCTTGCTTGGAAGATATATATATATATCTTAGTGGCAACTCTAGGTCATGTTTGTTGTGCTCATTACAGTCTTTAACAAAATATACTATTGCTAAAACTAAGGAGTAAAGGCATCATTTTACCATCTAACTAAAATACATAATTTTTAAAAATCTGTGTATGAAATTAACAAAAAAACATTTTGGTGGTTAGGGTTAGTGGAATGCACTAGCCAGATAGGTTTATTTTTTTTTTGTTTTTTTTTAAACTAGTGTGTGTGTATCTATCTTGAGTGGGTGTTTTCAAATATGTCTATGTGCCAGAGTGTTTATGTATCTCTGTGAATTTTTAGTTTAATTTATTATACGTTTATGATCAGTACTGCCAACATATATATTTCCTCAACACTACTACCCCAGTCACGTTACTCAGTCCTCAATTATGGCCACTTTCTTTGATTTTTGCCAACTAAGTCAGGCTAAATTTAATTTGCCCTTTTTTTCAATTGATACATTCAGGAAAAAAAAAAAAAACAAAACTTATAGTATACGGAATAAATTATTTAAAACAATATTTGAAAACAATAAGTTGAAAAGCAATGTGTTATTTGAAAAAAACAGGGCATTAAATCAGATTTTAAAAATTTATTTATAAAATAAAAGCAAAATACATAATATATTATGATGTAATAGAGTCAGACCATAGCCCAACTAACATTAGTTTTATTTCATTTTTTTTTTTTTTTCATTTCTTGTTTATTATGAACAATATCAACAAAATGTATTTCAGTCAATATTTTAAGGCAACGGTTAAAACAATTTTGGCTCCAACTGAAGTCAAGAATGAAAATGATGCACTATGAAAGATTTTCATTGCTTTGAAATAGATATACTTGAATGTCGACTCATTTGGGCTAAGCCCAACCCCCAGAGTCACCACTAATATATAAGAAGAATTAATGGATTTTTATTACTTCAAACAGCATGTATTACACCTATCGTTCCTACACATACAGGAAATCGGAGGAAAATAGGGCCTTGTTGCCAAGGTCAAATCAAACTGCCATTTCACCTACAAAGGAGGATGCAGATTTTCCAGCCGAGAGCAGATTTTCTTTAAGTGTACAAACCTATAGACATAATACACAATATAATTAAATACAGCTAAAAATAATAGATGGAAATTGTGAGAATTCCAGGCTAGCAGGACTGAACTGCAAAATGTACTCAATAGATCACTTGAGCTTTAATATTCAATAAATCAACAGAAGTTCAATTGACTTGTCTGGTTGCATGACGACATTTTTACATCTGACACAAATTAGTGCTTTGATACAAAATGTGCCAGTTGGTGAATCAGACAAGTTGCATTAAGTTTTCTTGATTTATTGAATAATAACTATAAGTAATAAAAGAAAAAATTGACAAAAAAAAAAAAAAAAAAAAATATACTAGAAATTGATAATCTTACATCTCCAGAATCCTCCAAAGAGGATTGACTGGAACGAGAACTTTTGCCATCTTGCTTGTTGTTTCCTCCATGCCGGTTTGGTCGGTCCTCAAATGGCACTGTAATGTTAGATAAGAAAGAAAATTAAAAAAAATATCTTGCATATACACAGACGAGTTTTAATGAAATTTAGTCCGATAATTTTACAGTAGTAAACAAAAAAAAAAAAAAAAAAAAAAAAAAATAATTTTAGAAACACTGGGTGCCTTTGTATTTGTTGTCTTGTGCTAAGTTAAGCTTAATAAATAGCTAGATTTTGATTACTAATGTGCAAAAATATTAACATTGTCACTGTTGCATTTTTATAGCATTGTTGCCTGGTTGTGCTGGACAATTTTGGAAAAAATAAGAAATTTCCATATATATATCTTCAGGAAATGAATCTTTAAGGTTTTCTTCTTGATTATTATAATGTTCTGTAGTTTATATTGAACTCTCCCTGGATTAATATCCTCTTGGAATTATTCCTACCAATCACAAATTGGTTATATATATATATATATATATATATATATATATATCTTCAAGAGGATAAAAATCAAGCTAGAGCTCTATGTACAAGACAGCAAGAATATAATATAAAAGGCTCAAACACTCATATTTCATGGTTATAATTTATTACATTGGAATCGTAATCACAATCCAATTCATCAGATGTACAAATTCAAAAAGAAAACAGACCCCCCCCCCAAAAAAAAAAACAAACAATTTCAGTGAAAGTGTATGCGTGGGATTGAAATGTATGAAAACTCTAGAGAGAGGTGTAACAAAAAGAAGAGGAAAGGGCCTAAGGTGAAGATAAGAAAATTAGATCAGCCAATTCCGCTACCTACTGTGGCACCTTGCATTATTAGAAATATTCATAGAAATATGATTTAATTTTTTCTTATTCGGTTTACTAAACAGGTTGTTGATTTTTTTTAAAAGCAGGAAAATAATTGAGTTGAAAATAATTCACTAAGATTGTACTTGGACGATCCTAAGGGAAGAAGAAGGAAGGGGAAAGAGAGGTCAAGAAATACAAAAAAAAAAAAAACGGTCATTAACAAAAACACGAGTCAGAAAGATATCTTAGCTAGCATGTTGACCGAATTTTTTTTTTAAAGACAATTGGAAGAATAGAATTGGAAATAATAAGAAAGAAAGAAAGGGAAAAAAAAAGACATGATATCAAAGCGGGCCGCTTGATGGAAGCCAGATATCGGTCAAAGCACCTAGCCTACTTTTGCATGGAAAGACACCTTATCAATTTGGATAAAAGAAATTTTGGGAACAATGAAACAATCTTAATCAGAGAAAAAAGTGTCTTTTGGGTTGAGGGGGGACCGGTGGAACGGTATACAGGCTCTGACCTGTTAAAAATTAGAACCCCCCAATAATAAAGTGGAGACATTTTCAATGTAGATAATTAAGATTTTTTGACTATCAGGAAAAACAAAGAGGTAAAAAGAAGGGACAATTTTTTTTGGCTCACAGAGGGCGCCAAGAAGAAGGCGGAAAAGATCCTTTCTGAAGTCAAGTCTAATTAGCGGCGGGCTGTTTGACAAAGTCCAGGTGAGAGAAGGCCAAGATGGTCATTTTTCGTGCGTCGAAAAAAAAAGGAAAAATTAGATTTTGTTTTTTAGAACAAAACGATATAAGCCGCCCGATTGATTACAGGAAACGCCCAATCAGGATCTCATTAGCAAAAACGGTCCGTGGCTGCAGAAAAGAAAAAGAAAGAAATGCTCAACCAGAATAAATTAGCCGAAACGTCACGTGGCTGCGGAAAAGAAAGAAAGAAATGCCGATCAGAATCTCATTAGTCGAAAAAGCGGTCACCTGACATACTGAGAGACCGAGAGAGATGGATGTCGCCTCCCCCCCCAAAAAGCACTATGAGGAAGTAGGGTGAAAACAATAGCGATAATGGGGAAACAGAATTAATGCGGCTATTGGAATTATCGAGAAAACCCTGACGCCGACAGACCCACCCCAGTTTGTTGCGGCGTCAATAAAAGCAGGACCCCAGTCGACAGAAATCAGTTGGAGTTGAGAGTTGCAGCTGGACCGCTGGCAGGATAGAGCCTGAACGCGCCATCAGGCCCGATCTATCCCCTTTTGCGGGCAAAAAGAATCTCAGACAAGAAATCCTTCCAGCCCAAGTCGAAGACAGATGAGTTCAGCCTGGACGGCAGCTTAGAAGAGATCACCTCCACGCATAGAGAGAGCGGCTGAGTTGCGTGATCCTTCCAGCCCAAGTCGAAGACAAGAGAACTTCCAGCCTAAGTTCCACGAAGAAGAAGAAATACAACCCAAGTCAAGACAAGAGAACTTCCAGCCTAAGTTTAAGAAGAAGAAATACAACCAAGTCGGAGAGAAGAATCAACTGTGAATGATCGGAGCAGAAATTAGCCCCAGTGTCGAAACAAAACCGACATACACAATTCTAAAGAGTAGGCACCAAATCTTTAGGTTGTGTGATGGTTGTTGTTAGTCCACAGAGCGGGTCGGGAAATAAGAAACAATTTTTTCTTTATGTAACGGACATTAGATATAAAGGTTGTCACCCTTTTATCAGTAACTTTTTGTCTCGTGAGTTTATTTTTCTTTTACTTGTGTTTTGCCACCCCGTGGGACTCAACTTGTATCGGCCCCAATCCTGCTGGTCCCGTCTGTCTAAGATCTAAACACAGCGTGGGTAGACAGACCCGGAGATCAGTACAGTTGCTTCAGTAACCAGGTATTGAAGCGAGTTGGGAAAAAGCGAGGCTGGTGATCATCAACCAGGGGTTGGAGGCGCTTGCGCTTGGAACCAGGAGGGGCGGCGTCACAGTTGGCGCCCGTAATGTGGGATTCGACCCTGGGCCAGGTGTGTAACCGTCACACTACGTCACAACCTTTCAGTATCATCAGGTGATTGTCTGAAATCACCTGAAGATACCGAAAAGTTCAAACCAAGGTAGCAGAATTGGCTAATCTAATTTTTTTTTTTATGCTTAAAAGCTCTACATATTAAATTTTTATCTTTTTTATACGTGTATTGAGCACTTTTTAATACTGCTGTTTCTTGGTCTAATTAACTCTGACCATTAACATAAATTATACATATGCATACATACACACATTATATATATATATATATATATATATATATATATATATATATATATATATATATATATATATATATACATACACACACACTTCAGCAAAAGGCAATGTAAGTGTCAAACATGTATAGGTACAGGGTCATTAAAAAAGAAAGCAGATTTTAAAAATTTAATAAGACAAATGCAAAACATTACTGGATAGGAAAAGGTTCAAAGTTTATTGTCTTAAAGTTATTCAACATGTATACACTAAACATGAGCATCAGGTGTTGTGTGGCAAACATCAAAGGAATATCCCACTTTTTGACACTTGAATCAATTGATCTGTGGATATTGAATTATAGCTTCAACAATTCAATGTCTAAAATGTTCAAGAGTAGCAGGCATAGGTGGAAGATAAAAATTACATTGGGTAAGATCTGGTGACTTGAGAGGCTACAAACGATTATCAAGGTTCTCTTTTCCATAAATTAGGGCAATTTAAAGTTATACAAGTAAAAAAACAAGCATTTCAACAAGGTTGAAAAATTTTTTTCACTTATTTTAATAAATTTTGAACTCTTTCTTATCTAGCAATGTGTTGAATATGTTTCTGTCTATTATCATTTGTTTTTATTAAATTTTTGAAATTTACACTTTTTTGAATAACCCTGTATGTCGATAGCAGTGGAAGTGTTAACCAGAATTAGAAAGATATCTTCCATTCACCATTTTACCGCAACTGGGTTAACATGCCCCTTCCAAACTCTGAGATTAATAATATCAATGAGATAAGAAAGAAATTTTCATAAGCAGTTAAAAAACAAATTTTCTTAGCAAGAAATTAATCCCCAAAAAACTGACAAAAAGAATCTTATTTATAATGTTAATACCATTCATATTTTTTTTTTTATATAGTAACATTTTTTAAGCCTTTATGCTAAAATTATTTCCTCTTAGTAGATTAACATTGATCAATACTTCATCTTGTATTGTCTAAGTAATGAATTAGAAAAGGCTTCATAAAATTTTCAACAACCAAATCATATCTTTATCCTTTCTCTATCACTTTGAAGATGAGCAGGAAACATTAATTATTGCCAAAGAAATTTAATATGAAAAAGATTCTCACCGATGTCTGGTCCTCTGTTGTTCATTTTGTCCATTCTTTTATCAACAGCTTTATTTCCTGTAGATTGTGATTTGTCTCCAGGGAGTCTATAAATAAAGAGACAAGAAGGTTATTATTGTGTAAAGTGGAAGTGTATATGAGGAAGGGCAGAAAGACATATATATATATATACACACACATACATGATAAGGAGGCTGGGGAAAATATCCAGCTTCAAACTGACCTTTGTCTCTTGTCATTCTTGCCTGTTTTCTTCACTATGATTCGATTGCCGTCTACCTCACAGCCATTGCATTCTTCAACGGCTTTCTTGGAATCCTCATCACAATAGTAGCGCACATACCTGTGTGATAAAGAAAAAAGAAAGTCTAATTTCCATGAAGAAATCAAGAGCAAAACTTCAATGGCAGTTGTCTACTTTAATTCAAAACAGATCCACTTTAAAAAATTTTTCTTTCCTATCTGATAAGTATGCAAAGGATATTTAAGTTTCCTTGATAAATTATTTGAATTGTTAGAAGCTAAAATAAAATAAAAAATTAATCTTAATTTTTGGCAAGTCTTGTCTTTATTTAGTTGTCGCTCTTTATCACAACTTTCCATTTTAAATACACTTCGGAGATTCTCAAAACAATACTCATCTGTAGTGCCCATAAAAAAATACTTGAATAAAAAAAATTGATTATATTGTCATTTCCATAAAAAATAAATAAAAATTAATTATATCAAAAATAACTATAATAATTGTAACAATTAATTCACTCTTTCTCAATCAATGAGAATCAATCCCACTCTTCACACAAACACGTGACACTATCAAATAGGCTGTCAACACGTGTGTCAACAAAAATTTTGGCTCCTTTCCTTTATCAGGCCACAATGATACATTTGTCTTTTAACACACAACAAAAATTTGAGGTAGGAAAACCGCAGACGTTTCTTGTATTTTTCCAACTAAATTATCTGGACAGTAATTACACACATGTATAAGAAAGAAAAAAAAAAGCCACCATACATACGCAAAAGACTGTATACACTTTATTCATTCTTTATCTTAACCTGCTAGATTCTGATCCGTATTTGATCTGAAACTCATAATTTTACTCGGTCTTACTGTCTTGTTTCTCCAACACCAGATAACAACCAAATAATAAATAATACTAGTTTTGTCAATTCTACATCTTGGGGTTTCTCATTTTCTACAAGTATTTTTGCATATATAAATGTTAGGAGGATTATAATTGTTTACCGAGAGTTATAACTCTCCTACACATTTGAGACATCATTTTGTGAAAGCGTTTAGAATTACTTATTGAAGTCTTGTTCATGTTTTCTCTTTCACATTACAAATATTGCCATTTAATTGTCAGAGGGCATATCTTTGCCAATCACCATGTCATTAAAAATTGAATGGAAATCAATTTAGGTAGAGGCCAATGCAGGATTTAACTACATATTTCACATTATTTTTGAGAGAGAAGGGGACAGAGGAGGGTGGTGGGAAGAGAAGGGGACAGAGGAGGGTGGTGGGAAGAGAAGGGGACAGAGGAGGGTGGTGGGAAGAGAAGGGGACAGAGAGGAGGGTGGTGGGAAGAGAAGGGACACAGGAGGGGTGGTGGGAAGAGAAGGGGACAGAGGAGGGTGGTGGGAAGAGAAGGGACAGAGGAGGGGGGTGGTGGAAGAGAAGGGACAGAGGAGGGTGGTGGGAAGAGAAGGGGACAGAGGAGGGTGGTGGGAAGAGAAGGGGACAGAGGAGGGTGGTGGGAAGAGAAGGGGACAGAGGAGGGTGGCCTGAAATATTAAAATTGGAGATAGTACCAACACTCACCAGGCTGTATAGAAATAAAGCAATAGCAGATCTAGATGGCATTGTGTTAGAGATGCTGTCAGCATTAGAAGATTTTGGAATTGATAAGATTACCAAAATAATAAAGGAGATGACAGTAAAATACAAGAAGCAATATTCATAGTGATGCTAAAGACGCCAAGTGCAAATGAATGTCAACGACATTGGGCAATTAGCTTAATGCGCAACATTATTAAACTTATTAAGATCCTAATGAATAGAAGTCAGAGCAAAATAAGATTGGAAATCTGGCAAGAAAAGTGTGGCTTTATTGAAAACATAACGGTGAGGATTGAACTCCTTACACTGTTCTTTCATCTGTAATAATGTATAATGTTATTTACTAAACTCAGTGTGACAAGGTGACATGCAATGGTTTAGGTATTTTGTTTTCTTTTTTTTAATGGCACATCAACCTCTGGAGGTCATCTTAGTGTCAAATCTTTTCTTTAGTGTTGTAGAGCAGTTTTCACAGTGGAGGCTTGTATTTCACTAAGTCATCCTAAAAAGAGTCCGATGTACAAAACGTTAGGAACTTGCAATAAGAGTTAATAACGCAGCAATCTAGTTGTGATGGTTGATACTTCAATGCCCGACATCGACTGACTCACACAACACCACTGAGCTCAACTGGCGACCGCTACTACTACTTATGTGTGGGAGAGTCTATTACAATAGAATAGGTACTATAACATCCCCCATAAAACTTTACTCCGTAGGAGGAAAAAAGTTTTCTTTATTCATTTTTCAAATTTTTACAGAAAATATGAAGAAAAAAAACAACAAAAAAATTTTTTTTTTTTTTTTTTTTTAGCAACATCGTAGCATATTTCCTACGTTTTTTTATCCACTTTTAAATGATCAGCTGCCTTTCTTTTTTTCTTCTGGATTGGCGTACCTTAGGTAAAATTATTTGCAGGGGTTCTTAGATCAAACTTATTGAAAAATCACTTCCATCGGAGTTGATCTGGTTACTGCACGTGAGTTTTTCCCCTTTCACCAAGTACATCATATAGCCAATCCGCTTTTTTATTTTTTTTATATATCTCCAAAGCGTTACCAGAAACAACCTTCCGCTTTGAACTTCTTAAAGATGGACTCAGTTTCTGTAGGTTCTTCCTGTTGACTTAAATCATTTAATAATACTGCATGTCCTTGGCTGCAGGTAACTCGTTCCCCAGTTTTTTTCGGTGTTGGCTTCATTTTTACTTTCTGGAGCTTGTTTTTTTTACGTATATTGTTGGTGTTACCCATTCAACATTTTTAAATACACCCGTTTTCTATAATCTGTCCAATTCTTTATCTATCTGTTCAATTGAAGCAAACAGCACATTCTGTTTCTTTTTGAATACCACCCGAGTGTTTTGTTTTGGTTGTAATTTTGCCTCCATCTTGGTACACGTTCCCAAACCTGGAGAAAAAACAGTAGGAAAAGTTCTCTTAAGTTTTCTAACTAATTTTTGGGCTTCGTAGTTTAAATTTTCAACCTTGAAAGAATTTATTGGTAAATCCCATAATTGAAATTTTGTTATCTAATCCATACCAAGTAAGTTTGTGGTAATTTTCTATGACAAATAGTTTAGCTTTACGCGTTTTTTTTATTTAACGTGACGTTTGTAACAAATTCTCCAATAAACTGTATTTTTTCTCCCGTCACTGACCTCGTGATTTTATTTGTTTTCATTAAAATTGGTTTCCCCAACTTCTTCCACATATTCAAATTTATGATAGATAGGTCGGAACCAGTGTCGAGTTGCATTTTTATTACTTATTTCGATGGTAACAAATTTTCTAATTATTCTGTCATTCACTTCGTCGGATTTTAATTTTCTTATTTTATTGTCTTTATTTTTTGACCTGCAGTGCGAGCTTTCATGCCCCACTCTTTCACAGTTGAAACATTTTTTATTCCTAAAATTGCAATATCTGTACCAGTGTAGTTCACCGCAAGCAAAACATGGCTTCGGGAGTTTTTGTTTATTTTTTTTCTGGTATTTCACTTTTTGTTTGATAGACAGACTTTCTTTTTTGTAGCGTATTTTTCTTACATGTGAAACGCCAGACTGTTCTATCATTTTCGAGTCTTTCTTTATGCTAACATATCTTGTGCAGTCTTCTGCCAAACTGTATCGTAAGACTTTGTTGGTTTTCCAATTTTGATAATACCAATTTCCTCAATTCTGCATCACTTTCTGATACCAGTCCTTGAACAAACACTAAGCATTTAAAGTTGTCATCTCTTAATTCTAGACCTTGAACAAATACTAAGCACTTAAAATTGTCTGCGCTTAAGTCTGCTAGCTTGAATTCTTCACAATGCTTGTTCACAGTGGCTGCATACATTATATAGTCTTGTTCATCCTCTTTCATCAGATTCAAACATTTCCACCTCTTGTGAAACAAAGATGTCTTTTTACTAAATAATTCACTTAATATATTTACCGCCTCGGTAAAAGTCAACTCGCTAGTTTTTTTTTTTTTTCGGTAAAATGTAGTTTACCAATTTGTTATGCTCAGCAGTTCCCAACTTGCTTAAAAGAAGTCTAACCTTCTTTCCTTCAGATCATGTGTGGCAGTCCTTGTTATACACGTTTTTTAAAATACTCTTCAAGAGTTATTTTTGTCTGGACTGTACGTGAATATTTCAATCGAATTCCATATTGTATTCTCTGGGAAAGAAACATTTTGTAAATTTTTCTCTTTCCTCTTCTCAGTTATTTCCAGAATTTTGTTTTGAAACTCCTTATGCATCAGTTCCATTTCTCGTTGAAACTGTATCTGTCTATTAAAAGTTTCTTCCTGTAGTTGCATCTGGAATGTTTTCTGTTGCTCTAATATTGTCATTTGTTGTTCCATCTGGAACTTAAAAAATTCCTGGAATATATTTTTGCATTCCTCCATCTTCGCAAAAAGTTTACACAATGCTTAAATATTGTAGAGGGGGTCCAAAACGAATTTGTAATTCGTGACCTATTTGAGAAAACTGTCTTATCGAGAAAAAAAATTTTTTCTCAGTTGAGAATACAACTGATTTTTTTGTCACTAAGTTGACGTCTTGTCTTTCAAAAAACTTTTCCAAGTTTGTTTTTTTTTTTAAATGTGAATCCGAGATGTTGTCGCTGAAAATTTGACGAGCAAATTTTTTTTTCTTCACTGTATGAAACCGAACTTGTTTGTTATGGCGGGTGGATTTTTTTTTTCTCTTTTGTACGAGTTACAAATCCATGTTGACAAGTGTTGTAGAGTGAACGCAAAGTTTTTTGATTTTTTTCTGTATGAATCCAAAATACATTCGTTGCCAAGTCTTGTATATGGTGAAACGAATTTTTTTTTTTTTTTCCTTAAAATTTTTTTTTTTCGTATGAATTTCAAATTCTGGTTGCCAAAGTTGTTATAGAGTGAACAAAAAATTTTTCTTTTCCCGTATGAGAAACGAATCAATTGTCGCCAATGTGTTGTAGTTTTCAGTGGAGGCTTGTATTTCACTAAGTCATCCTAAAAGAGTCTGACGTACAAAACGTTAGGAACTTGCAATACGAGTTAATGACACAGCAATCTAGTTGTGATGGTTGGTACTTCAATGTCCGACATCGACTGGCTCACTCAACACCACTGACCTCAACTGGTAACCACTACTACTACTACTTATGCGTGGGAGAGTCTATTACAATAGAATAGGTACTATAACATTTAGTACACTTCCGATTTGTAAGAAAGTTTGTAGTTGTTTTTGGTTAAAAGAGGAGTTCTTGTATGCCTTACATATTGGAGGTTCCTCATTTTTCAGAAAAAGAGTCGGGTGAGTGTCAGAATTACCAAACCACCACAGTTCAGTGGTCTTTGAAATGGAGACAAATTTGATGCAAAAAATAGCAAGAATTAATCAGTTATACCAGAACGTACCTATTTCTATTGTAAATAGACTCTCCCACAGATAATAAGTAGTAGTCGCCAGAAAAGCTGAGTGAGTTGTGCGAGTCAGTCGATGTTGGACATTAAAGTATGAGCCCCACAACTAGATTGCTGCTTCATTAACTATTATTTCAAGTTCCTAACGTTTGCATGTCGAACCTAATTTAGGACCGACTGAGTGAAATACAGGCCTCCACTGTGAAAACTACTCTATAACATAATCACAAAGTCCCACTGTAAGTAGAAAGAATCACTTTTTACACAATGCCATGTGGCTTTTGTCTTGGTATTTTAGTATTTATTTATTCATATATTTTCTAAATTTTTAATTTTCAGACTAGTTATTTGTAAATTACAACAAAAATCGTCATACATAGCACGTATAAATCAAGCTTGTTCGGGTTTTTGGTAACCAGTGGGACTTTATATTGCCAGATAAAAGGCAGGAAAATGAAGAAATATTTTCTTCTATTTCCCCATCCCCTTTTCTTTGTCTTATTTTCTTATTGAAAAGCAAAGTCGCCATTACCAACTGTTGGGGAGGGGATGTTGACATGTCAGATTTGCCCCCACCCACCACCACACCTTGGTGGTCTCTGAAATGGAGACGCATGTTGATAAAGTCAGCTAGAACAATTCACTAAATAACCATTTGATCCGAAGATAGCAAGAGTTAATCACAAGGTCCCACTGTAAGTAGAAAGAATCGTTCTTTCCACAATGCTGGATAATCACATTGTTCAGTAATGGAACTTATAAGTTAAAACTTAATTGAAAAAAAAAAAAAAAAAAAAAAAAACTTTTTTCATCCACTCCCTGCCACTTTTTGGTAAGTATTCAAGTCGAAATGTTGGCGACTAAACTGATTACCCCATTCCAAGTTCTGAGTGAGGCAGCTCATTAGCAACCCTGTAGAATGAGAAACAAGACCTAACAAAGGGTGGAGGAACTCTGAGTCAATGGCTAGCAAACTAGAGGTGTTGTCTCCTTAAACCACCATGGAGAAGGTAACAGGAAACCACTCCACTATCAATCCAAAGAAAAATCAACTCAGATAATGTGAAACCTAATGGTGTGAAGGGGGTTAAGTCCATGGGAATTAGCTCCTTGCCTGACATGCACAACAGGTGTCACCTGACCGCCATTCAGCAACTGCTAGCATAAACAGTGTAAAAGGGATAAAAGTCCTCAAAACCTATCCCGAGCCTGGAAACATGAGCAACAGGTGTCACCGGACTGTTATCCTGTGACTGCTCGCATCAAACACAATAACTCTTGGGACATGGAATGCCTGAAAATTGAACAACTCTGGCCAGTTTGATAATGTTAAACAAGAGATGAACAGACTTAACATCAACATTCTAAGTGTATGTGAAACCAGATGGCCAAACAATGGTGATTTTGTCAGTCACAAAGACGATAATTTATGCATGCGGTGAGAAGAACGACAGAAGAGTAGGACTAATATTAGATAGTGCATTTAAGAAATGCATTCTAGGATACCACCAACTTTCCAAAAGAATTCTGGTAGTGAAGTTGAAAGGGAAACTTTTCAATGTGGCTATTTTAGTAGTGTATGCACTGACAGCACAAAGCAAGGAAGAGGACATCAAATCTTTCTACTCTATGCAAATCACAGGAAGTCATCATTATCATGAGAGACCTAATGTCAAAATGGGCAGGGAAAAGGCAGGAAGATTTGGACTAGAAACCCACAATGAACGTGGAGTAAAATGAATCCAATGGTGCACAGCCAGTGACCAGGTAATAGTCAACACATGGTTCCAAAAACATCCAAGACAACAATGGACACGGAGGAGTCTAGGAGGAGAAACTAAAACCCAAATTGATTATATAACCATCAAGATTTAAGAATGCAATGATTCACTGCAAAACCTACCCAAGTGCCGACTGTGAAAATGATCATCACCCTCTTATATGTAAACTAAGAGTGAAACTATGGAAATTGAGGAAGCCTAATGCAGCACCCAAACTGCAATACAACAAATTCCTGAGTGACCCTAGCCTAAAAGAAAAATATATGGACAATGTGGAAAGATACGACGCACACAGTGGAATCTTGAAATAGGACACACTAAGAGATGCTTTAGTGACATCAGCAAACGATATCATCCCAAAGGAGGCAGGACAAAGAAGAAAAAAAAAAAAAAAAAAACAAAAAAAACAAATAGATGACTGATGAGATTCTGAACATGATGGAAAGGAGACAGAAAACGCTGCCAAGATAAGGGACAGAGTACAGAAAATTAAACAATGAAATAAAGACCAAATGCAGCCAAGCTAAAGAAGAATGGCTAAACAAAAAAATGTGCAGAAATAGAAAGATTGAGTACTACCAACAAAAGAGACATGCACAAACAAATAAGACAACTAACAGGTCAGAAGACATGTTCATCAAACAGGCTGCCTAAACACTCATCTTAGAGAAGGAAAAAAATTCTTCAATGCTGGAGCGAGTATATTGGAAAACTCTTCCACGACAAAAGGGAACAACCAGCAATACACAGAACTACTGACAGACTTGGAATTTTGAAAACTGAAGTAAAAGCCACACTGGCCAAATTGAACAGAAACAAGGCAGCTGGGCCAGACGGAATTATAACGGAAATGCTGACAAACTCAGATGACTTTGATCACTGAAATAAATGAAATCTATGACAGCAGGAATATACCAGAAGACCTCAGCAGATTTATCTTCATAGCTACGCCTAAGAAACCAGGCACAAATGAATACAAACTCCACTGAACAATAAGCCTAATGAGCCACATGACAAAACTCACCATCCATATTCTGATGAATAGTGCACACACCAGGATAGGACAAGAACAGTGCGGGTTCATTAAAGACACTGGAACAAGGAACACAATATTCATGCTCGGTAGTACAAATGCAGAAGGACATGTACTTGTGTTTTATAGACTATAAACAATCGACAATGTACGCCACAAGGATCTGCTGGAATTGCTCAGCAACCTTGACATATTTGGGAAAGATATCAGAATAATCAAGAACCTATACTAGCAGCAAACAGCATGTATGTGCGTAGGGAATGAGTTCAGTGAATATGCAAAAATATACAGGGGCATAAGGCAAGGATGGGTCTTCTCACCTGACCTGTTCAACCTATACAGTGAGGCAATTCTAAGAGAATTGGAAATCCTACCAGGCTTTAGCATTGGTGGCCACAATCTTAACAACACAAGATACGCAGATGACAGTACCGATAGCAGACATAGAAAAGAAATTACAAAATCTCTTACAGAAGATAGTGACGGAGAACGAGAAGAAAGGACTAAGCATAAACTACAAGACAACGGAATGCATGGTCACTAATAAGAGGATGAGTCAGAAATGCGATTTGCAGGTCAGGTACACTAGAATCAAGCAGATGTGGAAGTTTAAATATCTGGGAAGTATTTTGACAGAGGACAGTAAGTGTGACACAGATTTGTAGACGTATTGGGATGACCAAGGACACATTCCAAAAGCTAGACAGAGTATTGCGAGACAGGAGGATTTCTTTGGTAACAAAGAAAAGAATACTGAGCAGTTACATGACATCTGTCCTCCTTTACGGCAGTGAATGCTGGACGATTTCCTCAAGGATGGAGATGTGATTCTACAGAAGGATGCTAAGGATATCATGGACCGAGTGAGTGAGCAACGATGAGGTCTTAGAGAGGATGCAAACAAAGAGGAGGTTTATGCTTAACATCAGGAAGAGGCAGCTGAAGTTTCTGGGACACATGAGGAAGGAGGGTCTGGAGAATCTGATACTCACAGATCAAATAGAAAATAGAGGGAAAGAGGGACAAGGGAAAGAGGGACAAGGGAAAGAGGGACAAGGGAAAGAGGGACAAGGGAAAGAGGGACAAGGGAAAGAGGGACAAGGGAAAGAGGGACAAGGGAAAGAGGGACAAGGGAAAGAGGGACAAGGGAAAGAGGGACAAGGGAAAGCAGTGCGTGACATTCCTGGCGGGCTTGAGCAGGTGGATGACAGAACGAGGTCTGGGGGACGTAGCAGAAGGAACTTGTTGAGAGCTGCAAGGGATAGAGGGAGGTGGAAAACCATGATCGCCTACATCCTGAAAAGATATGGCACATAAAAAGAAAGAATGTGTGACCAATGAGAAGTCTAGCTAGAACTACCTCTTATCTTTCTATAATCTCGAGAAGGCCACAAGTGAGGAATAAATGTGCATCATGGTTTAATAGATATTGGTTTGGAACAAGAAATCTGAAAACAGAGTTCAAATTCCAGTCAGGTTCATTACATTCATAGTATGCACAAATACACTTGGGAAAGGTATGAATTCATCTCTTACTCCCAGCTATGGGTTAAATAGCAGGACAGACTGGGTCCTATAGCCTAGGCTGGAAACCAGTTGTAGTGAACGAGATAATCAAGTACCCCGGAAAAAAGTTCGTGTTTTGTGTGTGATCTGCCGGGGAGGGATTGCCAAAAAGAAAAGTAGTCAGCAAAACTCTTATAGCGACTTACCTCGTCAACCCAAGCTTAAAAAAGAAACAAGTTAAATCTGGGAGTCGCTATAAGAGTGTATTAATATACAAATTACGGAGCATCCTATCCTGGCTGTGAATTGAATGGAAAAAAATAGGTTCTGCCGATAAAGCAGTTGATGTTGTCGACTCGGGAGGAAAAATTCGGGCAGTTTTAGCTCTGCGTTTCGTGAGTTATTTTCCTGACGTGTTACAAGTGATTCTCTTTCTTTGTGTTGTGAAAGCCACAAATTTGATTTGAGAACGCTTACTCTTCACCAGTCTATAGCAGAAAGAAAAGGCAGCCTACTGCAGGAAGATCATCTGCCTAGTTAGTCAGGAATCAAAAGAGACATGATTGCCTAGGCATTTATCATGTATGGCACTTAACTGACTGATTCATTAAAAAAATTATTATCAATGATAGCTTGTTAACCATTATCCTACCTTAAAGCACCCTTATCTGCACAATGTATTCATAAGGTCCTGAATTTCACTGGCATTTTGTGGAAGGGTGGGCCATGAGTCAAGGAATAATTGATTTCAATTTTTTTTTTCTTCTTTCAATTGAGATTTATTTCATATATTAAGAAAATAATTTGAAATATATAGCAAAATCTTGCCTTGATTGGTAGCCACAATTTCAACAATGCAAGTTTTACAGATTGGAGAACCAAAATCAAACAAGTACATCAATTTAAATGTCTGGAATGTGTTTTAACAGAGGACAGAAAGTGCGAAACTGAAATCTAAAGGTGCATTGGGATAGTGAAAGATGCCTTCCATAAGTTAAGCAAAGCATTAGTAAACAGGAAAATTTTGTTAGAAATAAAGAAAATATAAGTCCTCCTATATAGCAATGAATGCTGGACAATCTCACAGATGAAGACACTTGATGCAACAGAAATGTGGTTATACAGAAGGATGCTGAGAATACCATGGACTGAATATGTCGGCAATTATGAAGTTTTAGAGAAAATGGAAAAAAAAAAAAAAGAAAAGGAAAAAAAAAAAAAAAAAAAAAAAAAAAGGAAAAAAAAAAAAAGGAAAAAAAGAAAAAAAAAAAAAAAAAAAAAAAAAAAAAAAAAAAAAAGGAAAAAAAAAAGGAAAAAAAAAAAAAAAAAAAAAAAAAAAAGAAAAGGAAAAAAAGGAAAAGAAAAAAAAAGGAAAAGGAAAAAAAAAAAAAAAAAAAAAAAAAAAAAAAAAAAAAAAAAAAAAAAAAAAAAAAAAAAAAAAAAAAAAAAAAAAAAAAAAAAAAAAAAAAAAAAAAAAAAAAAAAAAAAAAAAAAGAAAAAAATGACTTATACTTAACATCCGACAGTTGAAATTTCTAGGGACCATAATGAGGAAAGTGGGCATGGAAAATTTGATACTCACAGATCAGATTAAACACAAGAGGGACAGAGGAAAACATCACCATCTACCTAGCGAACTTCAGTAAATGGATGGTAGAACAGGATTGAGGAGATATAACAAAAAGACAATTTATTAAGACAGAAAATCATGGAGATCTGTGATAACCAATGTCCTGAAGGTACATGGCATATAGATCTATCTGAACTGATCTTGATTCAAATTTTAGTGCCAATGGAACTGACAAAAGAACTTATCTTAATAATTTCTAGCTGTTGGATGAAAGTAAGTTTCTCATTATTTTCTTAAATGATAATATTTGTAATATGAAAATATGGATTCCAAAAATAATTATAAACTTTTTCAAAAAGATGTAGAAAAAAAGACTTTGCAAAATTATTATACAGTATACGGCAGATAATGGTAAGACATTAGTGGTAATGGTGTTTTCATTTAGCTAATGTCTTACTATTATGAGGGAGGTATTTCTGCCACACCCTGTAGAGCAGTTTTTGATTATTGACCCATCAACAAATTTACTTTTTACACTATTTACATTATTCACAACATTTTAGCTATTGAACACTGGCCTTCTTCTGTTGATATATGTTGGAATTTCAAACTGAACCCTTTAGTTCACGAGGGTAGATTGTTCTAGTTCCACATGCCATGCCTTTTCTGGATATCCCAGTTTCATTTAATTCTCTTTAGTAACTCAACTGTCCCCAAGGACACATAGGCCAGTGGATAAAAGTGTTGGTTGAAGTAATCCAAAAAGTCACTTGACCCAAAGAGTTGTGAGTCTAATACCAAACCACAGTAAAAGTAAACAGTAGGTAACAACCCAAGAATAAAATCTGGTTTACTGCTGGAAATTGTTTTGTTTTTCACTGGTTGGTAACAATCTGGCCAAAGGGTAATTTTTAAGCTACAAGTGTTTGACTACAAATGGCATTCCGTCAACAAACTTGGTGTCTGGTCTGAGCTGCGATGCAACACTTTCCTCATCATTTTTTTTTTTTTATTATATCCGATTCTACTATTGCAGTTTTTCATTTTTAGTTTCCAGATAGGTTTTGACAAGATGGTGTTATTTCTATACATTTCATATTTGAATGATAAGTAGTTTTTCATATCTTTCAATTCCTTCCCAATTGCTCTGATATAAATCCTCTCCTCTTCTGGATTCTCTTTCATTATCACCTTTGCCTTATATACAACATTTTCTTGTCAGCAATTTCCCTGTATTGGACACTTGGTTTGATTCTACAATTATTTTTTTTGTTAGTGTTTTTGTAAACCACTTTTAAAAGTATTTATATGTATACATAAGAAAAGGAAGATATTATATATGTTTTTATAAACATGACAGAAGATAAAAGAAAGATAATAAAATGCAACTTACGAAATTTTAGTACCAGGTGTACTATTGTTGTCTCTAACAGAGATTGATTGAATTTCTCCAAATTTAGAAAACAAACGTCCAACATTTTTCTAGAAGAAAAAAGAAAAAAAAAAATTAATGAAGGCTAACAATAACAAAAATATACACATGACAAGCAACAATGATAGTAACTTTATTTGTCCACAAATTCTGGTTCAATGTATTTTTATGTAAAAAAAGGACAGGCATAAAGTCAAAGTTATTTCTAAAAAGAAAAAGGAATATTTTTCAGTCATCACTTTGGGTGTGTCTAAATGCCATGTCTCTTCAGGACATAGACAGTCATATCTTTCTGAAGATTCCTTTATATTTTCTTTAAATTGCCAAGAGTCGTTTTCCCATTGCCTTATCGGGTTTGGAATTCAGAGCATTCCTTCTCTTAGGCAGGTTTCCACCCAAGTTAGAGAGTCTAGTCAACTCTGACATTTAACCCATGGCTGGAGGGAGAAGAGGTGGATTCATGCCTTCTCCAAAGGTGTTAGTGCAAAAGTAAGCAAAAGACTTAACCCAGAATTTGAACTTGGCTCACAGATTTTAGTCTTTATGCTGATGATATCCATTACACTACCCACACTTCCTACTTTGGGTAAGAAGATTCTTTCTCCAAAATTACTCACAAAAACAGCATGACAATACAGGAGAAAAAAAAGGGGAGGGGGAGGTCCCATATTGCTTTGTCAATAAATTTGAAAAAAAAAATTTTTTTTTTTTTTTTTACCTGGTAAGTCTCAGCCGTGAAATATTTTTTCTTTTAGTGATAATTGGCGATTTCTTAGTTAATGCCTTTAATTAATCTCCATTTACAATATTGAAAAAGAAAAGTCATCGTACAAGGCTCGAGTTAGCTTGAGGCTTAGTTTTCATGAACTTTCCAAAAGGTGCCACATACTAGAATCATCTCACTAGGCTGATAATATAAAAAAGCCTGACCAATCGTTTATGGTGAGATTTGAACTGGGGTCTCAGTCAGAAAATGAATATTCTAGTCACTTGGCCACATGCCCATTGTTCAGATTACTGAACTCTTTTTTTTTTTTGCATAAGTGTACAACTAAGACATTTTTCTAAAGACATGTTCATATTCTTATTCTTTTCATACTGTTGGTTCCTGTTTATGGGACATCAAGAAGAAAAACAATGCAGGCACTAACTGCTGGATTTGATAGAATTTTGACATTACCAGTCAAAACATTAACATTGATATTTGACCTATTTGTGTTTCTTAAATGAGAGAAAAAAATAATCTGTCTTATTATTCTCAAATAAATAAATAAGAGGTGAAAAAAAAAGGGGGGGATTCAATCAAGAGGAGAAAGGGAAAGTATATCCAATGATATATCCTATCACAGATCTGAAGAATATCAAGAACAGGATGGATTGATTTGGTTTTTATGGCTTATCAACCTTTCATAGGTTATATAAGCCAGAAAATAATTTTAGATTGTAAGAATAATTGTAGAGTGGTCATGGTTAAATGTAGAATAAATGATAGAACTGTCCAACAAACAGAATTGACAAAGTTTGCAATAAGCAATAACAAGAAAAAGAACAGAGGGAAAAAAATAATATAAAGCAAGCAAACAATATATGCAAGGCAAAGCAACAGTAATAAGGCAAAAGTTCAAACTAAGAATTGGGATTGACACACAAGAGCAAGTTTGGACAAGTGAACGTAGTGTTCTGGCTTCAAGACAAGACAGACTAGGACTGGGTCAGATAAAACCAAGAATTGGCTTATTTCATTGGCTAGGAAAAAATCCCAGCATGTATTTGTGTGCTTCTGCCTATAAATTGGGAAGGAGCAAGTGTTTTGTAGTCATTCTTACTGTGAATTAAAACCAACAATAATGATTTTACTGACAAGTTCTAGTAATTATCCCATAGCTTAGGGGAGGAGAAATGGTATATTTATACCTTTCCCAAGGGTATTTGTGCATAAGTGAATATAATGATCCCAACTGGAATTGGAACTCAGCTCCCAGAATTACGATTCAGAGACATTATCCATTACAGCACCTGGTATTCCCAAACGGTTACCCATCTAGATACTGACTAGGCTCAATGCTGCTTAATTTCAGTTATCGTACAAGAACTGAAGAACACAATTTTTTAAAATTGCAGACCAACATGCCTGAAAGATGTAGACATTTCTTTTGGCATGTATTTGTTATGCAATCAAATATCTTTAAAAATTCAGTGAAAACCATAAATATTGGCAATTCTATTACATTTGTGGTTGGCCCTCCTTTTGTTGGTTAGTATGGGCATTAATGGACTATTCCACATTTTGCCTATATGGAAGGAAGGGGACATTACTTTGTTTTAGTGAAAGATAGAAGTGATGATCCCAAACAGTTTTGTCTACCCAATTTCACTCACAAGGTAGGGGTCAACCCATGGTATGGTTTTCAGGCACTTTCCAAAAGGTGCTGCACATTGGGATCAACCCCTCCAGTTTGATAACATCAGGAAGTCACATTCCTGACAAATTGACCATGGTGAGATTGAAACTGGGTCTCATGGTCAGCCATGTGACTAATATATATATATATATATATATATATATATATATATATATAAACAAACACCCTTTCTGCTATCATGAGGCCCTAGGTATTTTTTAACTTTCAGTCTATCTTTAATAAGCAAAGTATTTTCATCATCATAAATTTCTATCTAGGATCGAAGTGTAACATACACAATATCAAGCTGGAAAAAGTGGAGATGGAGATGGAGGAAATGTAGGAGGCAAGAAATTAAAAGGGAGGAGAAAAAAACTGAATAAGAAAAAAAAAGAAGAGGAAAAGAAAAGAATATGAGAGTAAAAGGTGAAAAAAGAAGCAAGAAGAGCCATTTTACTATCCTGCATTAGAATCTCTGGCTAGCTAAAGGAAACTGGACAGAAGCAGAAAGGCTGTTTGACCAACTATGTTCTCAGATATTGATTAATTCTACAGCATTGGCTGAATTGTAACTTAATGAAGACAGATACTGACGACTGACCAACACTTAAAATCTAACACAGACTTCCTATGCTCTCACAAATAAATACTTAATTGAATACTAGAATGAAAATAATTTTCTTTTTTTAAATTTATTTTAGTGAGTAAATTACGTTTTTTATTAAGATTTAATTTTTTTTTTTTGGCATTAGTTAAAAATTAATGCCATGATCATTCATTTTTAGTTGAAAGAGTGTAAAATTTTGGAGCAGCCATTTACAGTTGAATAAAGAACAATTGACCAGTCATGTATTTCTGAAGACTTGCATTTGAAAAATGTAGATTTTATAAAATCAGTTGTCTCCCATATTTTATGACCATAAAAGCAAAGTTCCAAAATTAAAACTGTTCCCCAAGCAATAAAGAGAGAATGGATCTTCAAGTACAAACATTGTACAAGTTCTATTAATAATCAATGAAAGCTAAAAAGGACACAAATATTTAGTTTGCTATCCAGCAAGCAAAACTCTCCATGAGGAGTTATTTGTGAAATGATTTAGCTTAAATTTAGCTTACAAATTTTGTTAGAAGAAAAGTAACATTAAGCAGTTGCAAATTATTATTATTTTTTTTTTTAATTATGAACTGGGAATATTTTTTTTTTAATTGCATATTACTGAGGATATTGATAATTTGTTTTCAAGAGTACAAAAACTGCTATAAGGACAAGGAAAGGAAAAGACGAAAACCTTACTCTAGTTTCATGAAGCACTGATTTTTCTAATGGCTACATGCAAGTGCTGAAAAGTTCTTGTCTCAACCAAGCTGCTGTTACAAAGAAAAAAAAACAAAAAAAAGAAAACAGGCATATGAAGTGGTTGGGCCAAGAACTTTTCAGCACTATCCAGATCTACATATAAAATATATATATATATATATATATATATATAAAATAAAGAAGTTAATAGCCAGAGTTGAATTAGGCCAGGAAACGGTAGCATTAAAAATGCTCAATACACATAAAAGATTCTGCTACCTTGGCCTTAGCCTTTCAGTATCTTCAGGTGGTTTTGGTCAATTGATTTCCTAACGCTTTCTTTTTTGAAAAATAAAAATTTATGAACACTATATTAAAAAAAAAAAAAAAAAAATTGGATTCAGAGAGAGGTGGAGGAGTCTAATGGTAATTATGATGGTACGGCAGCTCAGAAAACTCACTCTAATCATTCTGATAAGTAAAGAACTCCTGAATTTTTTGATGAGAGCCCCGAGATTCAACATTGAGGCCTACATCAAATGCCTTGAGGAGGTAGTGTTGCCCTGGATCAAGAGTGTCGCTACTGGAAGACCCTATGTCTGGCAATAGGACTCTGCACCACAGAAGCAGGAGAATGACAATTTTATTGTTTGTTTTGTGGCATATCAACCTCAATGGGTCATTTAATGCCGACGACTCCCCCTCCCACCCGATAATATTTTTGTTTTGTTAGAAATCCATTTCTATCAATATCTCTTTCTTCAGAAATATATAGCTGGTAATAGTATTTTTCAAAAACGTATAGCTAGCATATCTTTTCAAAAACGTATTGCAGGTACTATATTTTCTTTCAAAAATTTATTTCTGGTAATAATTTTTTTTTTTATTTATTCCTCTACAGTTCTATTGAAGTATCTTATGTGTGTTTGTGATCATTGTCTTCCTGTTTGGTTCATTGGATTACTTTGTGTTTTAAGGTTTGTGTAGGTTTTTCCTTTCAAAAACGCATTGCTTGCAACATTTACAAAAATGTATTGATGGTAATAATTTTTTTTACAAAGAGTTTCTGGTAATTAAAACCCATTTTTACACTTTCACAGTGTTTTGACCCGAGTTACAGTTCCATTGAATAAGGTTTTGTTAACAAACGTATAGCTGGTAATATTTTTATTTATTTTTTTTTTAAACGTATAGCTGACAATATTTTTCCAAAAATGTATAAAAAAAAACACACTGTTGGCAATATTATTTCTTCGAAAACGTATAACTGGTAATACTATTTTCCCAAAAATGTATAGGCGACAACCTTATTTTTTCAAAAATGGCCTTTCTGTTGGATGTAGTTTATCGCCGTACCCAGGATGCGGATGCAGGTTACCGTCATACCCATGGACGCAGGCTAGACTGGGAGTTCACTATTTGCTCATAGCTGGGACCCTAACAGTTACTACCACCCGGGTGGACCTTGGAACATCAGCAATTAAGAGGTGGTTCCACGCTTCTCAAAACCTGATCAGAGGTCTTGCTGTTGGATGCAGTTTAGCGTCATACTAGCAATTTTATTGAATAAATTTACTTCTTAATATTTCAAGATTTCAGTGTAATTTAGAAGACAATCTATCTTTTGCACCCTGTGTGTGCACATGTGTGTAAGAAATTAAACTAGGAGACCAGATTTAATATTGATGCACCACAACAATTCAAATCTTTTTTGACTTTCTTCCCTTAGAAAGATTCACTAATTCCTTTTACTATAGACACAGAAAAAAAAAAAAAAAATTCAATATTATTCCTTTCACTCTGCTTGCACTACCTTCTTTCCATATCACTGTCTATGAAAGTAGTTCTCTTAAACAAAACATTAATGGAAATACAATTAACAGAGATCATAGAAAAATAGCAAAACCATGATAGAAGCTCTTAGCTGAATATTGAATGGAGCTGCAGTACTACAGGGACCAGTACAAATAACAGAGACCAGTAAATGAATTGTACATGAAGAGATTGACAATAATTGGCAGATGATGAATTGAAAACACAGCCTCTAGAACTGTCAAAGTTGTTTATAATGTTTTATTTAGCACTGTGGGCAGGCTAAAGCTATCTGGGTCGATATATAGTCATAAAGATAAAAAAACTTAAATGGGTAGAGGTTTCTGAAGTATAACAAAGACAGTTTTGTTTAGTGACCTGTGAGTAAGGATACTAAGTAACTATAGTACCTATAGTTGTACTGTTTTTTTTTTTTTGTTTTTTTAATAAAAGATATCAGTAAAAATATGGGTACCAAAACTTTTTTTACTATAACTACAAGCATTGACTATTGATGTGGATAAAATCTTTTTACACTCTTTTGGGCTACTTAACTTCATCTGCTATGGGTCAAAAAGCAAGGTAAACTAGTCTTGTTTAGCAACCAGTCTTGGAGAAAGACAATTCTGAATTCAAAAATCACAAAAGGTGCTGGAATTAGCACAACAGTCAGTCTGCAAGATGGCCATATATAATAGCTAAAGATACTGTGATCAATGGATTTGAATCAGCAACTGACAATCGGGTCAGTCAGAGCAGTTAGTTCCCATTATGCAAAAGATTTCGTTTTCATATTTTAACTTTATTATTAGTTTTGAGAATTTAATTTACACAGAGAAGACATTGTAAACATTACATACAGCATAAGATTTTGAAAGCAGACATTGGAATAGAAAAATTTTAGAATGTAAGCTTGTTTCCAACAAACACATTCAGATGAGCATTGACCTACAAATATATAAGTATATAAGTTTATGAGAAAAAAAAAAAAATCTAAAATAAAAATAAGTTTTAAATGTGTGGTTAGTTTCATGGCTAAAAACAGCATCTTTCTGCTTTAGCTGTTATATATTACCATTCCACTGCTAGGAATAATTGATTAAATTCAAAATTGTCCTTCTGCTAGACTGGTTGCCAAACAAGACTAAAAAACCTAGTATGTACTGCTATTTAACTTATAGCTGAAGAAGTTACTAACATTTGGCCAATAAAGAGTGTAAATCTATTTCTCCTTAATCATTTGTAAACTCTTATAGTGTTAGTAAAAAAATTTTGGCACCCATCTTTTTACTGATATGCATCTTTTTAGTTCCTCATAAAAAAAATTCACAAAGCAAAAGAAAGAGTGTACCATTATAGGTACTATTTGTTACTTAGTATCCTTACTCACATTCAGACCAGTTCTGACCTTCGTGGCTAGGACCCACCATGCTACTCCCACATTCCCTCCATATCCCATTGGTGAGAAGTTCCACTAAAACAGCTTCTTCCTGCAAACTACTGCTCTGTGGAAGAGACTCCCAAGAGGATTTTTCCCTGATCACTACAATCTTAACCTGTTCAAGTCTAAAGTTAACCATTACCTTCTCCTGCTATCCATATAAACTACCCCTTAAGTAACCCTCTATCTTGACTCACCCTTGGCCTTTGTACAGAGTGAACCTTAATGGGGAAAAAAAAAAAAAAAAAAAAAACCATAACTATCTATAGCTATATACTATGTTTTCTGGCTTACAAATAATATTGGAAAGAAATTTCTAAATAATAAGAATAAAAAAAAAAAAAAAAAAAAAAAAGTAATTCTCATACAACACATTCACCTTGTGTCTCTCACTTACTGTTGCCACATATTTTTTTAAGGCAATTCATCCCAAACAAGGTGGGAGTGCCAGTAACATGCAAGGAGTTACAGTGGATTGAGAACAAGAGTAAAGAGGCATATTTGAGGAAAGGATACAGAGAAGGATGGGGAACAAGCTCATGGTGTCAGATGTCAATTAACATTACACTTGAATATTTGACGATTATAGTCATCGGGGAAGCAAGTAAGGGGAAGGGAGTTCCACAGATGGGAAGTGCGGGAGAAGCTGTTTGAGTAGAAGAGACGGTTACATTTAACCATTTTGACAGTGAAAGGGTGAGACCAAGATGCCAGCCTGGTAGCTTGCTTAAATTCATGTAGTCTGGGAACCAGCGAAAGTAGCGTGGAACAGTTGCCGTGAAAATATGTCTGTGGGATAGCGATTGTAGACTAGATGCCAGATCAGGACCTATCATCTTGCATATTCATCTCTGGGTTTTGTTGAGGACCTTGAGAAGTACAGCAGGAACACCAGACCATATAGGACAGCAATATTCCATGCGAGGATGGATGGTTGATTTATAAATTTGTAGGATGGACTCAGACAAGAAAAACTTTCTGGTACGACACAGAGAACCAATTTTCCTTGCAGTAGATGAAGCTATTGATTCAATGTATTTATTCCACCTCGTGTCATTGGACAGTGTGAGAGCAAGCAGGCATAATGAGGCACTCTCAAGGAGTTAGGAATCAGCCATTCTGTTGGGAGGCAGGAAGGGTTCTCTGTGGTGGGTAAAAGAAAGCAGTTTCATTTTAGTGGCATTAAAGTTTACAAGCCATTACCTGCCCCAGTCAACCACAGATTGGAGGTCCTTTTCGAGATCAGCAGCCAGGTTAGTTTTGTCAATGATACCAAATTTACTATTGAGGCAGGAGTAAATAGTGGTGTTGTCCGTGTAGATGCCAACTTGGGAACTGATGACATCAGGAAGGTCATTGATGAAGATCAGGAATCGTGTAGGGCCCAAGATAGAGCCTTGGAGTACATTTGCGTTTGTGATAAAGAGTCAGAGGAGAACCCGTTTAGAACAACCTTCATTTCACAGTTTGACTGGAATGATTGTATTAAGTCAAATAATCATCCTGTAATACCATATCCCTGAAGCTTACAAAGAAGGCCAGCATGCCAAACCCTATCAAACACTTTAGAGATGTCTAGAGTCATGGCTTGAGCTTCTCCATTATTGTTGAGTGCTTGGTATACAAATTCAGTTATGGCCATGAGCACATCAGTGGTAGATCAGGCAAAGCAGAAACCATATTGCTTGTCGGAGAGCAGATCATGTGAAGTAAGGTGCCTAACCACTTTGATGTTAATTAAAGCCTCGATGATTTTCCCGAAGAGTGGTCGGAGACTGATAGGACAGTAGTTAGACCAGTCAGAAGGGTCATCAGAGTTCTTAAAAAGAGGCACAACAGATCAGGACTTCCAACAAGCTGGAAAGCAAGAGTCAGTGAGGCAGTAGTTGTAAAGTTTAGAGAGGACAGGAGCCAATTCAGGAGCACATTTCTTCAGGACAATGGCTGGTATCCTGTCCCCACCACTAGCCTTATGGAAGTCTAATTTAGAGATGATGTCCAATATCATCATTGAGGTTATGTACATCTCACTCAGTGAAGCCTCAATTCTAGGGGAAAAGTCTGGTGTGGGTACACCACATGAGTTGAATTGGATGAAAACTTATGAGCAAAGCATTCAGCCTTATCAGTTGAGGAGGTACTGTTTAGCTTAATGACTCATCCAATTTTGTTTGTATGGCAATGACAATACTAGTCAAGAGGAGAAAGGCTCTCATCGCTGATAGTAAACAGAGCATGTTTAAGCTTGTGGCTCAGCTCCAGGAAAGTTTATAGTCTTGGAAATACTTGTAACAGCTAAGTAATGAGGTTACATCATATAAAAAGCTGGATTAGATAGCTAACATTATAGTGTAATGACTCAACATACAAATCCACATTCCTATTAGTCAAAGCAATTAGGTGACAATCCAAGCTTACTTGAGCCCAGGTGTTGCCTTACATTCGTCTTGGAAGACACACACGTATTTGTCATGTTTTTTGGGTTTTTTTTTTTAAGGAACAAATGTGTCTTACAAGCCGGAAAATACAGTATTACTTTTATTCCCAAACTTATTTCATGTACACATCTAAATACTATGACCATTATTGAGAGAGCACCATGCCAACAAAGTGATACAGCAGTACAAATATATAAAGCTTAATGTACCCATTAACCAGTCTGATAAGAGTATACCAGGTACATACGCCACAGCCAAATGTGTACACTATGGTGACATGTTTTGATAAAAGCAGTACACTACCTTGCAGGTTAGAAATCCCTTCATGTCAAGTAACCCAGTCTGTTCAGACAGTTTACAATAGAGGGTGTTTCCTAGTATCTAGATGTGACTTCCAAGTTGATATGACTGCCTTATCCATCAAGCCTAAGAAGACACAATGATGCTACCCAATGACATCTACTCATGAACAGAGATGCAAAGTGTGTGAGTCAGCCCCTAAGAGACATGCCCAACTGGTTATGGACAGGCAACTGAGAAGCAAATATGTGATAGTGAACAGGATATTTACTATTTATACTGTTTTCATCTTTCTTGTCATAATCACATTTCAGCCATTGTACACTTTGACCTTCTTAGGTGATTGGAATATTGAACTGAACTCTTTCCTTGTTCCACATGCCATGCCTCTTTCAGATGTCTTTGTATCAGTTATCTTCCTTTAACTCAACTCACCAAGTTTTGTTCACCTCAACTATAGTCAGGTATTGAACTCACAACTCGAGTCATTGGATTCAACCAAAGGCATGGCCTGGTGGATGAAAGTGTTGGTTGAATTCACTGATTTGACCCAAAGAGTTGAGTTCAATACCTGGCTACAGCCGAGATAAACAAAACTTGAAAAGTTGAGTTAAAAGGGAGATAACTGATACTGTGACATCTGGAAGAGGCATGGTACATGGAACTAGAACAATCTACCCCAGTGGACAAAATAAAGGGCTCAGTTTGAAATTCCAATCACCCAAAGAAGGCCAAACGTACAATGGCTGAAATGTTGTGAATATGGCAACAAAGATGAGGACAACAGCCTGAACAATGTAAATAATGTAAATGATTACAATACCTCATTTCAGATACTGAAAGATATTTACTGCAGCAAAACATGTACATATCATTTCAGGTCAAAAGCCCAAGAACCATATCTAATGTACCATCAGGGTATTATCATCTTCATATTCTAATTCTGTTTGCTTCTTAGCTAGCTAGCTTGTACATTACACCCTGCCAATACCTGATAAATAATAGGACTATTCCATTTTGATCACAAGGAAAAGAGGGCCCACAAACATTGCTTCAGTGAAATGGAAAACCTTGTTAATTTTTAATCTTTTCATTTGTACCCTCTTACTTCTTTAAATAATGACCTGCATTCGTATTTAGGATTGTTATTGCAATATTTTGCACAAGTTGTTAAGCTCAAATGTTTAACGATGCAGTAGCAGAATCTTTAGGGTTATTTTTTATAGCCATAGAATTCAATCTTTAACTTAAGAGTTAAGAGTCACCAGAAAACTGAAATCTTCATGTGTATTTCTAGTCAATATCTTGCTAGTTGGATAGTTAAAGACAACAAAAAAAAGTAATATTCAAATAATTCTGCAGTTACAGTGGTTATATTTTTGTTACACGAGTAATGTAGAATTGTAACCAACAACTATTGTTACATGTAAGAAAACAAATTAGAAATAAATAAATAAAAATCAATAAAAATATCAAACGAAAGCAAACATTAAACAAAAGAAATACACACATTAACAGCCTGAGCTCACCAACATGCTAATGAGCTATTGCACTGTTATGGTTATGTTCTCTTATTAATATTGAATTATGTAATTTTTTTTTTTACCTTAACAACGGAATATCTCATTACTAAATAATTAAATCAAGCTGTGTGACATGTATAAAATCACATTGGGTTTTATATTATAGATGGATACACCATTATCAAAAGTGTTCAACTGTACATTCTGCTTTAGCTGTTATGGCTGATACAAGTGAAATTCTGATCACTTGATTTTTCAATTTCAACTGAGAAGGGTACCTATATGTATCAGTATCATCTTATGAAATTTATATGATCTTATTTTTATATTAGTCTCAGTTATGACATTTGTCCATAAATATCAAAATTAATAATAAAATGAATCGAAATACAAATAACACAGTGAAATGTATAAATGTACATAAAATTATAGTATTTTATGTACACTTCTGATAAAATTTCATAAGAAAGGTACCTATAAATTAATTAGATACCTTTCTTATGAAATATGAAATTTAATGTCACTCTTAAGTCTTATTTTAATTTGTTTAAAATATATTTTCCATAAAGCATTGTAAAGGTGAAAGCGAAGTACAAAAAATAAAAAAATTTACAGTGCTGAAAGTTTTCCTTAAAAATAACAAGGTAAATAATTTGTTCACTTAAATGTAAATTATTTCACTTTTCTCCTTCTTGTAAATATGTCATTCATCACCTGTCAAGAGATGCGAAAGTTTATGACCCACTTTGTTTTATTTTCAAATTACATCTTTTTGGCACAAAAGCTAAGTTTGGTTCAAAATATTTTAAATAAACATTATAATTTCTGATTTTCTTAAAATAAGTTTTGAAAAAATGATAATTGATATTTAAAAGAATTTCAAAGTGATATTTCCATTTTTTTCATAAAAATGGAAAAAAATGGTCAATTTTGCTCTTCTCAGTTGAAATTGAAAAATCAAATTAACTTCTCCACACATGTTTTGCAAAAGTAAAGGCCTTAACAGCAGAGAACAATGCTTAATTCAAATACCGCAACCTAATTGTATTCTGCTTGGTCTGCCGTACATTATAATTACAGCCCGATTATAAACACAAAAATCACATTTTTTAATTACTGCGAATCTTCTGATTAGTCAAAATGCTACAATTTACAATACACTAAAAAAATGATCTATCTCATAAGGAGACTTACGAAAATCCGATGCAGCTTTTAACTAATTTTATAATTAAGAAATAACAAATAATTGTGTTAAAAATTTATTTTTCATTGAAGAAATTTTTTGCTTTCAGAAAATATTGTCCATATTCATAAAAACAACAAAAAGCAAATAAAAGCATTTGAAATTAAATAATATCTTTGTTTTATTGAGTTTTGTATGTTACAATTCAGAGCTGATTTTCAGGCGGTTTCCAATTAAAAAAAAAAAAAAAAAAAAAACCCAAAAAACAGGATTTGCATTCCTCAAAGCCTAGTACTTTTAACTATTTTAATCACTAAACCTGATGTGATTGAATTTCTAGCATTTTCATAAAATTAGTTATGGGGAGGGTAATAAATATTTTAAAAAATATTTCTGCCATGACTTTAATAAAAAAAAAAAACAATAATTTCGATCATCTGTGAATAGTTCCTGAAAGTTTCATTAACATCTGACAATTATTTATATTTTTTGCAAGATTTTACAAATTAATGTGTCATACAAAAAAAAAATGTGCTAAAAATTGTCTATGTTATTTACTAGTTCTGGTGATACAAAGAGAAATAAAAAAAAAAAAAAAATCAAAATTTAGAATGTTCTAAAAAGAAGGAAAAATTTTTAAAAAATAATTTAAAAAATCTTTGGTCTTTCCTCTTAATAATATCATAAGCATTTAGATGATAAAATTTTGTTTTTGTTAAGGTTGGCATCTTTTTCATCAAGCTATGCTATTTTTTTTAGCAATTTCATGGAGGTACCTACTTTAAGGTATTATTTCAAAGTGGGCCTCAAATACATTGAATAAATGAAACACTATCTGACTATATAGACCTAGACTAGTTTAAACAAAATTGTGACTTGTCCCTTGAAGAATAGAAATGGATTGATTTTCTTTTTTTTCTTAGTTTACCAACCACTTTGTGGGCCATTTAAAGCCAAAACATTTTTGTACTGTAAGAATGTTGTTTTTTTTTTTTGGTACTTTCGGGTTATCTGTCGCCACAAGCTAGGATATAAGACTCGAGGAGGCTGGATTCCAACATTTCAAGGTTAATAATCGATACAATTCCAGTGATGCAGATACCAGTCCACACTCATAATATTGAATATTTATGAGGATCAGCAAAGTGGAGGCACAAGTTTCACCAAGTGTTGTAGAGTAGCTAGCACCTTTTCAGCACTCTACCAAATGACCTGGCTCATAGCCTTAAATAGTCTATGATTAAGGACTTCAACAGTTGATTAATAAATTGATACTAAGCCGATTCATATTCAGACTGATCTTATTTTGTTTGGCTATACAGCATTTGACCCTCCTATTTCTTGTAAGTTGTCTTGTTAATTGTTTTGTAACTTATTGTTGTGTGTTTTTTGTATGTATCAGTTAGCACTGGATACTGGTGCTGAATAAATATATTAAGCACTCATTGTTTTCCATGTATTATTCACCTCTATGATACAACAGATTGGTGATGAGGATTTGAGAAATTGCAGCTGAAACAGAGTTATGACAAATAATTGGTTTGTTTTGTTTTATGGCACATCAACCTCAATGGATCATTTAATGCTGACAACTTTTTTTTTGGTAATATTTTTGTTTTGTCAAAAATCTATTTCTAGTAATATTATTTTTCAAAAACGTATAGCTGGTAATAGTTTTTTTTTTTCTTTCAAAAATTTATTTCTGGTAATAATTTTTTTACAAAGTATTTCTGGTATTAAAACCTATTTTTATACTTTTATAATCCTTTTTACCTCAGTTTTGAGGTCAATTATAGCTGGGATCCTAACAGGTGCTACCATCCCAGGTCAGGGTGGACCTGGGAACACCAACAATTAAGAGGAAGTTCCATACTCCTCAAAGCCTCCTGATCAGAGGCCTTGCTGTTGGACGTAGTTTATCGTCTTACCCTGGACCGGACGTAGTTTATCATCATACCCAGGATGGACAAATAGTTGAATAAAACGCAATGATAAGCAGTAAAGGACAAACAAGCACACAGAAACATTCATTGGAAGTACAAATTGACAAGTACTACTCACTTACAAAAATGGCGGATTTTAAAAATTGCATGCTGGAATTTGTAAAAAAGCAAGAAATTTTACACAAACAGGAAAAATTGAAAACCACCAACAGCGAAAAACATAGAAAGGCATCAAGAAGAAATTGAGCAACAAGAAAAAAAGGTCTTCAAAATTACTGTAAATTTTCTCAAAAGCAGATCTAATATTTTTTTATCGGGATCCTGTAATCAACTTAATTGGTGAATTTTTATACAAACCAGACGAAGAAGTCACATTTGGTGCATACTTTTGGAGATATGAAGAAATATTTCAAAAAGACTGTGCAACATGGTCAGATGGAAAAAAGGTGCAATTAAGGCTGGGTAAAGTCGGTGTTGTGGAACATGCAAAGTACAAATTTTATACTCCCAAGATATCCGAGAGAAATTTAATTCCAGGAAACCATACAAATATTAACAAAAATATTCAGGGAGCAGAGTTCACTCTTCAATACACAATGGCAGTGCTTGAACCTTACAAAAGAAAGAAAATGAAGACTACACAACTTTTGCCAGCAGTCAACAAAGAATGTGAAAAATTTAGATTGAGTGAAATTGCACCAGATATGTTTAAATGCCTAATTTTTATTCACACCAAAAGATGCAGAAATAAGATTGAGATTGCTAATGAAACTATAAGACCAAAATCTTGCGAATGAGTGTCAATGTATTTTAAATTTAGGGGCAGACACGGCAAAAATTGAGGAATGAGACACTTCCCAATATTCACACAGTCCAGAAGAAGTTAAAAGTAAAATGAAAAATAAAAATTTGTCCATTGTCCTATTGAACAAAAAACCGTCAAGTCAATAAAAAGAAAATATATAAATGTTTGACTAGAAGATAAAAAAGTCAAATTTCAATTAGACACAGGCCCAGACTTAACAATAATAAACACTGAAACCTGGAAAAAGAATTGACGGACTAACATCAATTACTTAAAAAAAAAAATTAAAAAAAAAAAAAAAATAACCTGAGGGATGACAGGAGGAAAATTAAAATTCTTGAGTAAAAGTGTCATGTATTTTTTTTTTCAGGGAAAGAGAAAAAAATTAAAAGCATATGTCATGGATCAATCACAAAACCTATTTGGTACAGACAGGATGGAATTGTCCGACTTGTTCAACGTACCAATAAACATGTTTTGTAATAATGTAAATAAATTGTCAACCAACACTGGAAAACTGAAGAGGGAACTCAAATCAAATCTTCCTGAATTTTTTTTCAGATGGATTTTGCTCAAAAGATTTTGCAAAAAGTAAAAGCAAAATTTGAATTAAAAAAAGATGCGACCCTAGTATTTTAACCAAGAAGGCAAGTACCTTTTGCGACATTGAAGAACATGCAAGACATGTAAAGGAAGTATTCAAAAAAAAAAAAAAAAAAAAAAAAGTTTGGATTTAAGCGGAGCATTGAAAAATACATTTTTTTTTTTTTTTAAACCAGAAATCAAGTATTTGGGACAGATTATAGACAAAAAAAGATAGGAGGCCTGATCCTAGTTGTGCGAACACAATAAAAAACATGCCTGATCCAACAATCATTTTTGGGGTTAGCAAATTATTATAGCAATTAGATCTCAAAGATGCACACATTAAGAGCACCATTAAACAAACTTCTTAGAAAGACAAAGGTCGATTGCCAAAAGGCTTTTGATAACTTAACAGCATTGATGTCGGACCTCTCGTGCATTGCAACCCTAATAAAGAGATTTTATGTTGCAAGTGATGCTAGTAATCTGGGCTTAGGGGTTTAGGAAAAGATGGTCAGTTAAAGGCTGTACATCATGTTTCAAGGACTTTGCTCCTAGCAGAAATGAATTATTCACAAATTGAAAGAGAGGGGTTAGGCCTGATATTTGCCATTAAGAAATTTCACAAATACATACATGGAAGAGAGTTCATTCTTCAAACTGACCACTGCCCTCTACTGTCTACATTCAGCTCGAAAAAAAGAAATTCCTACACATTCAGCTAGCCGCCTACAAAGATGGGGAACTATCTTGCTAAATTACTCTTTCAAAATGTAGTTTTTATCATTAAAAGAGGCAGTTATTGCTTTGCAGAGTTCCAAAATAGATATTAAAAATATTCTGTATAAAACAGTAAAAGATCTACCGATTACTTTGTAAGAAATAAGATTCAAAGGAAAATTTGATAAGTTTATTACAGAGAAAAGGGATCAGATAATGGGCCAGAAGTAAAATACAAGAAATAATATTTTTTCTATATGTAAAGGTATATTGTAATCTGGAGATTGGGTGGTAATACCAACAGTTTTAACAAAAAACAAAATCTTGAAGGATATTCATATTGACATCCAGGAATATCAAGAATGAAAGCTCTCATGAGGAGTTACATCTATTGGTATGGCATGGACAAAGCAATTGAAAATCTGGTAAAAACTTGCAAAAACTATGTGTTGGCAGCTAAGGCGCCACCTGCGAAATTCAATCCCTGGCCAAAGACTGATAAGCCATGGTCAAGGTTAAACATTGACTATGCTGGCACAATAAAGGAGACTTATTACTTTATTGTGGTAGACAGCTTCATAAAGTGGTCAGAAGTTTTAAATGTAAAATGCTAACTAGTAGAGGCAAAATAGATTTTTTTTTTTACATGAATTATTCGCTAGATTCAGCGTACCATATTTTGAGAATAATGATTTTTCCAGATTTGTCTTGCTATTTAACTCAAAGCGAGAGGAAGAAATAAATCCATCCATACCTTTCCCAAGGGTATTTGCACATAAGTGAATGTAATGAACCAGACAGGAATTTGAACTCTGCTCTCCAATTACATCACCCACAAGTTGATAACCATCAATTTTTAACTAAAATGTTCAAAAACTTTCAGAGAATCTTTAAAACTAAATGCTCAAAAATTGATAAAAGTTATTAATCTAATTTTTGGTGTTAGTACTTATCACATCAAACCCCAAATTTCACACCCTGAGTGTAATGATTTAAAAAAAAAAAAGAAAAAAAAAGGGGGGGAGTGAAAAATCAACCTGCCCTATGGATCAGCAATGTTTTTCTTAATTTATGATCAGACAATGCATATTCTTTTACTGACAATGCACAACATATATTGAGTTTTTAAACTGGCTACAAATCAAAATTCACCTTTAGCAGCTGATGTCATTCTGATGATTTTTGCTTAACTATATATACTTTTGCGATGTTCCTAGTTTCTTTTGATTGTATAATATACATCTAGACATGAAACAAACTATCACTGCTGGACGTTGACCTCAATGTCCACTTATTTACATACACTATCCATGATATCACTTTTAAACTCATAAATATAACATCTAGTGTCTTTTTAGCAAAGTCAAATTATTTGAATATTTGTATCTATAAAAATAATGTATAAATGGAAAATATATTAAAATAATTGTTGGACTTAGTCCATTTCATAATGCATGCTGTCATTTGTTTATGTTAAGATATGCCTCGAGTAGATATGATTGAGAAAAAAAATCATGGGAAATTTGTTGTTTAAAAACAGTAATTTGCCTTTGCAAACCAGACATTTCCTGTGTAACTAAATGGCATAGCGTGTCAGGACAAATGATTATGCCATGTAGGATACAGGCTAGATTCTTGTTGGAGGGCACATATTTACTGAAATTTGAAAATTTCCCTATTAAAAAAACAAAACAAAAAACGATACATCAAAAATGTCAGATTATCTAAAATTGTTTTGAGATTGTGTGTGTGTGTGTGTATATATATATATATATATATATATATATATATATATATATATATATATATATAAAATGGTTTCTCCAGTCCAGTAGCTGTTTTCGCTCTTTCCAGTATTGATGGCAGTTTCCTTCCTAACCTTTTATTTGAAGTAGTTTGGTATGTCAACATCTACATTATGTGTCTATATTTCTGAGATGAGGTATTGTAACTATTTACATTGTTCTCATTCCACATGCCATGTTTCATGACAATAATGAGAGTAAAAAAAAATTTACAAAAATTTAAGAAAAAAAAAAAAAAATTCTACAATAAGTACTGAAAGTTTCCAAATCAATGTGTTTTTTACTGCAAAAACACTAAAATTTCCTATACTAATTTATAGTCACCCACAGACACAAAGGCAAAGTCCAAGCAATCTACTCTGGTAGACGAAAAGGGTTCAGTTTGAAATACCAACGTATATCACCTGGAGATGGATGGAGTGTACAATGGCTGAAACGCTATGAATATGACAATAAAGATAAGGGCAACAGTCCAAACAATGTAAATATCTTGATTATGTCATTATTTTCTCTTCAAGTTATGTTATATCCATTTTCTGCGGTTGAAATACCTCAAGTGGTGTGATTTCTGTTATTTGGTACAGCTCTTTATTTACGACTCTGTAGCGCCAGTCTACAAGGTTCAAAGAAGCGTGGTCTCCAAGACCTATAGGCTTCTTTCGCTCAAAGCCATTTTTAACCATTGATCTTAGAAAGCTTGAAAATATAGTCCCAAGAAAAAGTAATTCCCTAATACACTCCTCCCTGTTTTTTTGAACAGGAGTAGAGGTTTTTTCTTAGTTTCCTGTTTAGGTTTGGGTTTCAGATTTCTAAAGTTTTACTTCTTTCACTTTCAATGACCCCTTACATCTTGGTGGCATTATTGCTATGCATTTAATGGTGCCTTCTTATTCTGTAACCCTCTACCTCGAATGGCTCTTGGGCCTTGTACAGGGTGAACATCATTGTTTAAAAAAAAAAAAAAAAAAAAAATTCCTATTTAAGTACAATGCCGTTTGCAGTGCATTAGCACAATTATTAAACCAGGCTTAGTACATTTTTAAAACATCTACCAACAAAAACTTAAGTTTCCAAGATAAGCATGCCAGCCACAGCCCACCTATAAGTGAGCTTGATATATTTACTACCACATAACATGTGTTTTCCAGCCATGTTATCTAGGGCAATACAAACAGCTATGACAATGTAGCCATTCACAATATTTTGGGGCTTTAACCTTGATTTGTCAAGCTTTGTTTTATTAAAGGGGAAAAAAAAAAAAAAAAAAAACAAAACAAAAAAAAAAGATTACGACACAAATATATCTTCTATCTGAATTTGAGAGGAGATACATATATACAGCTAAAAATTCACTATAAAAAAAAAAAAATTTCAATTAAAAAAAAAAAAATCCTTTTTAGAACCTATGTTTGGGTTGAAATTTTATTTTTCTTGTGTCTGTGGGTGACTATAAATTAGTATAGGAAATTTTAGTATCTTTTGCAGTGAAAAACACATTGATTTGGAAACTTTCAGTACTTATTCTAGAAATGTTTTTTTTCTTGTTAGAAAATTTTTGTAAATTTTTTTTACCCTCATTTATTTAATATTATGACATTGAGAAATTCATTTTTATGTTTTAATGTTTACATTAGTTATAAGCACAAGTCCTTGGAGAATTTAAATCATCAATTTTGTTTTTGTAAACTCAGACCCTCAATTACAGAAAATCTGCTCTGAATTGTAAAATAAAAAATCCAATGAAACTAAGATGATAATTAGAAAAGCTATTAATTGCTTTTATGAATGGTATATTATGGATGTTATTGTCTAGAAAATTTGTTTTTTGATGATCAATGAATTTTTGTAAGAATTGTCTACATTTTTTAAAAAAATTTAATTAAAATAATTTATAATGTTTTAAATTTTAAAATTCTGTATTAATTTCTAGCAGTGAGATGATATTGTTATTAAGTAAACAAGCATCTTCATAATCAAGACTAAAAAGTAAAAGCTAAGGTACCTAAAATTCAATAAAATATTAAATCTAGAATATTTCCTACAGATTACTCAATAGTTAAAAAATTATATTAGAAAGGCACTCATAATATTCATCAAGTAATTTTTACAGTTACATCCTCAGTAGAAAAAAAAATTCTTAGACATGTCTATCAAAAAAAATTGTCAATACCTCATGAAACACCCACCACTGTTAAAAAAATGCTTTTCCAAGATATCTTAAACTAAAAGTAATACTTGTTTTAAAATATTTTATTTCTGAAAGATTTTTTAATAAAGCAAATCATGTCTTGACAGATTTACTAATATGGCTGAAACAAAAACATGCCAATTAATTTAAATTTGATTTGAAATACAGTAAAGTATTTTGCTTATTGGAATTATTAAATTTAATCTTTTAGCTTTAAATAAAAGCTTCAATGGGGGGGGGGGGAAATAATTTCATTTTTAAAAATGCATTTTAAAACGTAGGTATCACTTTTGGCTGGCTGGCTAGATACATACATAACATACAAAAAAGGTTAATGGTCAGAATTGAATCAGACCAGGAAACAGTTGTATTAAAAAGTGTTCAATATATGTGTAAAAGAGTATTATAAATGCATCGTTTTTTATTACATTTTTTTTATCCAGCCTCATATGCACTTAAGAAAAATTTTGTGACATGTAAGCAAGGGCTTAAGACTTCAGATTTAAAATGTTTTTGGGATCTGGAAATGTCATAATAGTAAATTTTTCCTGTTGGCAGGTTGCAAATATGGTAGTGATTGTTGTATGGTTTTAAGGTTTTTAAATTTTCCACCTTATCAATGTATAATTTATTTTGGTCATTACTATTTAAAACATACATGGTACAATCATAGGTTGTCTTTTAAGCTAGCAAATCTTAGGTACTCTACCAAACTAGATAACCATCTGTGGAATTTAAAAAAGAAAAAAAAAACAACAACAACAGGGATCTGTTGATAAGGTGGAAAATTAAAAAGGCAAAACCATACAACAATTACAACAATATTAACCTCTGCCAACAGGAAAAATTAGTAATTATGACATTTCTGGGTCCCGAAAACCTTTTAAACCAAAAATCAGAAGTCTTAAGCCCTTGCTTACATATCAGAAAATTTTTCTTAAATGCATATGAGACTGGATAAAAAAAAAAAAAAAAAAAAATTACCCCCTCCCCCCTGATGCATTTACAATATTTTTGCTTTTCTTCTCTTCTCCCTTACACTTCTTCACATCATCTTCCTCCCTTTCTATTACACCCAACATAGTATATTTGTTTGTTTATTTTTGAAAGTGTGTGTGCGTATATACGTATATAAAAAATAAAAAGAGAGAAAGCTGGTGCTGAGGACTCACATTATATTAGTGTCATTCTTTATACATTACTCCTTTAGGGTCCCAACTGTCCAAATGTGCCTGCAAATCAGGATGTACTCATGACTAGTACCAATGGGATTAATAAATATAATTTTATTTACCAAAATAACTAATATTGTCTTCTATAGAAATTTCTAATCATAGCTAAGAAAAACAAACTGTAGTAATATCCCTCACTTAAGTCCTGTAGATTCCCTGGACTATGGGGCCACAACAAATTGTATTTTTATGGGATAGTGTTACTAGCTCCATGCCCAACCAGTTTTAAATTCCTTCTTCTAGACTGGTTATCAACCATGGCTAGAAAGCACAGCCTTCTTTACTATTTAACCCATAGCTGGGAGAAGAAATGGATTTGCACCGTTCCCAAAGGTATTTGCCTATAAGTGAATGCAATAAAATCTTAATGAGGAGCAGATTAAATTGTTGTCACTTGAAAAGTTGTTCAGTTTTAAGATTTGTTTGTGACATTTATTTTAAGGGACTTCAAAGAGACAATGCAATAACAACAAAATGGTTCTGCATTTTGCAGGGTTTCCAATGAACAATAAATTTTATCAGGGTTCAAATTAGAGAGTCCATCAACAATCCAACATGACAGAAAAATTTACTAAAACCTCTATGTAGAGTTGATATGTTTTATGACCTTCTGGCCAGAAGATCCCTAATGACTAGAGGGATTAAGAAACCCTGCAAGTATAAAAACTAACTTTATATATTTGTCAAGTACTGCTGGAATTTCTGGCTATACATTTATTTTATTTGGTTAAAAAGTTCTTGGAGCTTGTGCAACATTAAAATCAAATTTAGAAACTGAGAATTTTCCCTCAAACCAAACAAAAGGAGACAACAGACATGTAAAGTGATTTAACTTGAAATTGATTGATTGATTTTGTTATGGACTATCAACCATTTACAGGTAATAAAGCCAGAAAATATTTTTAGATTGTAAGAATTTTTGGGAAATAATGATTTAGTGATACACCTACTAATTAACCCATAGCTGGGGGGCAAGTGGTGGATTCATACCTTTCCCAAGGCTATTTGCATATAAGTGAATATAATGAACCCAGCTGGAATTGAAGCTTGGCTCTCCGATTTCCAATTCTGAGCTGTTATCCATTATACCAGATGCACACCCAAGTTTACAGCATCTGGTATTCCCAAGTAGTCACCCATCTAGGTACTGACCAAGCTTGACATTGGTTAACTTAGCTGAGCAGATTAGAACTGGTGTTTCAAGGTGACATGGCCATCAGGCCATTCAACCTGAAGCTTTCCAATCATTCTTCAAGTGGTGATAATGTATCATCAGTTTCTTGCCAGTCTCCCTTTTTAGAAGTCATATAATATTTTCTGTCTTCAAATATTTAATTCTTTCTCTATTTATCTGTGAGCCTTTCCATAAAGGCCTAGCTTCTATTTCCCGATCTTTCAGTTTAGACACATTCAATCTCAGTTATATAATAGCTTAAAACCTAAAGGGACCTGTGGTCCAGCTTAGAAAATAGCAATGATAATTTTGAAGAAATAACTTTGAATTCCTCAAAATGGAACTTCAAAACCTTACTTTAACTCTGATTCAGGTTATAAGTCCAATTCTGGACGAAAGTCTGATTTAGTCCAAAATTCCAATTCAAACCAAAAATTGAGTTCTTCAAATCACAAACTCTGATAACTTCAAAATCTCACTTTAACTGATTCCTTGGTATTTAAAAGAAATAAAACTGCTTTCCTCAAATCAAAGTTTGGGATATTTTAAACTGAATTTAAAACAAACTTTTATATTCAAAGTTTTTGTGTTACTTTAAACTGAATATAAATTAAAAAAAACTTTTAAAATCACTATCCTTTGACAGCTATTTTAAAATTTGAATTTTGAACTCTTCATCTGGACACATATCCCAATATTGGATGTTCAATTACCAGATGATGAGCAGATTTTCAATCATCCTGACCCCCAAAAGATATGTGTCTATGTAGAGCAACTGTGGCCAGAGTTAGATGGGTATCAGACACACAGACAGAATTTGCAGTTTATTTATTTAGAAAGAAAAAATAAATCATTACTTTGTAATTGATTAACACCTTTCATAAGAAAGCATAATAGACATTCAAGAGCACAATTATTTTCAAAATTGAAGACAATTTTTCAAGTCTTTCTGACAGCATAATCAGGTGATATCAAGTATATAGTTGAAGACGCACAAGTGTTATTTATAAAATTATCATTTTTAAAATATTTAAGTTTTTTTCTTTCTTCATTTCTTTAAGGCAAAAGTAATCATTGTCAAAGACAATTTGAATTTTAAATGACTTTTTTGACTGAATAGGGAAAAGTACAAAGTGATGCAAGCTCTTTATCATTAAAAAATTTTTCAGCATAACAGTCTTGCAGGACAATTATTGCTATACATAGACTTCAATCCTCACTCGGTGCCTCGCTCTTTTGGCTTTATGCCAAACCAAGCTAAAATATGACACTTCACTATAAAGTTGAGGTTAAAATGCAACTCTTATGACTGTTCAATTGTGACTAGGTATCCCAAACTTGTTTTAATATTCACTTATTTTCTATGATTTATCAACCATTTGAAGGTTATTTAAAGCCAGAAAATACTTTTAGATTACAAGAATTTTTCTTTGGGGTGGGGGGTAATAATGATTAAGTGCTACACATTGCTGGAGAAGAAAAGGTGGCTTCATACATTTCCCCAGGGTATGTGAATACAATGAACCCAACTGAATTGAAACTTTGCTATCCGATTAACAATTCCGATCCGATATCCATTACACCAGCCACACATCCAAGCTGACAGCACCTGGTATTTCCAAGAGGGCACCCATCAAGGTACTGACCACACTTGATGTTGTCTAACATCAGAGATTGTACGAGAACTGGTGTTTCAATGTGATATCGCTGTAAGGCCACTATAAAGTAGAGCTTAACTAACAATTCTTACGACAATGTGTTCTATTGTGATTAGGTAACCCTTACTTGTGACCTCGTGCCAGACTAAGCTAAGCTTAGTAAATGCCAGGTTACCTCAGAGCAGAATTAGCAATTTAGCCTTGTAGGGGATCACTACTTTATAGAGAATTTGATTTACACAGTGCTCTCTGGCAGGGGCTATTGCATTTTTATTATTTTTTTTTTCAGCTAAATATGATTACATAAAAAGAAACAATATCAATCTGAATTTATGGGAGGTATTTACATGCAGATTAATATCTCCAGTGGAAATGGAGTGATCTATAACTTAGCAGTACTAAGATCTAGACATATTCCAAGATATGGTTGTTGGAACATAAACAGTCTATCCTCTACATTGAAGAAAACATTCAGTTTGAGATTCCCTGAAAATACTCAGATTGACAAGCACTTGATAAAGGCCAGAGGACACTACATCCAAAACATTGTGATAACAACAAAAATGAGGACAATTGTCTACATGTAAATAATGTCATATCCTTTCAGAAAGTAGGCAATCATTACTCTCCATGGATTCCACTTCATTATCTGTGAAGTGCCATGACTTATTGGAAAGAGAATACAGTGGTTTCCAATTGTCTTCACCAGTTTAAAATTCAGAGTTCCTTTTCTTTTAGACTTGTTCAAGTTGACACCCAAAACTAGAGAGTCCAGTCTAACCTTCTATTTAACCCATAGTTTGGGAGAGAGAAGAGAGGATTCACTTTTGAGAAAGTCTCAGTGTGAAAGTGAATGCAAGATATTAGACTTGATTCCACACAATAAGAATTCTTTTTATTTGTCATATCCTTTCAGAATGTGGGCGAGTGTGGCACTCCACAACTTCCTATCCTACGTAGCTCTAAATAATAGAAGACTCATTAGAGTTGGTTAAAAAAAAAAAAAAAAAAAAAAAAAAAAATTTAAAACATTTTTACTCCTTTTCTTCCTAATCTTAGGACCTCTTCTTCACTGAGTTCTATTGCATAATGCCTACCTGCTACAAATACCAAAAAGCTATAAAAAATTTTTTTTAAGAAAACTTAGATGAAACTCGTTAATTTCCAAATTTAACTAGTTTATATTATTATTGGATGTCACACACAATTTGGATCCAGTGTCTACTTGCAGTTTTTTATATTGTACTCGCTATCAAATTCTAGACAATGAGGTTTTCCAACAGAGAGTAGGTATAAAAGCTCTTCACCATACAAACCACTATCTGAATTCTAAAGTAAAACTTCCTAAATTCAATTTCACATCCAATACATAGTTTTGAAAAAGTTAATCATAATGCTATCCAAACCAACTTCAGTTACTTTTTTTTTGTTGGTTTCATCATTAATTCCCCCTCCCCTTCTTCTTATGAATAAGTTAATTGTTTTTTTTTTTTAATACATCCAAACTAAATGTGTAGCTTGCATATACAACTTTTACTTATATAAAATTTTAAAATCACTTTAATTTTTCATTAACCCTTAAGAACATCATGGCATCGCTTAACAAGTTAAAACAACCCTTTACTTTGTGAGAGAGAGAGAGAGAGAGAAAAAAAGTGAGGGTATTATTTTTCTGTGTACAAAAAACTGTCAAAAATATCCTAACTACGACTAATTTTTAGGAAAATGCGGACTGTAGTTTTTGAACAGAAATACTTCTGACACCGTCGTTTGACCTAAGAGTGAATTTTAATGTGTTTTTTTTTTTTTTAATTTTTATCATTACAAGCGGAAATGGATCAGAAAGAAAAATTTTGTAGGGATTTTGCCCGTCATATGAATATTTACAATTTACATTCATTTTCTACTTGTAACTTTTTAAAAACCAGTTTCTGTCAGTTAAAAAACAAATATTATTTCAAGTATAAAATTTGTTTATATTATAAGAAATTCTGTGCTAAGGATTATTGCGAAGAAAATGTCATTTTAAAATAAACATCGGGTTTTTATTCTCTTCGTCGTGGGGGTAAAATACATTCATTCGTCCTTTACCAAAAGGAAGGTTCAATAATAATAATAATAAAACAGAAAAAGGAAACATTGGCAGGGGATGAGGAAATTGTGTTAGTTCTTATCAAATAAGCAACAATAAAAACAATATCACCTCAAACGAAGAGTACGAATTTTGAAATATCAATATTAGCCACCAACCGCGTCAAAAGACTTATCACTTATATATATTTCACGAAAATGGAGAGAGGAAAAAGAATATTCAATATATTAATTTAAATATATTCTGAATTTCCACTGAGATTGAATCCCCCCCAAAATTATGTTTAAGACGATTTTTAAAGTTTTTGCCCTTTGAAAACTACAATTTTAAGGGAAAGATATTTGGAGAATTGAAAAAGGCGCGCCATGTTGATATTCTGGAGAAAGAGAAGGAGAACAAAATGTGAAAGAAAAAGGGAGAAAGGACGTTGTTTTACACATGTTTTAATTATATATAACTTAGTGTGTGCACTGTACTATATTATATATATATATATATATATATATAGCGTATTTTTTAATATTTAAGAGTTTTCATTATTTTTTGTCTGGGGAATGTTTCATTGTCAAATTACAGATTCATTTATAAAAAAAAAAAATACTATTATTTTTCAGGTAGGGGACAAGTTGAAATTAAAAATATGCAATTCAAAACATTTTTCTTGAATTTATTTCCCTGGCTTCTTCAAGCTTGATATTTTTTGCAAGGTGGGGTAGGAGAAGAATTATTTAATAAATTTACTAATTACAAGACGAATTTAAATTCTTTTGTAAATTCTTAATGAGTAAAGCTTATTCATTTCTAAAGAAAGAGCCTTGTTTGTATATTTCTTTTTCGTCTTCAGACCTGTTAATTCTATTCCCTCTTTTCTACGATGCATGTTTCTTTTTAAAGTTATCATAAATACATCAACAATAAAACAGAAAAAAAAACAAGCATTTTAAAAATCATTTTAAGTTATTTTTAAACAAAACTTATAGCAAATTTTAAAGATAATCATTTAATAAAAGTAGAAAATGAGAAAACGGTAATAAAGGTATTTTTATTCCTAAATAGAAATGTCCACACACGTGCTTATTATTAAATATAGTTTACCAAAATCCCCCACGTCTATAAAAATAAATAGTTATATTTATCTGCCTTTTTTTTTTCTTAATTTAAGGTAACTATTATTTTAATTACAAAATAAACAAGACTATTTTATTAGTATAAATTATTATCACTTAATTCCACATGCAACAAAATAAACATTTATTTTTACTTTCTTATCTATAGTAAAATAAAATGATGTCAATGATGTGCTATTTTCTGAATTTTTTTTTTTTTTTTTTTTTTACATTATTCATTTTTTAATGAAGAGTTCTAATATTATCACATTTTGAATGAAAGAAAAATAAACAAGTAAAAGAAAGAAAGAAATATTTCTTTCTTTTTTTTTCTTCACCTCGTTAGCATCGGCGGGTAGATTTCCAACGAAAATGTCGTACGTAACACTGGTCGAGTGTCCTATAGCTTTGTTATGGCCTGACGACGAAGACATTATTATGATAATCACCACTGGAAGCAAAGTAGTGGGATTTTTAAGACGACGGCCACAACAAACAGGGAACGGGCGGCAGACAATTCAGAGAAAAGAGAATCCCAGACATTAGTCGTAGTGTGTGCCATTCAACATTAGCTTTTAAATGGCCTCTGGTCTCAACAAAGGGCCGCTACTCTAGACTCAGTCGTCTGCTTCATTTAAAAATCTCAGTAAGCAGCTCATCTAGCAAACACGTCCTTACTTTTTAAAATACAAAGTTCATGCCTTGAAACAGATAAATATATCCACCTCAAGAAGTATATTCATATCACTATAGCACACTGTTATAACGTTTATATTTTTAAAATAAGCATTACTCAAAAGCAAATTTTTAGAAGGCTATCATATTGCAGTTCAACTGGTAAAGGTACTGATTCTTTTCTTTCATATTTTTTTAATACAGTATCTTGGGATTCTGGTCTTCTACAGCGATTGAATTTTTAAAATTCCCGATATCCATGGATTTTAAATATTTATCTGACAGAATGAATGCTGAATCTCATCTCTTAAACAAACCTTCTTTGGTTCAAGTCTTAAAACAAGTATATTTGTTCTGGTATCATATGTCAACCCTTGTTTGATTATCTTATGTCAAATTTTCTATAGAGCACCCAGTAATGAGAAAAATTACTATTCACGATCATCCAAATGAACCTCGCTAAACATTACCCCACATCTAGACACTTATAGTTGCTTTGAACTTGTTTTTTAATATCTCATTTCCTCAAATCAGCCAGTCTTCTTCTTCCTAAATCCACTTTTAACAAGAAAATTAATTATCTTTCATTAGAACTAGGTTAATAATTTCAGGACATTGTATATTTTACAAATTCCCTAGTTCCACCAGTTCAGAAATTTATAGATAAGACCTGCTATGCCATATATACATAGGCAAATTTTCTTCACAACATTTGTATGCCATTGTAAGAAGGAAGTTCCATTTGGACAGCTTCTTCCCATGAGCTGCTACTTAATGGAACAAACATCCAAGAAGATGCTTCTCTGAACACTACAAACTTAAACTTCTTCGAGTCTAGGTTACCTACCCTATATATCTTTATAATCTGCACTTACCCCACCTACATCTATATAACATCATTATTTAGTAACCATCTGCCTTGAGTGGCTCTTGGGTTTTCTATTGAATGAATATTTAATAAAAATAAAATTACCTTAGCTTAAAATCAGTTTATCTTCTAAATAGATCTAGATTTCAAGATGAAACCTTAGACATGTTAACTTGAAACTCAAAGCTGTAATCATGGAATGACACTAACAGATTCAACAAGTGCATCTCTTTGAACAGCTATCTTTGTTCATCTGGCAAAGATATTGATCATTCGATCAGCCGACTTTAGCCCAAGAGCCAGGGTTAGAAATATATTTGGTCAGTTATATAAATTTTTAATTCTTAATAAGCATGCTTCTAATTAAGCTCCATTAACTGGCATCTGTGGTATAGTCAGTTTAGTCAGCTAAATGCATGTTCATATCTGATAAGGACTCCAAAATTCCCCTTACTTTTTTGCAGACCTGTAAACCAAAGCTTATTTCATGTATACATCTAAGTGTTAACCATCCTATTTAAATATAAATAAGATGGGCTCTCTCACAATTTTTGACATATAGGGGGTCAACAGTACATAACATATCTTAACTGTGACTTTTCTATAAATATTTTCATGGTAATTCTCCTGAAAAACTTCTATGGTACCTAGATTTTATGAATTTAAGCACAGTACAAGATCGGTGGCAAGGTTTCCTCATTTTATATTTGAAATGGATAGATTTAACCTTAAGTTCTATGCTAACAGTTTCTTTTCTTGTATTTTTAGCTTGTAGAACTCTCTTTCAGTTTCTTGCTTTCCAGTCAACTTTGATCTTCAAAAACTTCAATGAAATGTCAGTCATTAACCTTTTGTCTTCTTAATTCCTGTTCTTTTATTATTCTCTCTCCTTAATAATGTTTTCTTTTCCTCATATTCTATCACACTCAATAATTACTTGTGCCTTTATTGCCTTTTTAAAAAAAAAATACTCCATTGACATATATATATATATATATATATATATATATGTATATAAATGGATAAAACTATTATATAAATATATATTTAATATTACTAATATATATATATATATATATATATATATATATATATATATTTGTTTCCATCATCTTTGTTATTAAATATCTCACACTGTGACAGCAGAAGATATATATATGTATGAGATTTAAGAAATGGCAGATATTTTATATATATAATGCTCACTATTAGAAATATTAAAATAATATTAAAAATAGAGCATTAATAATACTATATGAAAAGATTATTTAAATTTTAAATATCACTTTTATCCCGACTTTGAAGTTTCCTGATAAAATTTCCAGTCTTCAAGGGGTTCTGGTTTTAAATGATATTTCCAATTTTTTTTCAGTTTTTTCCATTTGTTTTGTGTCTTTTTCAATCTGATTTTTTACTCTGTTTTATACATGTTCGTATTCATGAATTTAATGTTCTTTTTCCCATGCACATTCATGAATACACATGTGTACAAAATGGAGTAAAAAAGCGAATTGTAAAAGATATAAAATAAATGGAAAAATTGAAAAAAGTTGGAAATAGCATTTAAAACCTGAACCCTCTGAACACTGAGAATTTTACCAAGAAACTTCGTAGTTGGGATAAAATTGATATTTAAAAGTTAAGTAATTTTTTACAAATATATATCTACACACACACACACACATATAATGTGTGTGTGTACATATATATATATGTAATAATAGATATATATATATATATATATATATATATATATAATAGTAATAATGCATATATATATAATAGTAATAATATATATATATATATATATATATATATATATATAGTAGTAATAATAAATATATAGCAGTAATAATAAATATATATATATAGTAGTAATTTTTCATATATTCTGACCAATAAATGTAATTAATACTGTTTAATTAAAAACAGAGCATAACTTAAATAAATTACTTGAATAAATTATATCTATAAAAATAACGTATAAACAGAAAATATATTAGATAATTTTTAGACTTAATCCATTTCATATTTCATAATATATATATATATATATATATATAGTTAGGTAATGAAATGTTGGGTAATCCGTATGGATAATCCCAAGAAGGATGTAATCCAGAGAGCTCAATGTAAAAACAGAGCAAATATTAGTTAAATTAAAAAATCAGACAACCTGGTCCGTAGAATATATTTTATTTCCTCAGGAAATTTTTATATATATATATATATATATATATATATATATATATATATATATATATATATATATATATAAGTGTCAAGCTGTTTTTAAATAAATCTGATTTTTACTGATATATTTTATGAAAGCTTAGACATGTTGTTTTCATCTTTCAATGATAATGTTATTAAGCTTTATCAGAAAATATGAAAGGAATCTACTTAAAATAAATGAATTTAATGAAACATGCATCAATGAAAAATTGCTTAAATCCAATATATATATATATATATATATATATATATATATATATATATATATATATTAAAATTTAATATTACCATATTAAAACAATATTAAATAATAAAAAAAAAACAAAACAAAAACACTCAACAACAGGGGGAAAACGGTTTTGCTCCCGCCATCAGGCTTCAGGGAGATTCAAAATTAAAAAGAGAAAGTACAATCAGAATAGGTGGGAGCCAAACTGGTTGCTTCCCCCACCTCTTGTTGTTGAGTTTTTTTTTTTTTTTATTATTTAATATTGTTTTAATATGATATAAAAATACCTACAAAAATATATATATATATATATATATATATATATATATATATATATATATATATATATATATATATTTAATGTGTATACATGTTTGAATATTGAGTAGGGCTTATGTTTTGGTGTTTTTAAACAGTAAAATTAATATTTATCTTCATAGAGAGGAAAAATCCAGATAAGATTCAAGCCTGTATTCCCTTTTTAATCTGAGTAACTACCTTCAAGCCAGGCATGCTTTACCATTAATCTATGAGAAGGCATTAGAGCAAATCAAGGTTCAGTTATTCTACTTAAGAAATGCACGTCTCTTGTTGAAACATTTCAAAATCTATATCTACAAACTTTATTTTCATACCCAATGAAATAAAATAATACCTTACCATACTACTGAAAACAGATTTAAGCATAGTAACAATAATGACTTATCCCTTGAAATAAGGACTAAACATGGATGACCTTTAGGAAGGCTGAAACAATGTGATAAATATGTAGAAATATAGTATTAACCAAAATGCAATGATTGTGGATGTATGCATGGCATATTGGTTATTGGCATCAAAATTGGGAATGGAGTTTAAAGTTCAATTCCAGTTAAGGCTGTTTTGTTTACTTCTACACAAATACCCTTGGAAAAGTATGAATCTATCTCTTTTCCCCCAGCTAGGTATTAATAGCAGGACAGATTGGGCTCTCTACCCTTGACTGGCAACCAGTCAAGGAGAACAACAATTTTGAAGTCAAAACAGTTTCAGTGTAGAACTGGCAATTCCACCCAATAAAAAAGGTAATTGCTACAGAAACCGCAGCAACTACTTAGAGTGGTAATGTTTCGGTCATATATACATACAATTTGAGCACCTGGTGTAATGGTTAGCAAGCTTGTCTTTCTAGAACAATTACGACTGAATAGTGAGTTTGATCCTCACTGGGTGCCTTATACTTTTGGCCTTGTGTCACATCTAAGCTACACTTAGGAAAGAGGCATCTTGGTGTGATGAAATGGTTAACCAGCTTGTCTTGCTGTAACAATTATGACTAAGTAGTGAGTTCGATCCTCACTAGATGCTCCATACTTTCAGCCTTGTGCCACGTCTAAGCTCAACTTAGAAAAGGGGCACCTCGACATAGTGTAATAGTTAGCAAGCTTGTCTTGCTAGAACAATTACAACTGGGTTGATCCTCACTAGGTGACCCATACTTTTGGCTTTGTGCCACATCTAACCTACACTTAAAAATTACCATACATACAGAGTTTGAATGAAATTGATATGGCCATCTTTGTCACAAGAGCTAAATCCCCTGTGTGTAGGGAAACAACCCCTGAATAACAGGAATAGAATATAAACTGAAATGTGTGACATTTTGAATTTATTTTTATGAATTCTGTATTTAAACTAAATATATCTTATTTTTGAATAAAAGTTGTATTTTAAATGAACAAACAATTTAGATTTAAAATTTGATCATCTTACTGTCAGGAAAGTGGTCATGAAATACTAAATAATTTATCATTAGACCCTGAGTCTTTAATCGAATATCCAAATTTCTTAGAGGCTTATGACCATATCATGTTGAAACACCAGTTCCCATACAATCACCAAAGTTAAGCAATGTCAAGCCTATTCAATACTTATATGGGTGACCACTTGGGAATACCAGGTGCTGTAAGCTTGGATGTGCAGCTGGTGTAATGGATAATGGCTTGGAATTGTTAATCAGACATCTGTGTTTCAATTTCAGTTGGGTTTGTTATATTCACTTGCACACAAATTCACCTTGAGAAAAGTATGAATCCACCTCTTCTCCCCTCATCTATGGGTTAATTAGTAAGACTTTATCACTAAACAATTATTATATATCCACCAGAATTCTTACAATCTAAAAATATTTTCTGGCTTTAAATAACTAGCAAATAAAACCAATCAATCAAAAAAAAAAGAAAAAATTTCTTATGATCACAAATATGTCTAACAGTTTCTTATATATTGGGTAATATGGTGTTTAACAAGTTTTGTATGTAGATTTTTAGAATTTAAGATTATAGTTAAACTCTTGTTGAGAAGAAAATTGAAAGATGTTATACATTACCCAATAGCAGTGGTAGACTGGGTTTAAAAATATTGGTTACGAGGAGATAAAGAAGACCCACCCACAACTATCATTTAATTTTCATAACAAAGAAATAAAACCATCCCCCACTCCACTCTTTTTCACATCTGTTTAACACTGCTTTGTTCCTTCACAAATTGAGTGATTATTTGTTCCTTGTATTTTAAATTTGGTATTGCTCTTTTTAAAAACAATTCTATTTTATTAAGTTAGAATACAAAACTCAGGAAAGAAGTTGGAGATTTATTTATCTAATTAATTATAATTTTTATGGGCCTTTGAGAGATTCACAGTCCCCTTCTTGGTTCTCCAGGCCCTGGACCAATATATCAACTGAACAAAGATTACTGCTTGATATCCTTTGAAGTTGCTAACTATCTCAAATCACAAATTGTAATGTTATCTTTAAATTCACTCACTCTTGCTAAAAACATGAAATTTTCTTAATTATGCCCAACCTCCACCAATTCGATATCGTTCCACTGCCTCCTTCCCTGCTTTGTTCTTTTTTATGCATTGCTTATTTGTATCCTGTTCTCTCTTTTTTTCTTATTCCTTTTTATTACTAAAACTTCATGGATTATATATTTGAGTTCTACTTGAGGTTTGGGTTGGGCTTGAGTCCCAATAGGCATTCAAAGCAAAGGGCCTTCATGAGAGAACACCTGGTCATTGTGAGAGACAGAAATATATACAAGGTGTGATGGGTAAATTGTCACCATATTATAATTTTTAATTTCATTTATGTGTATTGTTTTTTTTTTACTTTGTCAACTCCTCAGTATAGTAGGGTCATTTGGGCATTGTCTGTGAGAGAAAGAGCGCCAAGACAAAAATCACTCTGCCAGAAATTTGGAAACTGCATGCTGTACTGCTTGGCATTTGTGCTGGAAGCTCCAATACAAACATTTCAGAGTGATTGGGTGTTGCTCTGAGGACAGTGCAGATGATTTAGAAAGAGGTGGATGAGTCTAATGGTGATTATGATGGTACGGCAGCTTGGAAAACTCATTCTGAGCATTCTGATGAGAAAAGAACTCCCGAATTTGTTGCTGGGTTAAGAGAATGGCTGCTGGAAGACACTACGTCTGGCAACATGACTCTGCACTATGCCACACAAGCAGGAGAACTCAGTCATGGCTGTCAGACAATTTCTGCGACCAAATCACCCCTTACATTTGGCCACCTAATTACCCAGACTGCAACCTCTTTGATTATTATGTGTGGGGTGCAATTGAGCAAGAGATCAACAAAACCCCTTCTAACATCAAAGATGAACTGAAGGCAAGCATTATGGCAGCATTCACTAACGTAATCAAAGAGACCTTCCAGAAGAGTAGGAGCAGATTCCGAAGTCGTCTGCAGGCCATAGTTGAAGCCAATGGCGATTCTATTGAATAAATTTGCTCCTTAGTATTTCAAGATATTTTTGTTTAATTTTGATAAATATATCTGTTAAAATGAGATGTCAGTGTTATTTTCATTTTCATGTAATTTAGCTAACAATTTATTCATTGCTCCCTGTAGATAAGTATTTTTAGAATGTGTAGGAAGGATTAGGGATTTTAGTAGAGTTTTCTCTTGACACCACTGTTGCTGTATACTCCCTCGGCAATTTTTGTTGTTTTAAAAGGTTATTTTATTTATTAAAATTACAAACATATGAAACTGGATTTATGATCCTCTTTCTTTTTAAGAATTGACAATGAAAGAATTTTTATTTACAAGAATAACTTTATATTTACAAGCTTGATAAATTTAACAAATTTTCAAACTGTTTTATTAACTTGATTATGCCTTTTGTCATTGTTAGATCAGCTTCCTCAGATCAGAATGAAAGAAATATATATGTATGTTTGTGTGTGTGTGTACCTTAATATTAATTGTTAATACTTTTTCCGCTAAGCTGGTGTCCCTTGTTTGGGATGAAAGAACAAAATTGTGAGACTTTTGTATAAAAGCTGTTATTTTAATTTGTAACAATATTTAACATGGTGTATGGATGAAAAGGGTTAAAGAAAATGATTTTATTTTTTGTCAGAAGAGACTTATTTTCCCATGGCATTGGGAACAGATGTATGAATTTTGTTGAAAAAAATATGCAGAATGATATGGTTGCTGCCTGACGAGAGACAGTGAACAGGTGCAGGGTCAGGGGCCAAAGGTTAAGGTCGTCTGTTGAAAGATATCTGCTGTATACATTCTGAGAAAATTGTCAGCCAAAATTTCCCTGAGAAAAAATTATAATTGTGAAAACAGAATGAGTAATTATGAAGGCAGAAGATGACGCCAGGAAGGCTGAAAGAGAAGGGGATCTTCCAAAATTAGAAGTGTGAAACAGAAAATGAGAAACGGAGACTGGTTGAATTTTAGGAGATTTGCATAAAACCCACCTATTTGCCAACACCACACCAGTTGGAAAGGACATCCATAAATACAAGTGCCTATGGGGGCTAAAGTTAGTTGGAGTAGTTGGAGTTGAAGTTGCAAACGGGGAGTTAAGAGATTTCTGCCATACAACCTAATGATAATAATAATAATAATAATTATCCACTGAAGAAGAAAAAACTCTGATGATAACCTTGTGCCATTCTGGAAAGTACAAACAACAATACTTGAAGATAAATCTAGTTGTCAAGTCTGGCCACCCTTAGAGAAGTTAGCCAAAATTTTTGTTCCATCGCCAAATATTAGAAACAAGTTGGGAAAAGAAGAAAAAAAAAAAAAGAACTGTAAATATTTTTTTTTATTTTCATATATAAATATCATCTAGTGACTTATTCAGGCGTCGTTTATTTTATTTTCAATTTTGTGTGCGCATATTCAACTCCTTGGTTTAGCTTGGTTGAGATGCCACAGTGATAATTCAGCTTGACTCTTTTAAGATCAAAAATCACAATGTGGGTAAAAGAGGTCATAGTTGAAGAGGTCAACTTAAAACCAGCTGCTGCGTCAAACGTCACCAAAGATTGATGAGTGTAGGCTGATGGCTAGTTCTTTGATACCAGGGTCAACACTGACCAAAGACAGCAGGCCATGCCCCGGATATGCCGCCATAATCTATTCTGTTTTCTTTTCTTTTCAGTTCTCTTGTTTCATAATTTAATAATGGTGAAACACATAATCAAGTCATAAAACAGTTTTCCAATTTGGCAAATTTATCAAACTTTGCCTGGATTTTATGCTCTGTTTATACACATTTACAAATTTATAAAAATATGTGAACCAACTATAATACAATATTTATTATTTACCATATTATAAATAAATAAATAAGTATGAAAATTTTTTATTCATAACTTTTAAAAAATATATGAACAAGAGAACAAGAAAATTTTAATAAACACATAATGACGAGCAAACATAATTATAAATTTTGAAAAAAATAATTTTCTAAGTATGTCTTTCATTTGTTCACCACATAAATTCACCAAAATAATTTTCGAGCATCTGGACTTATACTTTTTTCTTGAGAATTAACAAAAGATGTTAAAAATTATTTATTTATTAAACAGTTTAATTATAAGAATAGTGTTTTGTTCTCACTTGTCAACTAATTTTGATGTATAATTCAAAGTCAGAGACATAATGTCTTCGAAGCAATGGCATAGAAATGTTTCTCTGTGTAATCTTAAATAAGCAATAATAACAATGTTATCCAAGTAATGATTTAATGATGCTATCCAAGTAATGAAAAAACAATGTTATCCAAGTAATGAGATTGTGGAGCAAAGACAGAAATAAATAGTAAGACAGCCAAGTACAAAATGACAAAATAAAATGGTTTCTGAGTTGGAGGATCATACATTCTTCTGGTTAATAAATTAATGCTTTGAAAATAAATATTTAACATTTTTCAACCAATGTTTCAAGTTCTGCTGACAATAAAAACTATGTTTTATGATCTCTTTAAAGGGTATTTAAGCAAAGTTTCTAAACAGACAAAGGAGTAAGGAGCAACAAGGTTCAGCTTAAAAGAAATTCCCTTACTCATTCACTGGTTTTCCTCACCAAGTTATGTGACACTTACACTTTCCTCCTCACTTTTTCCTTTGCCTCTTCTTATTCACATACACATGAAGAAATCACATTTCTTTTCATCTTAACAAACAACTACAAACAAGGACTGTAAGAACTTTAACACTATGAAAAATTTAGTTATAAAAAACATGAAAATAAAATATCTTATATTTTTATATTTAAACATATTTTTGCCTTTTTTGTTGTTATGGGTTGATTCAACTCCACAAAAGACATAACTCCAAGTCATGACAAAGATGTTATCCAAATCATGGCATAATTATGTTATCCAAGTAATGACATAACAAGGTTATCCAAGTAATGGCATAATGATGTTACTCAAGTAATGAAATAACAATGTTATCCAAGTGATGACATAACAGTGTTATCCAAGTAATGAAATATATAGATACCTCCACAGAATTGTGTTACCTAAGGTTTAAAATGCATTTTAAAAAGGAAAAATCTTTCTTGAAGCTTTTATTTTAGTTTTAATTCCAAGCTAACAGATTAAATTTAATATTTCCAATAAGCAAAATACTTTGCTGTATTTCAAACCAAATTTAAATTGATTGCAAGAATTTTTTTCTGATTATCAGTAAAATCTATAAAATCGTCTACATTGACAAATATGTCAGCACAACAAAATTCTCTTTATTAAAAAATCTTTCAAAAATAGAATATACTTTTCTGAAATGTCATTTGAGAAAAAATTACTGATTTAAAGTTTAATTAATCTGAAGTGAAACAAATATTACTTACTTTTAGTTTAAAATATTGCAGCAAATAGGGAATAGAGAATAGGGAGGTGGATGTTTTCACCAGGTGTTGACACATTTATTGACAGCCTGATATTTGGGAAATTTATATAAGCAGTAGATAATTGTAATAAAATTATATATTGACTACAACATGAATTTTTTATATAATTCTTTTTAACCACTCAGTAATCTTAAAATTTTAAATATTTTAAGCATTCTAAAATGTTATTGAATTTTAGGTACTTTGACGTTATAGTCTTATGAAAATGCTAGTTGAGGAAATACTTGGGGTCAATGAATTGTAGTAAGCTTTGCCATTTATGATTAGTAAATACAGTTTTTATTTAGTAACAATATCACTTGACTGTTAGAAATTAATACAGAATTTTAAAAAGATTTAAAGTTTATAAAATATTCTAATTAAAATAAAAAAAAATTTAAAAAATGATTATTCTTTTTGACAAAAAACTTTTTTTCTTAAGACAATAGTGTCCATAATATATTTTATTCATAAAAGCAATTTAAAACATTTGTAATTAATGTCTTAGTTTTATTGCATTTTTTATTTTATGATTCAGAGCAGATTTTCTGTAACTAGGGGTCCTGTTTGACAAAAAAACATTTGATGATTTAAATTCTCCAAGGACTTGTCCTTATAACTAATATGAACATTATTTACACTATTTATATTCAGACTATTGTCCTCATTTTTGTTGTTGTTATTACAACATTTCAGCCATTGTGCTTTCTGGTTTTCTTCAGATGTATATTGATCTGGGTAACTGACAAAACAACAGCTTAGTGGATTGAAGTGTTGGTTTGTGAATTTTATAACATAGTGCTTGAGAGTTCAATCCCTGATTCAAGCAGTGTGTACTTGGAGTCAGTGGAAATGGGTGAGCAATAACTGAGCAGTACTATAAATAAAAACTAGACAATATCCCTAGATATGGGCAGTGGAATGAGAACAATCTACCCCCATAGATTAAATAAAGAGCCTAGTTCAGAATTCCCTGTAGGTTACCCAGATTGATATACATCTGAAGAAGGCTAGAGGGCACAATGGCTGAAACAACAAAGATGAGGACATTGGACCAAATGTAAATAATGTAAATAATGATAACTCCTTATTCCAGAATTTCAGACAGATAATATAAACTACTAACGTGTTTGATTCAAAAATGTGTATGACATACAGCAATCGCTATTTGACTTAAAATATTTTTGCCCTTTATTTTTAAAGAAGTGCCCTGTGCTGATGTTTCTAGAACTTCTTGCCTATCTCACATAATTTTTTTTTCTAAGCTCTATTAAACATTAAATCTGTTACAAAAAAAGAACTAAACAAAATGAACACAAAATGATCAGCTTTAAAAAAGGATTGGAAAAACGGAATGAAAAGAGAATGTTAAAAACAAATACTTTTTCACACCCAACCCAGTTCATGGAATCAGAATCAACGTTAAGTTTAAGCAAGCAAATGAGCCAATTGGAGTAAAGTGCCATGCAGATTTAAATTTTTCCCACTTGTGACAAATGCAGCTATTGATTTTTTTTTTTATGCTATTAGTTAACATTTGTGTCAGTCAGCTGTTGGCTCTCACGCTGGCTAATAGAATCTTCCTGCCTATTTGTGGCAGCCAATATTGGCTCTCAAATTGGCCAGTAGAAAATGGCCGCAAACTACATGAAAACTGCCATATAAGCATGAAAAAAAATCGATTATTTCCACTATTGATGGAGTTGGGAAATGCAAAGTCGGTCTTGGCCTTCCCACTAACTTGGAGCAATGCAATTTTGGTCCGAAAATTGCAGCTGTGCATTCATTACACACACACACACACACACACACACACACACACACACACACACACACACACACACACACATCCTGCCTTTTATAGATAGAGATTACGACTACAAAAAAGAATTTCTCAAAATTCATAAAATTAAGTGTGTGTGAGTGTGTGTGTGTGTGGGGGGTTAACACAGACCTCTCCACCCAAATTAAAAAAAAAGTATGAATAGAATTTCATTTTAGGTCCTATCTTTATATATGTTTTTGTGAAATTTTATAAAATTAAATTAGAAATATTGTCTTAATTGTGTGGAAGTATTGGGATCCATCTACTTAGGTTTTTGTTACTATATGATTCCAAATATTTAACAACTTATTTAACAATTTAATCTTTTAAATGAAATATATAAAGGTTTTTTCTGAGAGAAATAAGCTAGAAGCAGAACGTGAGTTGAAATAACATTTATATATTCTTTTCAGAAATATACAATGACAATAAAATGTTCAATTTTCCTTACAGTAAAGTTTGTTTTATAAAGTAATTAAATTTTCATAGTGTGGTGTGAGATGTGTGGACAGATTTTATGATGGTCAACTTAATGTTTCTGTCAGTGCATGAACAAGGCCTTAGTTGGCAGCTGCTGGCTCATCTCTTCCATTGTGTGGGTGCATGTATACACACATGTGGATGAAACAGGCCTCTGAAATTGTTTTGAACCTCAAAAAGCAATATGCTTCTATTTTTATATCCATAAGGGAGAACCAAAATCTAATTTCACATAGAGGTGTGAAATTTTTTAATACAACGTTTTCATTAGTTAGAAAATAATTTCACACGGGCTCATGAAAATCTTTTTCTTGAATTTGTGAAAGTAATGAAAGGAGCTATTATTGTTATTTTCTAAATGGCCCCAAAATAACACGTTGTAGGTCTACAACTACATTTGCTAGTATTTTGACAGTATTTACCCTAGTAATTATTGTTTATCAAACAAACATTCTGAAGGGAATTTATTGGTTGAGATATATATATATAGGATTTAATTCCTATAGAAATAACAATTCTGACAGAAGACAACTTTCTTGAACCAACTGAAGATTGTCAGCATCATTTTAAAGCAATTCATACAAAGTATAGTTAGGTTATGTGACTATTCATTTTAGATATTTAGAAGTACAGTAAAGACTGAACTTCTATTCAGGTTCATTATATGAATGAGAGAATTTCTCCAGTCTTATTACAAGTATTTTTTTAATCATTTCACCCCAAGCAAGGCAGGAAGCCACTAGGACGCAAGGAGTTACAGAAAATTTAGAGCAAGATCAGATAGGAGTGATAGAAGAAAGGATGAGGGTAGTGGATAGATCAAGGCAACTGGAGATGACATTACACTTGAATAGCTGGAGATTATAGCTCACAGGGAAACAGGAATAGGGAAGGGAGTTCCACAGGCGAGAGGTGCGAGACATGAAGCTATTGGAGTAGAAGAGATGGCTACATTTAGGAGTTTCGACAGTGAAGGGGTGAGAGCAGGATGCCAGCCTCGAAGGCGCTGGAACTCATGACATCTGGGAACCAGTTAATGCAGCTCCTCGGAGCAATTTCCATGAAAGTATTTGTAGAACAGACAGAGGGAGGTGACGGCGCATCTGTGAGAAAGTGACTGTAGATGAGACGCCAGGGCAGGGCCAACTACATTGCATATCCGCCTCTGGAGCCTATCAAGAACCCTGAGGCAAACAGAAGGGGCACCAGACAATATATGGCAGCAATACTCCATGCAAGGGTGAATTGTTGATTTGTAGATCTGGAGGATCGACTCCGGGGAAAAAACTTCCTGGCGCGGCTCAGGGAGCCAACTTTCCTTGCGGTGGACGAGGAAATTGACTCAATATATTTATTCCATCTATGAATGTACAAATGTGTGTATATAAAGTTATATCAATATTAATATAAACTAACTTTGTAGGATTTTTTTAATCATTTCACTGCAAGTAAGGTGATAAAGTCACTAAGACACAAGGGGTTACTGAGGATGAAACACAATAGAGTGGAGGAAACTGAGAAATCTTGGGGTCACTAAATCTTGCAGTAGGTACATGTTGAAATTATGTTGTGATTGTCAAACTGTTACAGTTTTGTGTAAGTTCAAATCATGTTGAGGGTCACTATTTGTTACTAGCAATGCATCTAATTTGACTAAAAGCTGTTGTAACAATATTTTGCAGATGTAAATGATGGGTATAAGGAAATAGAGTAGATTTCAACAAGGTAATATTTTATATTTTGTTTTTATATAACAGAGTAAAAAGAGAGAAAATACATGAGTATTGTTGTACCACTTACATTTTCTACACAAACTGGATGTTTATCCCCCTCCACCGCGATGACCCAAAGCAGACTGCATAAATATGTTTTCTGCACATTGGCTCCACACATACATCCACTTTAACCAAAACAAAATGAAAATGACCAGTCAGAGTCACTCCTGCTCAAAAACAAAAATCTTAATTTTGAGCTGATTGAAGACTATATATACTCAAATTCAAACAAGCCTGAAACAGACCAGAGTTTGTCAACATTAACATGCTGAGAGAGACGGGTCACAGATCAGTGTTTGATGCCAACACCAACAGAGAGAAACGCCAGTGCCAATGATGGCCGCCACCAATGTCCATTTCACTTCTAATTTCACCACTCTCGCTCTGTTGTCTTAACAACAGCAACAGATAGAAGTTACTAGTTTTGTATATATGTAAATAAATTATACATTTATTTACCCACACTCAATGTCCTCTTTTGCTTGATGCTTGTATTTACATTTGTCAAGGCAGAGAAGGAATTAACCTCCACAACAGTAACAACAACAAGGTTCGGTATTGCAGGTTACCCATTTCCGCCTCTGCAACAGTATGCATGCAAAAGAAAGAAGCTAATTAAAATTAGGAATTATGTGGGTGATGCTTATCTGTGAGTTACCATCTCTTTGAGCCAATAGAGTTTATCTCCAGTTTATCAGATAGATTCTTTAAATCCAAGAAATTCTTGAATTGAAAATCAAAAGAAGGTGACTTCAGCTAAGGAGATGCTCTGTGAGCAGGTCATTCTGATCTGGGCTTATAACCTTGAAGTTAAATTCTACAACAACTTGGAAAATGACTTCCCATGATCTGACAGAAGATAAAGCAAAAGTGAACATCTACACTCTCTTGAATCTTTGTTGGGATCCAACTACCCAGGTTTTTGCTGCTTAGTGTTAGGATTCCAAACATTTAACAACAGCAACATCAACACATCTTTTAAATGAAATAAAAGGTTATTTTATGAAGGAAAAGTAGAAGTAGAACATCAGTTGAACTAACATTTATATATTCTTTTCAGAGATATACAATGACAATAAAATGTTCTATTTCCCTTGCAGCAAAGTTTGTTTTATAAAGTAATTAAATGTTCTTAGGGTGGTGTGAAATATGTGCCACTTACTTTATGACAGTCAGCCTAATATCTTTGTGAGTTCGTAGTTAGTGGTAGCTGGTTAATCAGTTCTATTGTATGTGTGGACAAGGCCTTAATCAGTGGCTGCTGGCTGTTTTTCTTCCATTGTGTGCATGTATGTGGGTACGTGTGTGTACAGATGTGTAGATCAAACTGGCCTCCAAAATTGTTTTGAACTCTGAGAAACAATAGGCTTCTATTTTTATATCAGTAAGGGGAATCTGAAATGTAATTTCACAGATATGTGTGAACTTTTTGAATACAAAGTTTTCATTAGTTAAGAAATAATTCCATACTAGCTCGCAAAAGTCCTTTTCTCAAATTTGTGGGAGTGGTGAAAGGAGTTATTGTTATTTTCTAAATGGTCCAGAAATAACACGTTGTAGGTCTACAACTACGTCCACAAGTATTTTGGCAGTATTTGCTCTTGATCAAACAAACCTTCTGGTGGAATTTTATTGGTTGAAAAATATAATTCCTACACCTGGCTATTGCTAATTTGGGACCGATTAGGGACTAGTAATAAAGAAAAAAAACATTTTATAAGAATATAAAACAGTGCAAACTATAGATAAAGCATAACATGAAATGAATATCTACATAAGAAAAGCATGCTGGGAGGAAAAGAGAGAAAGACAGGAAGTGTCCTGTTTTTATTGCTGCTCTAATAACTTCTTGGTAAAACTGGTGAAGCTCATGCTAATGAGAAGGAAGGACATTAAAAAGAAGTGAATTCAAGGAGACAGAAGATTACAATTGATGTTGCATTTATATTTTTGAAGATCATAGTTAACAAGAAAGCAAGAAACTGGAAGAGAAGACACTCTTAGAATAGAACTTATTAGCAATTTCAACAGTAAAATGGTGAGACCTAGCTGTCAATCTTGTCAGTTTAATTATGTGCCATGTGTGATACTTGCTTAGGCGATCATGTATCTTTCAATACATGACTAATGAGGCAGATTTTTCCCATAGTAGGTTGCCATTTTTTTCTGCGGTAGACTAGTTGCCATGCAGTCTGTCCTTCTATTTACCCATAGCTGGGAGGAGAAGAGGATTCATACCTTTCCCAAGGGTATTAGCATGTAAGTGAATGTAATGGATTTGAATGGAATTTGATCATGGCTCACCAATTCCTCAATCTGAGCCACTATCCATGACTCCACCGTGTCATGAAGTTGAGGAAAGAAGAAAGCTCATCAGAATAATTACTATGAAAATATTTATAGAAAAGCTATGTTATGGTGGTGGATATTTGTGTAAAAGTAAATGCAATGAATTCAACTGGAATTTGAAATCAGCTGTCAGATTTCTCAATCTGAGTCATTATTGATCACACCACTTACACATCCAAGTTTACAGAACCTGGTATTCCTATATTGTTGATCATCTAAGTATTGACCAGGCTCAACATTGCTTAACATCAGTGATTGAACAAAAACCTGTGTTTCAACATGACATGGCCATAATCAATTTTCATTGTGGCTTGACTACCGTTTATCTTGTATGCATAGGAAAATCAATAACCAATACCAAACCTAATAAACTTTGGAGCTGTCCAATTCTCACTTTCCACTCTCGATAGAGTACAAAAGCATCTCTGAGTCCTTGTGGGTGATAAATTATTTTCTACCCTCCAACCTCTCTCTTATAGGTGAGATGTGGAAAGCCTCTCACTGCTCTGTCGCTACTTCCATGGAAAGTGCTGGGACAAACTATATTTCCTGGTCCCACGAAGGTTTAGTAAGCCTCATTTTAATTTCAAACATTTTCTAGAATTTCATTGGTTGTTAAATAAAAATAAGCTTCGAGAAATTTCCATAACAAAACAGTCAAAATTTGTACAAAAATAGGCTCAACCGACGTAAAAAAAATCTTTCTCAAATTCATCCCTAATTTAAATGTTTCAAGAAATCCTACTGGCTAAAAAGTACAACATTCGCCCACACATTTCTCAGAAAAATTCGAAACAGTTACCAAGCCTAGTTGGAGCTGATTTCGTTGTTAAGAAAACTATAAATAGAAATAGTAAACGAATTTTCATTGCATTTGAGACTCACACACACGGAAGATACACACAGAATTATGTGCTGCCAAAGAAGCAAACTTCCTTTATGAGAGATTAGAAAAATTTATGCAACAAACTTTTTCACTCAATATCTTTCATAGAAAAATCTTTTGTCTAAGTTAAATTCAACCTTTTTGATCAAAGGCAGACAACGTTTTAGACATTGAACATTTCTGAAACAGAAAAGAACTTTTTCTCTAAAATATACCTTGCACACATCATTACAAACAAAGAAATTGTAAATTGTGTATATAAAATTTCAAATATGTATTTTTTGTCATGATTGAATATGGTTACCGTTTGTCCATTTTTTATAATTTATGTTTGTGGATATTGCATATCTTATTTGCAGCACAATTTTAAATATTCATGCAACCTTCTTAGATCCACTACAAAGGCAAACCTTTACAGCAAGAACATGCCATGTCACTTACATAGTAGCAAATCACTGACATTCCTTACATATTCCATTGGGGAGAAGTAAGATCCACTTGAGCAGCTTCTTCTTATGAACCACTTCCCTGTGGAACAGACTCCCAAGAAGCTCTTATCACTACAATCTTAACCTAGGGTTAACCTAAACCATTATCTTCCCTTCCTATGCGTATAAACTGCCTCTTAATGTATTGTAACGTAGCACTCTATTTTGAGTGGTCACTGGGCCTTGTACAGGCTGAACCTTAATGAAAACAGGTTAATGCTTTTTAACAGGTAAGTATAGCGATTGCTATGTTTTTCACACCCACATACACTCCAAGTCATTTTATTCACCTGCGATTGGCTAATAAATTACTACTATCTTTGTATAGGACAATTTAGCCATCACAGTCGTTCCTTTGAATCTTTTGGTTCTGAGCATACTTACCTATTTTGTTTAGTACGAGTGTAGTGATTGGTTAATTTTTAACCAATCACATATTTTTAATGTAAGATCAAGTTTTCCCGCCGTTCTGTGGGAGCCTACCTTTTTTCCTTAAAAGGGGTGACTTTTCACGAGTCGCCAGTAAGATTCCAGCCGTCAACACAAATCCACGATCTTACTCAACGCACACAGACAGAATTTCGTAACTACAAACTTACATTTTCTCTCTGTAACTTTTGCCAAGCACAATCAACCAGAACTTTGTTGATTCAAACCAGTTTATTCACAACACATTTCAAGCAATTGTATACTTCGTGTTATTCATTCTTCACATGCAAACTTTGCTCTAACAATTATTTCAGAACATTTATCTCACAAGAGAACTTTCGTCAAACAATTAATTACAATCAATCTACAGTTAAAGGGAAACAACTTCCTTCTCTTTAATCTACATTGTGAACACAAAATTATTTCAGGCTTGTTGTATATTATTCAATATATATTTGGTGGTTAACAAATTGGAGTTGTTGGTATTTACTTGAATCCTGTACGTGGAAGTAAACACTGAGCCGCCACATAAGTTTCGTTACGTTTTCTTCTTGTTCGACCATGTCTTGTTATCGTTATTTAGAAAAATAATCATTGTTTTAGTAAAAATAGCAACAAAAATGCTAAGCTATCGTCTGCTCACTAAACTCCCGAGTTTCCTAAATCGTCGTCACAACTTTGGTATTATTGCATTGAGTTCTCTGGTTACCTTTTTAAAAAAATCGTTTACTTTTTCAAGTACTTAGTAAGCTATTACGCTAATAAATGATTGGTGTTTTTGTTTCAAATGGTAACAATACTTGGCGAAACTTCGTAAACAAACAAACATTCTAACTACTAATTTAGTAAAGTATTTATCCGCACACCTATTCGAACAGAATATGGCACAAGATCCCGTATAAAGGGAGAAATCTCCTTGTACATGGGAAGGCAAAAAAAAAAAAAAAAAAAAAATTTATTTACTTATTGTGAAATAAAAGTTGTGAACGTATGATAACTTTTGGGAAAAAAAATAACCGAATACATAACTCTCTAAGGACCGGTGACTTTTCCCCGTCTCACCGAAGATGGTAGACGTTTGACGAATAAACGTGTTTGCTTGTTTAAAACTGAATTGCAGTCTTGTGCTGCCTATTTTTTTACTATTTTTTTTCTATATTCTACAAAGTTAGCATTTTGTAAGTATAAAAGATTCCGTTGATTTAAAAATATTGCTTAGTATATCTTTTGATTGTTTTTGTTTGGTAATTTCATTGTTTTTAGCGTCACTTCATAATCACGGTTGTTGTGACAGCACCGGGTCAATTCTTAAAAAGTATTTAGCAAATGTAAAATCTACTGCTATTAAAAATAAACGCATTATTTGAACTATATGTGGATTTCGATTTAATTTGACCATTGTCGTTAGTATACTTTTTTCTTTTTTTAGTTATGAAAACTCCGATGTAGGTACTTCCAAAGATTTTCTAAAAAAGAGCATAAACATAAAGGTCCCAAACTTAAAAACAAAGTTTTATCGTCAACATGTTTTTATTATTAAGAAAAAGAAAAGACCAACGTATTTTTTATCAATGTTTTTTAACCCTTTCTACCACGTCCGAAATCCTGGTTAAAAATCTTGTTTTTCTTGAATTTTCAAAACAATGTGTTTTAGTATAAAAAAACAAACAAACATTGTTTTGAAAATTCTTGCAAAAATCAAATAATTTTCGGATTTTAATGAAAGTTTCAGGACTTATTCACAGATGAAATAAACTATTTTTGAAATATTTTGTTTAGAAAATTTTGGTAAAAATATTTTTTTACATCTGTAATCCCCACTTACTTATTTTATGAAATTTCACTGAAGCAGACATTAAACATATAAGAGTGTTATCACTGCCTCTATATATTCTTTCTTTCTTCCTTCTCTAATTTTGGTTAGATATTTTTAGTAGTTTGTTTACTTTTTGAAGGCATTTGTGCATTTGGATTTCAGTGTCATGTTTTCCTTCCTCTGTGAAAACATTTCCTAAATATTTAATTTTGATTTTGCCATTTCCAGTTCATAGATCGCATATACAAGTACAGATGTGAAGAGATGGGCACTGATCTTTGAAGCATTCAATACCGCATCACAAATAAATCTACGAATAGAAAACCGTGATTCTGCCTTCCCTTCCGATATCGACGCACTGAAGATGAAGATGGCTATGTTGATGACATAGGTAGTCATAGTTGGGATAAGAATAATCTTGAACAAAAACAAAAAAAAAATTAACATCCCCTACCAAGTATTCCAAGAAATAAAGCCTAAGATAAACCTTTTCAAAACAGAAACTATCATATGGAATTGTGTAACAATATTTAACATGGCATACGAACGAAAAGGGTAAAAAAAAACGATTTTTTTTTTTTTGTCAGAAAGGGATTTATTTTCCCAGGGAATTGAGAATAGATGTACAAATTTTGTTGAAAAAAAAACAAAACAGAATGCTATTGTTGCTGCCTGGCGAGAGACAGCGGACAGGTGCAGGAGTCAGGGGCCAGAGGTTAAAGTCGTCTGTTGAAAGGTGTACGATCTCTACGTGCTGAGGAAATTGTCAGCCAAAATTTCCCTGAGAAAATATTATAATTGTGAAAACAGAATGAGCAATTATGAAGGCAGAAGATGACGTCAGGAAGGCTGGTGTCATATAATGGCTCCTCCCAAAAGAGGAGAGGATCTTCCAAAATTGGAAGTGTGAAACAGAAAACAAGTGAAGGAGACTGGTTGAATTTTAGGAGATTTGCATAAAACCCCCCTATGCGCCTACACCACACCAGTTGGAAGGGACACCCATAAATACAAGTACCCACAGGGGCTAAGGTAGTTAGGGTTTGAGTTGCAGTCCAGAATTGCAGTAGCCACATCAGGGGAGTTAAGAGTTTTTTTTGCCATAACGCTGTTTTGCCAACCTAATGATAATAATAATAATAATAATAATTATCTGCTGAAGAAGAAAAACTCTGACAATATTCTTGTGTCGTTCTTGAAAGTACAATCAACAGTACTTGAAGAAATCCAGTTGTCAAGTCTGGCCACCCTTAGAGAATTTAGACAAAATTTTTGTTTTGTCGCCAAATATTACAAACGGGTTGGGAAAAGAAGAAAATGAAAAAACTGTAAATATTTTTTTTTATTTTGATATAAATATCATCTAGTGACTTATTCAGGCGTTGTCTATTTTATTTTCAATTTTGTGTGTGAGTATTCAACTTCTTGGTTTATCTTGGTTGAGATACCCCAGTGATAATTCAAGCTTGACCCTCTTAAGATCAAAAATCACGTGAGTAAGAGAGATCCTAGTTGAAGAGGTCAACTTAAAGACCACTGCTGTGTCAAACGCCACTGACAATTGACAGTGGGCTGACAGCTTGTTCTTCGATACCAGGATCGATCCTGACCAAAGACAGCAGGCTGCGGCCCCAGCTATGCCGCCATAATTGAAAGGAAAGCAATAATGTTACCTAGGCTGAATTCATCATAACAATTCAGGAATTAGTAAATACTAAACACTTCAAATACCTTGGTGTATGGATTTTGAAGTTTTATTATTCAAAATAGTGTTGGGACGTCAAAAATTCAAAGAAATAAATAAAGTACATTTTTAAATTCCTTCTGCAACTACAATTTCATCAAGTCTAAAAATAGACATGTAGCAAGCACACCACATAACTTTCTGATGTGAAGATATATATTGAGGTATGTCTTGTTAAAGACTACGGAACTTTTCTGTTTAATAATCTTTTTTTCTAATTTTTCTTGCTTTCTCACAAGTTTTTTTTACATTTAGATTTTAAGTTGTTGAAAAAAAGACCCTAGTCCTTGTTTTTTTGCCAAGCACTTATGATTGTTGTCAACTGTCATCATGGCTGTATGTTTTGGTTTAAAGTGGGTTGTTTATTATTTCATTTTTATAGATAATATTTTGGGTAGTGTTATTGGATTAATTCATTAATAGTTGGGAGAGGGTGATATTTATTCAAATTTGCTTGACAATGTCTAATTCTTCATTTTGGTCATGTGAAGGATCATTTGCTCTTCCTTTCTCTCATTTGCTGTTGGCTGAACCATCACCTTCCCTTTCCCCTAAAGGGTATTAGCAGCAAATGCCTTCATTCGACTATCAAAACAAGATGACCAAGAATCAGTATCAACTCATGTAACAATGGAATAATCCATTATTTATGAGATATTGGCAGGCCATAACTATACATACTAACTAAAGTACTATTAGAATTATAATATAATGTTATTTCTCATCTGATGCCATTTTATCATTTCAGATTTTTTACATGGACAGATTTACAGAAATGGATTCGATGATGGGAAAATTGAATTTGTGTGAAAAATCTGCTATTTCTTTGACACCTGTTGAAAAAGAATATATTCTTCACCTTGATATCCAACAAAGGTAAATATATAAATTTACCAAAATTTATCTTTTGTAGTTATAAGTCTACCATTCATCCATGCATTGAATATTGCTGTCACATCTAGTCTGGTGCTACTACTATGTATTTAGAGATTCTTGATAAAATTCAAAGAAGAATCTGCAATGTTATGGGTCCTGACTTACTGTCTCAGCTTCAGCCACTTTCCCACAGCCATAACTTTATTTCTCTGTGACTTTTCTATAAATATTTTCTTAGCAATTATTCTGATGAACATTCCTCTTTAGTACCTCGAGTTTACAGATTTAAGCGCTGTGCTAGATTGGCAGCTAGGTCTCATCATTTTGAAGTTGAATTATTAGATATAACGGTAACTTTTATGCTAACAGTTTCTTCTCTCATACTTGTGGAATTCTTCCAGTCTCTTATTTTCCAGTCAACTTTGATCTTCAAAAATTTAAATATAATATCAATTGTTACCTTCTGTCTACTTAATTTCTGTTCTTTTATTGTTCTTTCTTGTTAATAATGTTTTTCTCAAACTCTTTCATTCTCAATAACCCTTTGCATTTTAGTGGCTTTAGTGGCCTGCTTGGGGTGAAATAATTAAAAAAAAATTTTTTTTCTTTATATTTACCTATAATTAGAACTTCATACATATTTATTACTCAAATAAATTTTAAATGAGATGGAAAAACTGAAGCTGTTTCCAAAATTCTCTTTCCAGAATTAATCGTTATTTTCCATCTTAATTCCTGTTCTTTTATTGTTCACTCTCTTTAATAATGTTTTTCATTTTCTCATATACTTTCGTAATCAGTAACTTCTTATGTCTTAGTAGCTACACTGACTTGCTTGGGGTGAAGTGATTAAAAAAAAAATCAATATGATAGCTTTCTTAGGTTTATTAAGCAAATACATAAAATTTTCATTCACTCTAATAGTTTCATCAATTATGTAGAGGTGTGGTCCTATCTTGTGATAGGAAGAGTTTGAAAACTTTCAAAATAAACAAATTTGACAAGTGTGTGGGTTTTCATATATATATATATATATATATATATATATATATATATATGAAGAACAACATGGTTCATAAAGAGAAAGAGAAAATTATATTTGTGTATATACAGATAATGGCAGTGGGGGGGGGGAGAAAGAAAGAAAGAAAGGCAGGCTGGCAAAGCATTTATGGGATTAGCTGAAGTCTGTGCCATGTGGGGTTTTTTTTACATTAATGCAGGTGTCCCCCAGAGCACTATCCTGTTTCTAATTTTCATCAATGACCTTCCTGATGTCATCAGTTCTCAACTCAGTATTTATACTGATGGCACAAATATTTGTTCTTGTCTTAATAATAAGTCTGATTGGTTCAGATTGATATATCTTCATTGCATTGAATGAAGAAAAAAATCAAAAAGTGGTATGTCACTTGGAGTTAGCATAGTCTTGCTGAAATAGGTAGTAAACAGATAAGCTAGATCTCTAACTCTCTACTTGTTTACTCCTTCTACTGAATTCTCAATGTCTGTATTTATGTATTTGGATGAGTCTAAGTCCTCATCTGGGGAGGTGTATTCATCTCCACGACAATTCAATAAGGTCAAGTTGGCAGCCAATCTCACAAATGACCTAAAACCTGTTGCGAATTGGGGCAAGGAATGGCTTGTTAATTTTAATGCTTCCAAAGCATAACTGCACTCTTTTAATGATCTGAGAGATCCTTTTGTGCCTCCCATCAGCATAGCTGATATTAACCTGTAGGAGAGTGACTCATTGCACCTTTTTGGGCTTGGGTTTTTCCTACTGACATGAAATAGAAAGATTATAGGTCTGCTGCTAGAAAAGTTGGTTCACTGAGTTGTGCTAGACAATTTTTCTTGCCAGAATCCACCTTACACATTTATAAGTCTACCATGTATTGAATATTGTTGTCGTATCTGGTCTTGTGCTTCTACTTTGTATTTAGAAATTCTTGATAAAATACAAAGAAGAATCTACAATGTTATTGGTCCTGACCTGGCATCTTGGCTTCAGTCATTTTCACTGTAATGTAGCTTCTCTGTGCCTTTTTTATAAATACATTCATGGTAATTGTTCTGATGAACTTTCCTCTATGGTACCTTTTACTTTATGAATTTAAACACATTACTAGGTTTACAGCAAGATCTCACCATTTTACAGTTGAAATGGCTAAATGTAACCATAAGTTCTATGTTAACAGTTTCTTTTCTTGTATTTCTCACTTGTGGCTTCTTGCTCTCTAGTCAACTTTGATCTTTAAAAATTTAAATATAATGTCAATCTTTATTTTCTGTCTTCTTAATTCATGTTCTTTTATTGTTCTCTCTCCTTAATGATTTTTATTTTTTTCTCATATTCTCTCACCCTCTGTAACTCTTTGCAGTTTAGTGGCTTTGTTGCCTTGCTTGGGGTGAAATGTTAAAAAAGAAATGGTACAAATATACAAGTTACATTTATTGTCTTGAGTGAGATTTCGATCTAATAGACATGATCTTCCTACTGATGCACTTGGCTTCTTTGATGCTCTGATGTGATAAAGAGTGTAAAGTCTAGTTTAGTCTCATCTGGGGTGAGTCCAGTTCATATTGGGATCATCACAGATTAAGTTCTCATAGAATAAAGGTTCCTTATTGACATTAAATTCAATTCTGACTGTCTGAATTTTCTTGGCATGAATTGCATGCTACAAATACATAAAACAATTGATAAAATTGAATGGTTATGAGCCGAATTACAGATTATTTATTATTTTCCCACAGTTCCCAGGCAACAGGAAGTGATAATCCATTACTTGCTAGCAGCAGCAGCAACTACAGTATTCGTCTTTTTTCAATGTCCAACATGGCTACCTTGAAGCAAATTAATGGTGAGTTTTTCTACCCATAATTTATTTTTCTTATGATCTTTTAGTTATATTTAATTAATCTAACTTGGAAGTACAAAGTTATCTTTAGTCGCTCTTGAAAGATATATTTTAGGTTTTATCCAGTCATCAAAAGATGGTGTTAGTGTATTCCTCCATGGTATATACCAAGCTTAATTTAGATAGGTAAAAGGTCAAAATGTATGTAACACATCAAGTTAAAATTCATATTACAATAGTACATTATACTCTTTTATGTATGCCTAACCTATACTAACATCAAATGCATTTTTGCAAAAAGACATTAATAATTGAATCAAGGCTGCCCATGCGGCATATGGGAAACTATTCAAAAGAGTCTTTGGCAATCCTGGACTAACACAAACAACTAAGCTCATAATCTACCAAGTTGTAATCTTGACTCTCTTGTATGCCTGTAAGAGCTGGATAATCTACTGAAAAGACATTTGCAAACTTGAAAGATTCCATCAAATGAAACTTTGTCAAATCCTGCAGAACATGTGGCAGGACTGGATCACTAACAATTAAGTTCTCCTCCATGCAAAGATGGAGAGTCAAGAAATTATCATAACTGGCCACCGACGTCGATGGACTGAACACCAGTCATCTGCCTATTCAAACACTTCTTCTTGACTATGCCCAAACTACACCTGTCCTCTTCTTAACCTAATCCATACTACACATATCCTTTTCTTGACCAAATCCATACTACACATGTCCTGTTCTTGACCAAATCAGTATTATGTATGTCCTCATCTCTAGTAAACCTGTACTTTGTATTTTCTTATAATTGCAGCTCATGACAATGTCATTTCTGGAATCAAATTTTCACAAACAGAAAACCATTTACTCTTCTCTTCATCGTGGGACAAGTCTATACGGTAATTCATCAAGTTTTATTTTTTCATATAATTTTCATATGTTGTCTTAACTTTCTCCTTTGTTGCTACATTCATGTAGTACCTAATGAAAATTAAAATCAAAATAACCATATATTTTTTATCTGTCTCTATTTCTGAGATTGTAATTATTTACACTATTTACATTGTTTGGACTGTTACTCTCATTTTTGTTGCCATATTCATGATGTTTCGGCCATTGTATGCTCCAGCTTTCTTCATGTGATTGGAATTTTTAACTGAACCCTTTATATCGTCCACCAGGGTAGATTGTTCTAGTTCTTCTGGGTTTCTCAGTTATCTCCCTTTAACTCAACTAAGTTTTTGTTCACCACTGAAGTAGTCAGGTATTGAACTCAAAACTCTTTGAGGACATCAGTGTATGAATTTTTAGGACTTATAAAATTAATGTCTCAGTAACATTTTTTTACCAGATATCATATTGCAATTTTGTTGTTATTGCTTTTCTCTTGCACTCCCTATTACTGGTTCTCATATTCATTTCTATACTTGTCCAGCTTAGGAGATTTTTGTGGCCTAGCATATGTGCTGATTCATTAAGTTTTTGTATTCTGTCTATTATTTCAACCTCATCTCACAGGGGGTGGTGATCACCCTTTTCCTTCCATATGTGGTCAGCTACACCTGATTTTTCTATTTCCCCTCATGTTATGGCTTTACAATGTTCTTGTAGTCTTACCTTAAGGAGTCAGCCTGTTTCTCCTCTATATTTCTTACTGCAGCTGCATGGGATGATGTACACACAGTCCTTAGTCATGTTCTCCTCTATTGGTTGTCTTACTCAGAAGAGGTGGCTGCAAAGTTTTGAACCACTTTTGAAGGTTGTCCTGATGTTATATGGAACACAGATTTCATATTTTTTCCGATAATCCTTTCACATAAGGTAGGTAGACTGAAGCTGTTTTATGAGTGTTGTTATCCTCTTGTTATAGACAAGCGTATGGTTGCAAGAAAGAAATACGACAACAGCAGAAATAGATTTACGTGGTTTATTTCAACAGGAACGTGTGGGTTTGGGACAGCTACCTTGTGGTAAAGTTCATAAGCCGGCTTCGGATCTAGGTCAATCTCTCATAGTAGTTCACATATGTTGACGGTGGTTGATGCTCCCCTGCTGTCAGCAGCTGAACGTGACAGGTCTCTATCCTGGGCACCTGTGGACTAACTGTTAAACTTCCGTGTGACCCCTTTTATAGCGTTTTTTTATGGCTTAACAGGCTCGAAAAATGAAGTGAGTATAATTAGGAGGGAAGCATTTTTATTGGACGAAAAATAGAGCACTTTAAATATTATTTTATTTTTTGACCGGAACACATGTGTCAGGAACATTTGTAAAGAAAGATAATGGTCATTTTGTGACGGGGCTTTGTCCTGTTTACATCCGGTTCTCGCTCTTGAGTATTTGCCTGTAAATCAGCCGAGATATGTCTTATTTTATTTTATAACACTCTTGTACCCTTCTATCCCAGTTTGTTGGAGCTGCTGTCATGTACCCAGGATCGTTGAACATTGTAAGGTACTGCTTATACTGATCCATTCTTGTTCATATGTCTCTGGGTTGCCACTTCTGACTTTTGCTTGATGTTGTAAACAGCAGAAAATTCCTTTCTGTACACTGTATAGGTGGTGGGAGTTGAAATTGAGTTATTGTCCAGTAAATGTTGGTTTGCAGTATACAGATGTCTTGAACCCATGCTCTGTTCGAGATATTAGTACATCCAGGAATATGAGTTTGTTGTTGTTTTCTCTCTTCATTGTGAACTGTATTGATGATTTTATTGAGTTCATATGGTCTAGTAGTAGCTGGACCTCTTCTTGGTGTGGCCATAGTATGAAGTTGTTATTTACGTATCTCAGACATAGAATTAGCTTTAGTGATGTGGATTCTAAAGCCATTTCTTTGAAGTATTCCATGTTTGCCATTGCTGGTGATAACGGTGAGTCCATTGCTAAGCCTTCATCCTGTCAATATATGTCTGGTCCCATTCCGAAATATGTTGTTTGTGTGAATAAAGTCAGAATCTCCATCAGGTTATCTATTAGTATACTGGTCTGTTCTCCTAGGGATGAGTCTGAAGACAATATGTCGCTGACTACCAATAGTGCCTTCTTCATGGGTACCATGATGAACAAACTTACCACGTCTACAAGGAAGTGACTCAGAGAGTGGTACACAGCATCTAATAACAATTGGCCTGAGTGGAATACTGTCTTTGTGAATTTTGGGGAGATCATATATGTGAGGTAGCTTGGTGTAATGCTGTGACAATTGCCAGTATGTCTTAGGTAGGAAGTGATCTTTGTTCTTGTTCAGGATCTGTGACAGTTTTCATTCTGTTTTCATTATTGGATCTTTCTTTACTGTAGCTACCATTTCTAATGAGGTCTTTTAGTTTTTCTGTATATTCCAATTTGTCAATCACTACAGTCACATTGCTTTTGTCAGTTGGTAGTATGTTAATGTTTTCTTATCTCTGTAAGGTTCTGATTGACAGTCTCTCCAATTTTGTAATGCTTGATTTGGGCAGCTTGGCTTTTGTTGTTTCTCCAGTATCTGTCTCACTTTTCATGTTAGCTCATCTGCCTGACCCTGAGGGATGTTTAAGGCTATTTCCTCAATTCAAATGATGTCCAAGTAAGGTATCCGCCTGATCATTGTGACGAAGTTGAGACCCTTGTTCAATACTAACTCCTCAGAGGCACTCAGATGGTGTTGACTGATGTTGATTACTGACTTCACTGAGGAGAGGGATGATGGACCTTGTGTAACACCTTCTGATATTAATTTTTTTTTACTTGGCGGGTCTTGACTGCATTGAATCCATGTCTGAAGAATTTATCCAGGTCATGCTGGGTCCTCTTTTGGTCCTGCATATATTTTTTGTTCATTTGTTTATTGGCTTCTGTCAAAGTTGACTATGGGGTTTAGGGTAACAACTTTTTGATGCAACTCACTGGACAGTTAAGATAGTTACAGAAATTTGCCAGAGTGCTTACTCACTTATTTTCTTCTTTATCATTCATTGTGGCATAACAGTGACAAGACACTGTCAAGATATCTAGCAATGGGTGACTGCTGAGAGAAGTGGGTACATGTTTTTCCCAAGGAAAGGAATATAATTAATGTCAGCTGAAATTTGGACTTGGTTTCCTGATTTTGTTTTCCAAGTTTTGAAATTCTCACAATAAGTTCTTTAAAATTCATGCTTTTCCCAATGAAGTGAACATACTATATCCTAAATTAAACCTTTTATTAAAAAAGATAATTTCTGAACCGTTTTTGGCAGGATTTGAACATGTCAGGCTTTAGATAGAAACACTCACCTAGCGAGCAGAGAATTAAAGTTAGTTAATGTCCTGTGCACATTTAGCAGAATATCCAAGGGAATTAGTGCTCTTGTCACAGTTAGAAAAGTAATTCTGACCTGAGAAGGGGTTGGAACGAGACATGCTTCAACCAATGTCCAGACTTACACCAATGCGGAACAAAAGATATTCCTAGATTGTAACACACAACCTCACCATAGCTTAAAGGTAGTAATTTGTTAGAGTACAACCATCACCTAAGTACAATATTTATGTCAAGTTTTATTGTTGTTTCTCATTGTTACAGTTAATAAAAATGGTAAACATATCTTGGCACCCCTTTTTTCATTTCCTTTAGTACTTCATATTTATATGTTTGGGAGCTCCTCAAGGTATGGAGCCATTGTAAAATAACCAAACCAACAAACCTATAACTAGTTGTGACATCCTACCAGTTCATGTGAACTGATCCTTAAAATTATAAAAGCTTAGCAAACCAGTTGTTGGATTATCCAAAAATAATCTTATATATTAATAGCCAATGGTCTAGGTAAAATATTAGTTATTCTATACTTGCGCGCATGCTTAATGAAACTCTAATTGACACATGCCCCCTACCGCAACAATTAACAGCAGTCAGTGAGTAAAAAAAAGTAAAAGAAAGACATAGATAATGGTAGCTGTGTAGAAAAACTAGGCAAAAAAGAGAGATCTTTGGGACTGCAGTGATTGTGTTTGAATTTGGCTAAGAAACCATAACACAGCTGATGACATTAGGGTTAAAAAGCATCAAACTTCTGAACAGAAATATTATGAGAACAAAATTTCAATCTGGAAATATCTTAATAAATAAATGTTTTTTTTTATTAAATTATCAAAATGGTTTAATTCTTTTTGATACTTTAAAGTGATTTGTTTCCATTCTCAGATTGAAAAGAAAATAAGCAGAATATGTTCCTAAAGATTACTTGCCTTTATAGAACCAGTTCCTGGAAATTTGGGATGTCATTATGGCATATAACCATCTGTATAGGACACACAGATACTTTGCAATGGGCTACAATGTCTTATAATCTGAATATAAAGTAATGTTTTGAATATAACAATGTCCTGCCTACAATTTCAGAGATTAATATTGGAAGATAAAATGAAATTGTAACCAATGAACAAAATAAAAATCAGGAATAATACTTTTTAAATGATTTTAGATTAAGCATTTCCACAATTATTATTAAGAATAAAATATTTTTGACAGGTGAAATGGTAAAAATGAAAATCTTGCCAGTGCAAAGACATCTTTAGTCTCTGTTGAAAGACATATCTTAGGTCTTATCCAGTCAGATGACTCATCAAAATATCCATAAAGATAGCTGTCTGTTGGGATCTGTTTCTCATGCATTTGTTTTTGTCTGAGTGTTGGGATTCCAAACATTTAACAACAATACATCTTTTAAATGAAACATAAAGAAATGTCATTCTCTGAAGGAAAAGTAGAAGCAGAACATCAATTGAAATAATATTTATACATTCTTCTCAGAAATACACAATAACAATAAAATGTTTGATTTTTCTTGCAGTGAAGTTTGTTTTATTAAGCAATTAAGAGTTCTTAGTGTGCTGTGAGATGTGTGGACAGACTTATTTCATGATGGTTAGCCTAATGTGTTTGTGAGTTTGTAAAAAAGGCCTTAGTTGGCATCTGCTAGGTATCATCTTCTATTCACATATAGATCAAACTGTCCTCTGAAATTGTTTTGAACCCAGCAAAGCAGTATGCTTCTGTTTTTATATATGTAAGGGGGATCCAAAATCTAATTTCACATAGAGATGAGAACTTTTGTGACTTGGTTAGAAAATAATTTCACACTGGCTTGTGGAAATCTTTTTCTTGAATTTGCAGGAGTGGTGAAGCAAGTTATTGTTACTTTCTAAATGGTCCAAAAATAACACATGGTAGGTCTACAACTACGTCTGCAAGTATTTTGGCAGTATTTGTGTTAGTAATTGTTGTTTATCAAGTACATCTTCTGATGGTATTTTATTGGTTGAAAAATATACATAATATTTAATTCCTATAGTCTATGTATTCCTTCATGGTACATACCAAGCTTAGCTTAGATAGGTATATATATATATACATATATATATATACAAAGTATGGTGAAGCAGTAAAAATTAATTTAAATGAGATCTTTGAAATTTATGGTGCAGTCAAGCTCTGTGAAACCATTCTACATATGACATAATTTATACAATATCCACAGTTTTTAAAATGGACTCTTCTATCATTTTCAGCATATAAAGATCTAACAGCATGTTTTGTCTTTGAGGCCTTATTTCTATTTATACCTTTGATGACTAGTATGGCGAGTTTGAGACCATCACAGTATTCCATATCCAGGGCAAGGAATAGCACCTCTTGTGAAGACTGGAATAATGTTAGAGTGGTGTTTAGTAATACGGAGAAGTTCACTTGCATGACCTCTCAAAAGTTGTTATGCTTTTTATGCACACACTCCTCCACTTGACATGGTCAGAAGTAACATCTTCAAAACAGGACAAAAGGAGGCTGATAGAATTGAAATTTTATCTTTATGCCAAAACAGGAATCTTCTCACCTTCCATCATGCAGTTGGCTGTACATGTGGATTTTCAATGTCCTTTCATCACTCATGTACACATGACCAGTCCATCAATATATATATATATATATATATAATTTTTACATACGGACAAAAACAACTTGCTCACTGCAAAGATGCATTCTTGTTTCGATGCATCTGCATCTCGACTGGTGAGGACCCTCTTTCCTTTCCTTCTCTTTTCTCCCCTTTTCTTTACCCCCTCCGTTTCCTCTTAAGGTGTTTCTCCCTACGGCTTTATTTTTCATAAGTGGCTTGCTTGTAAATAGAATTGTTCATAAGCATTTTTGGTTCTCACCAGTTAAGATGCAGCTGCATCGAAACAAGAATGCAGTTTTGTAGTGACCAAGTTGTTTTTGTCCATATGTAAAAATTATAATAAATAATTATTGCTCTATTTTTGAGCCCTCGTTTGAATTAATGCTGTGAACACTAAAATTTATATTATCTTCATTCTCATTACATCTGTGTGTGTGTACACAGACAAACACACACACACATATATATAATGACATGTCCATTCAGGCTTATGGTTCTCAACAGTTTCTTTTTCTTTATTATCTGTGAATTGTTATGACTTTATCATTACTTTCCTTCTGATATGGAATTCAAAATTCTTCTTTACCTAGACTAGTTGCCACCCAAGTCTATAGAACCTAATTTACTGTGCTATTTAACCTATAGGTGGGGGGAGAAGAAGAAGAAATAGATTCATGTCTTTCTGAACAGCATAGCAAAGTGAACACAAACTGTTTTATATACCAGCTTCAAGTGATGTCAAAATAAAAATGTGACAGTGATTTTGTTTCTTTTTTTTTTGTTCTTCTAAAGACAGGAATGTGCTGTATCATGATAAATGTATTCATTAGAATTAATTAAAAATGTTGAGATATTTAATTAGTCCTACTATAACAAGTTAATCTGAATATATAATTTTTTTTTTTAATGAAAACATTTGGATTATTGTATATTATTTTGAATCTTAAACTGTTTTTTTATTTTTACAGTTGTTGGGACACACGGACAGACACAAAGAAACCAGTTCAGGAGTTTTCAGGTTATCTTTTGATTGATTTGTTTTACAATTAGAAATATTACTTGGTGTTGCATAATTTTGATAGTTTCATTATAAATCCTTGATAAATCCCATTTTAGAATTTTTGAAAATGTCTTTACACTCTTTGATAAACTACATTTCAGAATTTTTGAAAATGTTTTCCCTAATCATATTTTAGAATTTTTGATAGAGCATGTTGAGTAGCACGGGCAGTATGTGGGCAGGCATTATCCTGTTTCTGTTTCAGAAATGGCTGCAGAATGAGTTGAACAATGATCTAGATGTACACAGCACTGCTCAGTGATCTCTACAAACACCAAAAATTGTATGAGTTGTAACTTATAGTGTACCAGGGTTTGAGCTTGTGGGTCATGCCTAGATATACTCAGAAAGATATTACTATTGAAGTCTGTCTCATGTGCATACAAACAAGTATCACTTGCATGAAGGCAGCACCTGTTTTCATTACCGAACATTACAGAGAACCATAAGATCTTCCAGATGACACTTGCTTGAAACCAATAGAAACGCAGTTTGTTGTTATTGCTGAACTGCAAGTCTGGCTAGAAGCACGCTGTAAAAATTAATATTTAGCTCAACTCTGTACTGAGTTCTCTTTTAAATTAAATGTTATGGACAGTAGAATTATACTTCATTTGTTCTCATCTTACCTGTGTATATATATATATATATATATATATATATATATATATATATATATATATATATATATATGATGAACAAATTGGGCCAGCTATTGGGAATATTAACTTAAGTAAAAATGAACATAATACATCCTCAAATAACTCTAAACATATGAAACTAGTATGTCATAATCAAATGCATTCTAACTATGAGCAGGAGGAAAAAAATCTAAAAATACTCATAGACACTAATATATCTCCCACTGATCCAAGTAAAAACATAAAATTAATTATATACTATACCAAATTTAATACAACCAACTTAGTCATCCATTTCAACTTTTCTCCATCAAGCTAGCATCTTACAAAAGACCAACATTGTATATCAATTTAAATATCCTTTGGGAGATTGCATCTCTGATAAAAATGCTAATATGTATGTTGGTTTTACAACAACGACGATGATGAGAAGGCTTACATTTCACTTGAATGATCATAGTTAAATCTCAGAACATTTAAAGGAATGCTAACGTTCACATTCACAGTTTAGACAGATATTAGTGAAAAATACATCGGTGATCCATCAAGATAATAATTAGCAGAAACTTAAAATTCTAGAAGCTGTTTATATAAATGAATTGTCGCCAAAAATGAATAAAGTCAACTACAAGTAGAGCAACAAATTTCTTAAAGTTTTGTAGCAGCAGAAAGTGTTATATAAAAAATACTAAAAAACTACAATGAAAAATCTTTTTAAAAAAAATTTTCTTTTTAAATAATTAAAAAAAAACACAGACGTCACTTCCCTTGCATAGAGGTAAGAAAATATTTTGAATTTATGGTGTTAATGCATAACACATCCATAGAGATGCAACAGATGAAAATGGTCTCAGATAAGATTGAAAGTACTTGCAAAAATAAAAATTATTTGAAAGTAAATTTTGGAATTTTTCTTAATCAATTTTCTATGGCCACCAAGAATTTAATTTGCAAGTTTGAAATGATTAAAACTAAAATAAATAGACATAATATGTGTAAATTATTTAACCAAACATGTTTGAATAAAAATATGCTGCTTAAATATATATATATATATACATATATATATATATATATATATATATATATATATATATATATATGTTTCTGTGTGTGTATGTGTGTGTATATATATATAGGCACGGTGGAGTAATGGATAGCGGCTTGGATTGAGGAATTGCAGAGCCGAGTTTGAATTCCAGTCGAATCCATTACATTCACTTACGTGCTGATACCCTTGAGAAAGGTGTGAATCCTCTTCTTCTCCCTCCAGCTATGGGTAAATAGCAGGACAGACTGGGTTCTATAGCCTTGGATGGCAACTGGTCTAGGAGAAGGACAATTCTGAATTCAAAACCTGTGGAGGGTCGTTTGGGGGCCTTGTGGCACTTAGTGCACCAGGTCTCTGAATTCGGCCCTTCAAAAAGTGTGGCTGGTCCTGCACAAAACCTTCACCACTATAATCAAATCTCATGTGCCGTTGTCGGGCTGTCGGTTTCCTAGGAACTGATCTGCTTGACCCTCATACGTTGAACTCGACGGGAAAGTCGACTATATATATGTATATATAATTTTTGCTGTTACTCATTACACCACATGTACATCCAAGCCTACACCCTCTGGTATTCACAAGCTGGTACTAACCATGTTCGACATTGCTTAACTGTGGTGATCATATGATAACCTATACGAGAGAGAGAAAGAGAGAGTATAGCTAGATATATGTACAATGAATTTTAGTAAAACATAGTAGATAAAATTGTATCAGAAATATATCTGATTAGTTATTGGGAATTCTTGTATATTTTTTAAATGATTGTGGTATGATTTCTGCCTATCCAGTTGTTTCATCAAAACAACTCTATAAGTAGAAAATGAAAGCAAGCATTGTCGAAGTATTTGTTTCTCTTTTTTCATTGATTTTGTTTACTCATTATTATCAACAAATAACAATCTTAATTGTTTCTGTGCAGGCTCTGATAAAAATCTCTTGTGTCTTGATATTAATTCTTCGGATTCAAAGTTGGCAGCTGGCACAGAAGCTTCAGATATTAATGAAGTTGATTTATTCATTTGGTAAATATCAATTACACTCCCTTTTTTTTTAGTCAATAATTGTTAACAATACTCCAGCAAAAAAAATTAAAAATAATAATACTAACTAGCAGTACCCATGACAATTTCATGTTTTTCCTACTTGAATTTTATGATGAATCATAATTCTTAATATAATTAATTGAATAAGCTCCTTACAAGTTTCATGACGACAAAATATCTGCAGAAATTCCCCTATTGCATCATTAAATATTTGAGCTTAACTTCAATATTACCATTTTAATATTGCAATTATAATCATAAGTTATAAGTTATGCAGGTTGCTACCTAAAGAAGTAAAAGTGTACAAATGAAAAGATTACAAATTGACAATGTTTTCTATTCTGCTGAAACAGACATTAAATGCATGAAAATGTTATCACCTCTGTCTTGTCTTGTCTTTCTTTATTATTATTACTGTTATTATGCATGCTATCTTTTTCTCACTAAAACCTAATATGTAATGCTTGTTCTTTAATTACAACAGATTTAATCATAGAAGCACACAGAGCATATCCAAATGAATACAAAAATCTCAGGATTCCAAATCTAGTCCGCTATGTAGTCTCTTTCCTTCTCAATTGTAGCTAGACTATCAGTAGGTAATGTTTGTTCTTAAATTCATGCAGTCAAGGAGGAAATCTCATAAGAGCATCAGCTTATTAGATTTTATCATTGCTTACTGCTACAGCTGACTTGCAGGGCCTGTCATTAAAGTAAATTTCTCCTTTCTCTCTGCGATTGCCATTAACTCTATTGACCCATCTCCTTACTGTGCTTATATGAAGTTCAGCTTTTCCATAAATTTCACCAACCTTCACTCTGTGAATGTTTGCCACACTTTCTTCTTTCAAAAACAGAAATTCTATGGGAGCTTTTTTTAATCAAAAATACACCAAGCAAGGCAGTAAAGCCACTAAGAAACAAGGGGTTACTGGATGTGTAAGAATTAGTAAACAGAAACATTACTAACGAGTAAGAACAATAGGAGTGTAATCAGGAAGACAGTAGATAATGATTGGCATTGCATTTAAATTTTTGAAGATTGAAGTTAGCTGGATAGTGCTGGAAGGGAGTTCCACAAATAAGAAGAGTGAGTGAAGAGACTGTTAGCATAGAAATCACGCTTCCATCTAGCCAATTTAACTTTAAATTGATGAAACCTTGTTGCTTGTCTAGTACAATTCTTAAATGCATAGTTTAGGTACCATAATGAAGTTCTCATCCAAACTATTAGTATGAATGTATTTATAGAAAAAGCACAGGGAAGCTACTTTACAGTGGTAGGAAAGTGACTGAAGCTGAGATGCTTGGTAAGGACCAATAATATTGCAGATTCTACTTTGGATTTTATCGAGAATCTCTAAATATCTTGCAGGAGCACCAGACCATATGTGGCAGCAATATTTGAGGCATGGACAAATGATAGACTTATAGATATGTAATATAGATTCTGGAGAGAAAAATTTTCTAATATGAACCAACTTTCTTAGCAGCTGACCTAGCAATGGATTCAATATAGTTTTTCCACTTCGTGTTAGACTGAGAAGGTATAACAAGTCATTCTCCTTGAGGTTAGCATCAGCTATGCTGAGGGAAGGCAGAAAGAGGTCTCTCAGATGATTAATAGAGAAAAGTTTTGGTTTGGAGGTGTTGACGTTAATAAGATGTTCTTTATCCTAGTTAACAACAGACTGAATGTTGTTTTTGATATCAACTGTCAATTTGACCATATCAAACTGATTAGACTTACTATTGAGACAGGAGTAAATAGTTGTCTTATTGGCATAGATACCAAGCTGAGAACTAATGCCATTAGTAAAAATTAAAAACAAAGTAGGACCAAGGATAGAACATTGGGGGGTGTGGGTGTCACCTGCATTAGTACAAAAGGATCTAGAAGAGTGGCCATTCAGGGTAATTCATTTCACGATTTGATAAGAAAGTCTGAATCAGTTCAAAAATTTGCCTAGAGAAACTATGACTTTTCAACTTGTAAAGAGGGCCTGTATGCCAAACCCTGTCAAATGTTATTGAGATGTCCAAAGCAACAGCCCAAACCTCACCATTCTTATCCAAAGCTTGATAGACTCTCTCTGCAATGATAATTAATACATCAGCAGTTGACCTAGAGAAACAAGAGCTATACTACTTGTCTGAAAGAGGGCCCTGTGATGTGAGATACTTAACTTATTCAGTAGTAGTTTACCAAAAAGAAGACTGATAGGTCAATAGGGTCAGATGTTTCACCTGAGTTCTTAAAGACTGGAACAATGATGAGGATTTCCAACGAACAGTAAAGCAAGAGGCAGTGAGGCATTTATTATACAGTTTAGAGAAAACAGGAGATAGTTTGGGAGCACACTATTACAGGGATACCATCAGGTCCACATGCTTTGTGGGGGTCCAGATTAGAGATTATAGCAGAAACCATAGAAGGGTTTATATGCATATAATGCAACAGAGACTCAGTTAAGTGTAAGGATTCTCCAGATGAATCAAGAGTAGAGTTTAAAGAGAATTTATGCACAAAACATTAAGTTTTATCAGCAGATGTTAACACCTCAAATTGATTGAAGAGGAATAGAAAACTTACTCTTATTTAATACACTATTACAGTGACACCAGTAGTCACCAGAGCCAAATCTGTTAGATGCAATCTGGTGCCTAATTCTTGCAGTAAACAAAGACTTAGCTCCTTCAAGGACACATTTACATTTATTATGTAATACCATAAATTGGTGTCAGTTATGATCAGATATGTCACACTGGCATAGCTGGAAATAGTGATTCCTGTGGGCTATAGCAGTGGAACATGCTAGTGTGAACTATGGAGAACATTGAGGTTTCAACTGGTATTTTTGAGAAGGAATAAAAGCATCTATGCTGGCTTTGACCCAAGAAGAAATTTCACTGTTGCAATTCTCAATAGGAAGGTTAAAAATATCAATACAAGGGCCATCTTGAAGAAAGCCATGGAGTGATTCCCAGTCAGCATGCTGGTAACAAAAAGAAGACTTATGAATAGAAGATTCCTGTCTAACAGATGATTAGAATGAAATGTCATTAGATACTATAGAGTGATCCAAGTTGCCAAGAGGACAATGTTGCAAAGCCCGGCAAGAGCTAAGAGAAGAGGTAAGGAATAAATCAAGTAAAAAAGCATGTTGCTCAGATTTATTGGGAAAACAACTAGGGAAATCCAGAATTTGAGTATGAGACTGAGCAATGGAAAAATTGAAAGTCTGAATACCAGCAACATTAATAACATTAGAATGTTTAAGTCACTTGTGATGCACATTAAAATCCCCGAACATAAAGATGCTTGCAGATAGATTAAAAAAAGAATGTTGTTTCTATACTGTCAGAAATGTTGTCTAATATATTACAGTCTTGAAAAGAGAGGAAGCAATAAAGTAAAAAATAGCTAACAAAGTGTAATTAATGAAAGTCGAAAGCACATTAAAGAATTGTCTGGGGACTTTAGTGACAATTCCCTTGCCATTGGAAGATTATCCTGGATGTAAACACCAAGGCCAGTCATATGAATGTTAGAATCTTTTCGGCAAAGAGGAAGATATCCTGGAACAGAGAATTCATTAGTAGCAATGGAAGAATTTAAATTGGTTTCAGAAAGGGCAAAGATATATGGCAATTGTTCCAAGAGAAAAGATTCTACACAGCAGAAGTTTGAATAGATACTATGAACATTAAAGAACAAGAGGTTGAGTGGAGTAGGTGATTTTTTGTTTACTGGTTTTCTCGTAATTCTTTTCATTGTATGTGTCAGAAGGAGATTTTGTTTTAAGGAGAAAAAGAAAAAGGACAACATAATGTTGACTGTCTGTTGTCAGTGACAATACAAACCAGACAGAACATGTCTGAGACCAGTGCATAATGTGGCCTCAGGGTTGCCCACCAGAAATGCATACAGGGACACATACCCATGTATGACATGGTACTACAAATGCCCTAATTTTATACAACTGTTGATTTGAGCAGCCTTTCTAAGCGCTACCAAAGAGTTGGGTCTCTTTACTACCAGTCAGATGCAGCAGTCAGCGAACTACCAACCAGATACTCTCATAATGGACAGTCACAGCCACTGATTAGTCAGATCACCAAAAAGTTAAGACAGTTATTTTTCTTTTTATATGTGTCACGGGGTGAAACCATTTTGAAAGAGGATTGTAGAAAGAAAAATGAAAAGTAATTCCACACATATTTCCTTTGGGTTTTTCAACAATTTATAGTTAAAAAAAAAATCTAGGAATGTTGATTAATACTTTGAAAATAAAATGAGAATAGGCATTACTTTTATTACTGACCCTTGCATATATTAAATGTTCAAATACATCTTAAATATTTTATTTATTTTCCTTTTAGGGATAGAAGAAAGTCTTCTGTTTTAGTAAAGTACACAGATTCTCATCAAGATGACATCACACAAGTAAGATTGATTGATTTGGTTTTTTATGGTTTATCAACCTTTTGCATGTTATTTAAAGCCAGAAAATATTTTTAGATTGTAAGAATTTCTTGGAGATAATAATAATTTTCTGATACAAGTCCTACTAATTAACCCATAGCTGGGAGGAGAAGAAGTGGATTCATACCTTTTCCAAGGGTATTTGTGTGTAAATAAATAGAATGAACCAAACTGGAACTGAAACTTGACTCTGATTTCCAATTTCAAGCTGCTATCCATTACACCAGCCACACATCCAAACTTGCAGTTCCTGGTACTCACAAACGGTCACCCATCTAGGTACTGGCCATACTTAACATTACTTAACTTTGGTGATGGTATAAGAACTGCTGTTTCCACCTGATATGGTTGTAAGACCACACAAGAACATTGCTTACGTATTGCAGCCACATCTGGTCTGGTTTCTGCCATTTATTTAGAGATTCATTATGAGATCCAAAGAAGAATCTGCAATGTTAATGGTCTTGACATGGCATCTCGGCATCAGTTACTTTCCCACTGTCATAACATAGCTTCCTTGTGTCTTTTCTGTAAATATCTTCATGGTAATTGTTCTGATGAACTTTCCTTTCTAGTACCTAGCTTTATGAATTTAAACTCAGTACTAGATTGGCAGTAAGTTTTCATCATTTTACAGTTGAAATGGCTAGATGTATCTATAAGTTCTATGCTAACAATTTCTTTTCTCACACTTCTTTCTTGTGGAATTCTCTTCCGGGCTCTTTGTTTCTCAGTTAAATTTGATCTTCAAAAATTTAAATGCAATGTCAATTGTTATCTTCTGTCTTCTTAATTCCTATTATTTTATTGTTCTCTTTCCTTAATAGTATATGTTTTCTCATATTCTCTAATACTCAGTAACCCTTGCATGTTAGTAGTTTTATTGTCTTGCTTCAGGTGAAAAAATGTAATACTAAATAGTTGTGTACAGTTATTAGAAATTTTTAGATAAAACATTTTCACTATATACATTGACATACTAGAAGTCAAAGGATATGTTCTTAGTAGTGTGTAAAGACACCTTTAACTTGACAAGGCAGTCTTCTGGAGAGATTTTGAGCCATGTTGTCTTGATAGACCTCCATAGTTTCTTGATATTGACATTTAAATTTTTGAAGATCAAAGTTGACTGGAAAGCAAGAAGCCAGAAGAGAGTTCCACAAGCAAGAAGTGCAAGAGAAGAAACTGTTAGCATAGAACTTATGGTTACATTACAACTGTAAAATGATGAGCTCTTGCTGTCAATCTACAAGGATTGGCTGAGAAGTTCATAAACTGACCAAGATACTCTCAGGGAATATGATCAAATGAGGTTTTATTTTTCAACATAGTCCCTCTTGCATTCCACACACTTCTTCCATTGGTGTTGCAATACTTGGATCCCACTGGTGAAAAAATTAAACCCGCGTAGAACAAAAAACAAGTGTCCTTTAAACAGCAATTGCTTGCAGAACAATGTAATATACCAAGCCACTGTAATATCAGTAAATAATGAAGAAAAAATATTCATAGGAGTAACTGGAGGACACTGGAAATAGAAACTATGCGCACAAAACATCCTTTACAAATAGTAAATATGTGAACAGCTATGGCAGTATTCTGGGCTCGGCCTGGTCATGGCAACCAGTTATGGCGGTGTTCAGGGTCTAATCCTGGTCATCGCAATCAGATTATAGCAGCGTGGCTGGGACCACGGCCTGCAGCCTGCAGCCTGCTTGCCCTGGTCAGGATTGATCCCGGTATTGGAGAACAAGCCGTCAGCCCTCACTCATTGGTCGTTATCACAGCAACTGGTCTTTAAGTTGACCTCTTCAACTATGACCTCTCTTACCCATGTTGTGATTTTTGATCTTAAGAGAGTCAAGCCAAATTATCACTGGGGTATCTCAACCAAGCTAAACCAAGGAGTTGAAAATAAAATAAATGATGCCTGAATAAGTCACTAGATGATCTTTATATCAAAATAAAAAGAAATATTTACAGTTTTTTTTTTTTCTTTTTCTTTTCCCAACCCATTCTAATATTTGGCGACAGAACAAAAATTCCGGGTAACTTTTTTAAGGGTGGCCAGACTTGACACCTGGATTTATCTTCAAGTACTGTGGTTTGTACTTTCTAGAATGGCACAAGGTTTATCGTCGGAATCTTTCTTCAGTGACAACTTGATTTAACTTCAAGTACTTTTGACTGTAATTTCCTGAATGGCACAAGGTTTTTCATCAGAGTCTTCCTTCTTCAGCAATAATTGGATTTAACTTTAAGTACTGTTGATTGTACTTTCACGGATGGCACAAGGATTTTATCAGAGTTTTTCTTTCCTTCTTCAGCAGATAATTATTATTGTTATTATCATTAGGTTGGCAAAACAGCATTATGGTAGAAATCTCTTAACTCCTTGTCGCAACTTCACTGTGACTGCAACTCCAACGGCAACTAACTCCAACTGCCTCCGACTGCCTTTGGCCCCCATGGGCACTTGTATTTATGGGTGTTCCTTCCAACTGGTGTGGTGTAGGCAAATAGGTGGGTTTTATGCAAATCTCCTAAAATTCAACCAGTCTCCTTTCATTTTCAGTTTCACACTTCCAATTTTGGAAGATCTCCTCTTTCGGGAGGAGCCATTATCTGACATCAGCCTTCCTGATGTCATCTTCTGCCTTTATTCTGTTTTCATAATTCTAATTTTTTCTCAGGGAAATTTTGGCTGACAACATTCTCAGCATGGACACTTTTCAACAGACGATTTTAACCTCTGGCCCCTGGCCCTGCACCTGGCTAGGCAGTATCTAATTGTGTAACTTTTCAACCTGTTCTCCATATCCTGGGAAAATTGAATCCCCTTCTGACAAAAAAAAAAATTGTCTTTTTAACCCTTTTTGTCCGTTCTGTACGCCATGTTAAATATTGTTACACAGTACAAAACATATCTGGGAGATTAAAACCAAAAACCAAATCACACCAAAAATATCATGGAAAAAACAGCTTCAGCCTCCAACAATAAATCCAAAAACTGTAGAGGAAAAGTAGCTATAATTACCTCCCCAGATCAACACAAACTATTAAATAAATGATCAGAACTCTTCTCAAAATGCAGGAATGAAAACAAATTTATACAACATTATTTAAAAATTGAAAACTGAAAATGAACAAGAATAAATGAAAATAAATGAATAAAATAAAAATAAATAAAGTGTGAACAACACTATAAATAGCTAAAAAACTGCATTATTTCCACTTAATAGTCCATAGAATAATTCAAAACATAACCATTACCACCCACCAAAATAACCATTAGAATAATACAATAGACTACCCACAATGCATCACTGATCTCTATATATAAATAGTCAAGCAAAAACACAACGCACAGGCCTGATGATTGGGTTTAGCATGAAACAGACTGTTGCCTGTAGATGTTGACTTCAATGTTCACATTTTATACATATATATATATATATATATATATATATATATATATATATATATATATATATATATATATATATAATTTCAAGTTATGTTATATATAGTTTATATAATCTGACAATTAAGACATTTTTATGTTGTGTCGGGAAATTTCACCATAAAATTATTATTATTATTGATATACACTGTGATCTTTTTTTGTAGGTTTCTTTCAATCCTCAGAAAGAAAACATTTTGGCCAGTGGCTCAACTGATGGACTTGTTTGTGAATTTGATCTCACTCAGCCAACAGAAGATGAAGCTCTTTTCTTGACCCTCAATTCTCGTTCTTCTGTGGTCAGTTACCATTTTTTTATTTATTTAATAACCATTTTTGCTTTTTTAAAGATATGTTGTGTCTGTCTTAATATATCTATACTTTTGTGCTTATGGGTGTGTGTGTGTGTATGTATGTATGTATGTATATATATATATATATATATATGGTTAATACAAATATAAAATTTTGGCACTTAGCTGATTGATGTTATATTTAGCATCCAGAGTTTCGTAGATGAAATTTTGGGCAACTATTCAATCCACTCATAAGGAGGTATAATCAAATGTCTGCCAATTTTCTTGTCTTCGTTATTTTTATATTAAGTTAAGAAATAATTTATGCACTTTTTATTATTGTTAGCTTGATTTATTTGTGTGCGTGTGTTTGTGTATATGTATGTACGTTTATCCCTGTATGTGTAGGTTGTTGTGTTCAACTCTTAAAGTCAACTGTGAATATAGCAACAAAGTCCTTAAATGCTTATAAAATATATATATTATATATATATATATATATATATACACATATGAGCAAAAACAAAAAAGATACTTCCCTATATACTAGAAAAATCCCAAAAGAACACATGAACATTGAAATCTAGAACACAGCATAAGCAATAAAAAACAAACAGTTGAAATGTTTTAATTCACAGAAACACATATACATACTCACATACAAACCTTGAAGATGGTCTCAGATGAGATTGAAAGTACTTGGAAAAATAAAAACTATTCAAAAGAAAAATTTGGTATTTTTCTTACTCAATTTTCTAAATCTACCAAAACATTAATCTGCAAACTTGAAAGGATCACAACGAAAACTAATCGACCTGATATATCTAAATTATTTAAGCAAACCTGTTTGAATATATTGAAGTTTTTGGCTCTTGTTATGAAACATGAGAACTCTTATGTAGTGATGGAATCATATTTTTAAATAAATAATATATATATATATATATATATATATATATATATATATATATATATATATAATACAGTGAATGCTGTTGATAATGAAACTACTTGATTTAAAATAAGAGAACTAAAATCAGTACTAAAAATAAATATACAGAAGAACAACAACAACTCCTCCTCCTTGGATGAATACTAATTACATTTTAGACAATTTAATGTGATGTAATGGTTAGCATGACCAACCTGGCTGACCATTATCATTGTGTTGTGAGTTCAATCCACAGTGAGTGCCCCATACAAAAATTTGACATCATAAAATCTACCTCTTTTCCTTGTTTTAATTTTTTTTTAAATAATTTTAAATCTTAAAGAAAATGCTGAACCTAAAGAAATTTCATGGATATTCAACCAAGATATTCAATTAATTTTGGATATATATTTTGGCAATTAAAGCATATAATTTTGTTACAGTAATTTATTACCTGTGATGTGCAGGTTATTGGTTCTGAAAGTGGAATTGGTGAGCTGAGTTCAAATTCTGTTCACTAATGCCCTAGGGAAAGAATCCATCTTTTCTCTCTCCAACTAGAGGTTAAAGAACAGACAAGACTAGGTTCTCTAGCCTTGGATGGCAACCAGCCCAGGAGATAAGCAAATTTGAATTCAAAACTGTGGAGAAAGCAGTGGGAAGCGAATTTGCTATCTTTCCCAAGAATTGTGGTAATTTGCAGAGTATAAAGAAACAAAATGTATGGAGAGTATATAGCATTTAAAAAAATAATTTATTAACTATGGAATGTATCTATGTTGATTCCAATCCACAGTGGGAATGACTGCAAAACAATTTCCCCTCCCCAATTTAGAGGCAGAAGCATACAAATACATGCAGGGATTTCTTCCTAGCTAATAAAATAAGCATATTCTCGATTTCATATGACTCAGTCCTGGTCTGTCTTGTCTTGAAGTCAGAATGCTATGTTTGCTTATCCAAACGTGCTCTTGTGTGTCAACCCTAATTCTTAGTTTGTGAACTTTTTGCCTTATTCTTGTTAATTTTCTTTGTATATATTGTTTGCTTGCTTTATATTATTTTTTGAGCTGTTTTTTTCTTTTCTTTTTCTTGTTATTGCTTATTGCAAACTTTGTTAATTCTGTTTGTTGGACAGTGTTTCTATTTATATTACATTTAACCACGGTTGCTTACTCTACAATCTATATAAACTATAATATCTTACAAAGGCAAATAATTTAATACCATTATCATTATTGTTTTACCTTTGCTTTGTGTAGTATGAGTTGCCCCCAAGTCTCAAGTAGAGACTTCAAGAGACATTTTGCAAGACGTGAAAAGTAATCCTTTTGCAATTCATATATTTTATTGCTACAAGGAATATATTTGTCTGCTTCTTTTGATATCATTCCCAAAGTAGGGTAAGCCCTATACTTCACAGGGAAGTTTAGAGGGATAACATACTTTTCTTGGCAATCTTTAACCTTTATGCCTGCAAAAAACAGCATGTCATAAGGACAGTTATTCCCTTGACACCACTATTACTGTATACAATGTATATTTTTGTTTTAAAAAGCTACAATTAGAATTTTAATAAAGCCCAAGCATATGAAAGTGAATTTAGACATTTTCTTTGTTCTTGAGAATTGGCAACAAAGATTATAAACACTATTAGATTGCTTATTTACAGTAATAAATTTTATATTGAAAAGATGTAAACCAACTATAATTCATTTGACACTACTATTACTGTATACACTTTTAACTCCTTCAGCAATGTTTTAAAAATCAATGATTAGAATTTTAATAAAACCGAAACATATGAAAGTGGATTTATACATTTTCTTTGCTCTCGAGAATTGGCAACAAAGATTTTAAACACTATTTATTAGATTGCTTTTTTTTACATGAATAAATTCTATATTTAAAAAATTTATATAAAAATATATAAACCAACTATAATGAAATATTATTTAACATTTTATAAAGAAATAAATATGAAAATAATTTTTTTTATGCATAAATTTATAAAAATGTCCATGAACAAAAAATTTTAAATAAACATAACAAGTAAATGCAATTATAAATTTTGACAAAAATGCATTTTCCAGACATTTCTTTCATTGCTTTCATCACATAAATTCAATAAAATAAATTTTATTTTCTGTTTCTCATTTGTTTATTCGAACTTTCTTGTTCTATAGTTATTTATAAAATTATAAATATTGCATTATACTTGGTTTACATATTTTGATAATTTTTTTACAAATTTTTGAATAAAAAGTTTTTTTAAATTTATTTTCTTTTTAAAATTGTAAATAATAAATCTTTATAAAAGGTAAATAATAAATATCACATTGTACTTAGTTTACATCTTACTTATTATAAAACACAGATTGTGTGTGTGTCTGTACGTTTATATATTGGATTGATTTCCTACATTTTTTAACCAATTTCAACAAAACTTCACAGGACTACGTAAAATTATCTTGCGGTGGTTCTAACAGTGCCAAAAATTGGAAAAACACAATTGTTTTTGCACAAAATCAATTTGAAAACATGATTAAGAGGCATTAATGAAAGGAGGACAACTCATATCGAGTTATACTTATTAATATTGAGTTATTGAGTTATACTTATTATAAAATCCAGGTTGGTTGGTTGTGTGTGTGTGTGTTCATTTATATATGGGATCGGATTTCCTACATTTTTCAACCGATTTCAACAAAACTTCACTTTTTTTGGCAGGTAGTGTTTCTTATTGTCTTGCACACGTTTTTCTTTATTTTTACATTCAGAATGCTTTAAAAATTCCATTTACGAGACAATTGTTTATAATAAAATTCTATTCAATCGGTAGACTCATAACAATTGAAAACAATGCTTTTGTTTGAGTTTGGGTTTGACCAATTCATAAAAAGAACAAAGCAAAAAAATAAAACTAATTAAGACATGCTTGTCCGTCAACCTTAAACAATAATCTTTGTCAATTTTATTTTTCAGTCTTTATGATGGTCAATACTTGATCTATCTCTTACTGTTACATCCCCGGGCAATGCTGGGCTCTACTGCTAGTATTTTTATAAAGTCAAAGGTTATACATTAATAACATTAACAGTGTCAAAGGAATAACTGTCGTTTTGATAGAACTGTTTTTCTGCATGCACAAAGGTTAAAAATTACTCTTTTTTTCTTGTTTTTATAGTACAATGGTCAGAGGTATAATTTCTGATATGTGTAGCAAATTATTTACCCATAATGCTTCACTGGTTTATTCATAGCTGTCAATCATCTTCCTTTGTTTTTACCTACAGGCTTATGTTGGTTGGTGTGAACCTAAATACAATCACATTTACTGCACAACACATATAGACACATTTCATGTATGGGAAGCAGAAGAGGTGAGTTTTTTCTCTTGTTTACATTTTCAAAACTCGAACTATATAACAAAAAAGGCTTTTCCAACATTAGGAGCTCATGCAAAATTTGGGTTTTCTTTGCCTTTGCTAGGTGGTTTTCTTGAACCTTTTTGAAAGAAGTTGACCTTTATGCCCTTTGTATGACTAGTAGCAGACGTCTTCATTCAATGCCAGGTTCATGGTGGAAATTACAAAACCCATTTACCATGCCAAATCCCACATTACCTTGTCTATGTCTACCATCATTTCTCCTGCAGTTGTTGGATGAATTCTGGTGTGTGGAGGCAATCAGAATGTCTGCTGCATTCTTTCCTACAAGCCACATCCTCGTAGTCTTTGTTGCAGCTCTCCATTTCACATCTTATTGTTTTCATGGTGTTCAAAGTGTATTGAGCAACTGTCATCATTGCAGCAATTTGATGCCCAGCACAAATCATTATGATGCAGGTTACCCCACTCCAATATTCAGGTGGATTCCACTCGTCCATGTCAGTTAATTTTGGAACCTCTAAAACTGTAGTGACTAAGTTTCACAATGCCGTTCACTGTTTACAGATATTCCAAACGTTAAACTCTGTCAAATTTAACCTAAACACTCTGTAGCTTACACCTAGTACAGTCTCTTTTGCTGACGACAATGCTTTCTGTTTGCTTACATTTAACAGTTCGTCCTTTCTTCTTGCTTTTCTTTTGTACCTTATCTAAGAGTTCATTACGTTTTCATTTTGAGTCTGCAACCAAGATGATAAGTGGTGCTGGAAAGTTGACCATTACACACCTCTTCTATGACTGCTAGCGAATGTCCTCATTCAAAGCCAGCTTCATGATGGAAATTGCAACAACCATTTCCCATGCCAAAGTCCGCTTTCCCTTGCCTGGATCTTCCATCACTTTCTCTTGCAGTTGTTGGATGAATTCTGGTATATGGAAGTAATCAGAACGTCTGCTGCATTCTTTCCTACAAGCCATGACCTCGTAGTCTCCATTGCAGCTCTCCATTTCACAATGCCGTTCACTGTTTACAGATATTCCAAACTGACTGGAAAATATAAAAATATTAGACTTTGTTAAATTTAGCCTGACACCCTGTATGTTTAAATTTAAATGTTATTTATAATGGATATTCATATTTGAGTGGATGCTACAGTATATTTATTTATTTTTGTCTATAGGCCTGAATATTTGAGAAATCTTAATGAAAATAAAAAATATGCACTCTGCCGAAAAGTGCATATTTTTCTTTTGTAAGATTTCTCGAAAAATATATATATATATATATATATATATAATAGCTGGCCACTCATATTCGAGGATACCTGTCTACTAGAGCAGCTAGCCAATCCCTATTGCAGACACTTGCTCAGGCACATTTGTGTTTTGCTCTACATCCACAGAGTCCACCTGTGGTTTATACTGCAACTATGCTGAGCAGACCTTAGTTACAGTTTCTGGGAGAGAGCATGTTATCTTGCATGATCAACAATTTGGACAAGGCCAACATACTCAAGCCCTTGGCCATGATGACTTGAGGCTTTGTGCTAGCATAGCTATCAACGACCGCCAATTGTTCTATCCAATTTCACTTACAAGGCTTGGGTTAATCTGTGGTATGGTTTTCAGGCACTTTCCAAAGGTGCCTGAAATGCTGGGATTGGCCTTGATCCAGTCCGATAACATCAGGAAGTCTCCTTCTTGATAAATCAACCATGGTGAGATTCGAACCCAGGTCTCATGGTCAGAAAGTGATTGTTCTAAACCATTTGGTCATGCGCCCATATATATATATATATATATATATAAGTAAAAATGATAATAAATTGTTTTGTTTGCATTAATAAATAATAGTATTTTTTTGATCATCATACTTTAAGATTGCCACAGAAGTTTAACTATAGGTTCAAGTATGCTGTGAGATAAAAAAGGTTGAAAGACATTGTTTTAGAGGGACCAAAAAGCTCCTGAAAGTCAATACTATTATAATTCATGGTTATCCTCATTTCATTTTAATATTATGATATCATAGAGTTCACACTCCTCCCCAGTCTTTTGAACTGGAGTAGAGATTTATCCCTTGTTTCCTGTTTAGGATTGGCTTGCCAGTTTCTTCTAAAGTCTTCTCATTCTCTTTCACTCCCAGTAGCCTCTTGCATCTTATTGCCTTGCTTCAGGTGAAATGATTTTAAAAAATATAAGAATAATCTTAAAAAGATATTTTTTCTATATTATGAAATTTTGCATTTCTTTTATAGGGTGATGCCATTTTCCAGGTCACAGACTTGAAAGAAAAATTAAATGCAAGTATTTTTTCAAATTATTTCTCTTTATATACTCTGTGCTACTTAAAAGTTCAGAATATTTGACACTAAAATACACAAATACTACTACCCTCTTCAAATTAGTTCCCTTGAACATACTCTTATAACAATCTCACAAAAGCTACTAGTAAAAAAAAAATTGTACTATATTAAAACTATTGTTCATCCAATACAAGACCACTCAAGTTAGAGGGTTATTAAATGAGGTTGTTGTATAGACATAAAAGAAAGAAATGCAGATTATGAGGATATATAAAATAGATAATGATTGACTTGAAAAGAAGATCATAATGATTGGGGAAACATCCTCTGGGGAGTCTGTTCCACAAGTAGCAGTTCTCAGAAAGAAGGTGAGTGGAACTTCCTTCTTACCAATGGAATACAAAGGGAATGAGTATGATCTAATCCTGTATACTTGGTATGGTGGGTCCTAACTGTAAATATTTGAATTGGTGGAACTAAAGCTTGTCTTGTTACCATGGAAATAGCAATAGAATAGTGATAGGCTTGTAATGTTTTGTCTGTGGAGAAAGGGGTTGTAGGGTTGAAAATGATTAATTTCCCACTAGGCCATGTAAACACTTAAACTTTTGAATGTTACAAACTTAGTTTTAGAGATCTTGAATGTTACAAGCCAGTTACTACCCCATTGAGCTGTTAGAGCAAGGTCAGAGGAGAGATCAGCTGCCAGGCTCTGATCATCTAGAATGCACCCATAAACTGTGGTATCATGTGCATAGTTATTTACTAATAGTCTAAGAATGATTCTGGGCAGATTGTTAGTATAAAGCGGAACGTGGGTAGAACCAAGGAGAGGGCCTTGTGGGATGCCAGAATTGATCCATTGGGCTTCAAAAGATTGACAATTAAAAATGACCTTCATGGACATACTCGATAAGAAGGACTTGATAATTGAAATGAATCTTTCAGTGATGCCATAGCTGCAAAATTTGTGTCTCATCCTCCTATTCTACATGATATAAAAGACTTTTGAGATATCTAAGGTGATTGCTCATGTAATGAATTTATTATCAAGTGCTTTTCTGATTCAGAGTGTAATGACAGTTAATACATCAGCAGTGGACCTAGAGGAGTGAAATACATACTATTTGTTGCTCAGGTGGTTGTTTCTGTTGAGGTGATCAATAACCTTTTTGTTGATAATAATTTCAAGGAGTTTACTGGTGACTTTAAGGAGACTGATGGATTAATATTGCAATGGGGCTGAGTTCTCACCTGCTTTCTTGAAAACAAGGCATAGAGTTGACAACTTCCATAGACCTTCAGGCAATGATTAAACAACTTCTCCAAAAAGCAAGAGCTTTTCTAGCCTCAAGACACCCATGATTGGTCAAACAAAATTTGCAGGAGCTGCTTGACTAGATGAAAGAGAGCTGGTGAGAGAGTCTAGGTTTGGTCATTTGGTAGATACTACATGCCACACATGAATGTTTTGTTTGTCAGGGTAAGTGTGTCCATAAATGCAAATCTTTAGAAAGTCACTCATTTATTAACCCAGGTGAGAGCTCCATTGGGATAACCCATATTAATTTTCTCAGTATCACATAGAAACAAAACTGGCCTAAATTTTAATTTTAAAAAGGCTAAAATAGTAAAACATAAACTCAACCCATTACAGAGGAATGGGAATGGAACGTATTATCATTGTATACCTTCTGCCACATTTGTCCCATAAACAATATTTGATGGACTTATGTGAGTCTGGGTAAAAAAAATGACATAATACATGAAATTCAAATAAACAACAATTAATAAATGTATTAACAAGACATGTTACAGAAGAATAAAGAAAGAAATGAAATTGAGGTTATGAATAGTTCAATGCAATCTTAAGTCTGTGTCTCTAAAGTACTTATGTGCCTCCTGTCTATTGGAGCAAAAGAAAATGTGTGGTTGCCACTCTAAAGTCAAAGGTAAAATAGGAAGAAGCTTTCAAATATCACACCACCTCTGATTATTGTTAGAGAGCAGTAATGCAAGAACCTTCTGTGGCATCACATTGACTATTATAAGTGAACAAAATAAGCTGCTGTTAGGAAAACATGGATAAGCAATCTTCCATGCTCTTATTTCTTTTTTTTATACTAAAACAGCAGAACCATTGCAGAGGAGAAAAGACCATAAATAACCATACTTCTGGTTGTTTTTATGTTAATACTTGTAAAACTAACTTTGGAACCTGGATTTAATATTTTTTGACTGATAATAGTGTGATAATATGAAATGCAGTATTAAATCCATAAGTGAGACAGACAAAATGTTTTCCATTAAAAATATCTAAGAGGTTCTTTGTTTTCACTATGGGAAGACAAAATGATCTGAATTGTGAATTATGGATATAGTAAAGAATAACATGGTCCATTGGATAAAAGTGTTGGTTGATTGATTCAAAAAGTGACTTGATCCAAAGAGTTGTGAGTTCAGTTCCTGGCCTCAGCAGAGAGAACAAAAGCAAATTAACTAAAACTGAGATGTCCAAAAGCATATGTAGGATTAGAACAATCTGCCCACCATGGACTACATAAAGGGTTTGGTTTGAAATTCCAGCAAATATTACCTGAAGAAGGTTGGAACATACAACAGTTGAAATGTTGTGAATGTAACAGTAAAGGTAAGAACAACAGTCCAAATAGTGTAAATAGTAAAGGATAAGATTAAAAAAATAATTGTAGTAAAATTCATTAGTACATGTAATTGTTGGGCTTTGACGATAAAACTGTTTTCATTATATTTGGAGCATGTTTTCATCACACTATGCTGATTTTTTTTAGCAATTTCGTGGAGGTACCTACTTTGTGATTATAAACATGTTTTTTTGAAGTATAAATAATTAAAAATTTTTGACACTTATTGCGACTTTTTTGTAGGATAAAATTGAATATATTGTCAACTATATTGGCAGTACAGATTCTGACGACTGGTTAATACTTGGTGGAACACATAAGTAAGTCTTATGTTTTTTTTTCATTTTTTTAATCACTATCATCCCATGTAAGGCAGTAAAACCACAAAGACAAGGGGTTACAGGGTGTGGAAGAATTAGGAACAAAAACATTAATAATGAGCAGCAAGAGTAATCAGGAGAACATTAGATAGTGATTGACATTGGATTTAAAATGGAAAGCATGAAGCTGGAAGGGAGTTCCACAAGCGAGAAGTGTGAGAAAAGAATCTGTTAACATAGAATTTATGATACATTTAGCTAGTTCAACTGTAAATTGATGAGATCTTGATGCCAGTCTAGTACTGTGCTTAAATTCAAAAAGTCTAGGTACTATAGCAGAGAGCTCATCTGAACAATTACCATGAAAGCATTTATAGAAAAGGCACAGAGAGGCAACCTTATGGTAGTGGTAAAGTGATTGTTGCATAGGTTTTCTTTTGTTATATTATCAGACTTTCCTGGGGAAAAAAGACTGAATTATATCTTCTTTATTGAAAACCTTCTCATACACACACACACACACACACACACACACATATATATATATATATATACAAAATGAAGACTTTAATCTGAAAACTAGTCATGTTTTTAAATAGCCTAGTCAGGGTTGGCACTAGAGTCTTAGGGGCCACCCACTGAAACTTTGATACAGGGCCCCCCTCTCTGCTACATGTAGATTTCAAGGTTTCCCAATATATTGGGGAGAAAGGCAGCGCATTTTTTTAAATTACCAATAATCAGGGAATTATCTAATTTAAATAAAAATTTCAGTACATATTCATTAATTATTTACTTTTATATTGAATAGGTATTTTTATTTTATATATGCATACATATATATATATATATATATATATATATATATATATATATAACCCAGTCTGTCCTGCTATTTTACCCATAGCTAGAGGGAGAGGAAGAGGATTCATACCTTTCCCAAGGGTATTATCACGTAAGTGAATGTAATGGCTTCAACTGGAATTCAAACTCGGCTCTGCAATTCCTCAAACCAAACCGCTAGACTGGGTTCTATAGCCTTGGATGGCAACTGGTCTAGGAGAAGGACAACTCTGAATTCAAAACCTGCGGAGGGTCGTTTGGGAACCTTGTGACAGTTAGTGCACCAGGTCTCTGTATTTGTCCCTTCAAAAAGTGTGGATGGTCCTGCACGAAGCCTTCACCACTATAATCAAATCTCATGTGATGTTGTCGGTTTCCGGGAAACTGATATGCTTGACCCTCATACATCGAATTTCGACAGGAGAGTCGACTATATATATCACATAGAAACAAAACTGGCCTAAATTTTAATTTTTAAAAGGCTAAAATAGTAAAACATAAACTCAACCCATTACAGAGGAATGGGAATGGAACGTATTATCATTGTATACCTTCTGCCACATTTGTCCCATAAACAATATTTGATGGACTTATGTGAGTCTGGGTAAAAAAAATGACATAATACATGAAATTCAAATAAATTCGAATTTATACAATTATTAGAAAACATGTATCTCTAACTACACACCAATTTTTGTCTAGTTAAGTCACACATGTCGCATTCTACTCAAAACAAATTTTAAAACAAACACAAATATACTAGTGCTGGCTATTATCAACATGAATCCCACTTGCCACGGATGTCTACAACTATCTCCGTGTGTTTCCTGTATATAGACTATAACAGAAGCCAGACAGCAGAGAGAGAGCAGAGGAAGGGAGACTTCACACACACACACACACACGCTAACCATAGGAGCTACCTGAGAGCACAGCTGACTGCCTGTCCAACCATTAGGCTGTGAAAACAAGCTGCTCCAAACACAGAAAGAGAATGGATTACACTATCAACATGACAAGCCCAAACTGATAGCCAACAAGCAGTCAGCTGGATTAAGCATATTCCTTTTTCATGCACTCATTTTACACTTCATACACCATTTATTTGAACGCTATACTATACGACTTTCATATCTTGTAAATGAAAATAAACCTTTTGTCATTTCTCCAAACCAGTGTCTAATTTATTTCTTAACTTCAACCAACTTCAACCTCAGATCAAATCTGCTCTCCAGCAGGGTTCAAAGCACTTTTTCTTAGTGGAATCCATGTACACATCAACCAGCACATCATGAATGACCAAAATATAACTATCAATATAAGACAAATACTAGTAGATAACACCAAAATACTCTACAGCACTCAATGCAAGGAAAGACTCAAAACTCTGAAAGCTATTATTATACAAAATAAACAGCCCACTTTAAATAAAATATCATTCCCCACAAGAGGAGGTATCTTAAAGTACATTTGATATAATTAATGTCCACACATATCTTATTATAATAATGCAAAAATAATAAATGAAATAAAATAAACATTTAGATTAAACTAGCAGTAGAGCCCGGCGTTGCCCGGGGATGTAACAGTAAGAGTTACAGTAACAGTATTTATTGACCATCATAAAGACTGAAAAATAAAATTGACAAAGATTATTGTTTAAGGTTGATGGGCACGCATGTCTTAATTAGTTGTTTTTTTTTTTTTTACGAATTGGTCAAACCCAAACTCAAACAAAAACATTGTTTTCAATTGTTATGAGTCTACCGATTAAATAGAATTTTATTATAAACAATTGTCTTGTAAATGGAATTTTTTAAAGCATTCTGAATGTAAAAATAAAGAAAAAGTGTGCAAGACAATAAGAAACACTACCTGCCAAAAGAAAGTGAAATTTTGTTGAAATCAGTTGAAAAATGTAGGAAATGTGATCCCATATATAAATGAACACACACACGCACACACACACACACAAACAACTTGGGTTTTATAATAAGTATAACTCGATATGAGTTGTCCCCCTTTCATTCTCACTCTGCCTCTTAATCGTGTTTTCAAATTGATTTCGTGCAAAAACAATTGTGTTTTTCCAATTTTTGGCGCTGTCAGAAGCACCGCAAGGTAATTTTACGTAGTCCTGTGAAGTTTTGTTGAAATCGGTTGAAAAATGTAGGAAATCCGATCCAATATATAAACGTACAGACACACACACACACACGCACACACAACCTGGGTTTTATAATAAGTATGATTAATAAATAAAAAAATTGCAATCTTTTCGTGTGGCCTCATTCCCAATAACCATTACACATGATGTTACGCTAGACCATTTCAAACTTCCAGCTTCCCAAAGGATACTAGGATGTAGACAAAAGAATTCTAAGGACTACACAAACACCACATCGGTTCTTGATAATGGCTGTGAAAGTTGAAAGTACTTGAACAAAAATAACAATTTATTTATTTGGACAGTTTATTCGAAACTTTGAGCACAATACTCAACACCTTATTTGAAAATTGACAAAAATACAATAAAAAATTAAACAGACAGACCTTGTTGGTTCTTTTTAATCAAACTTGTTTGATATATATATATATATATATATATATATGTATATATATATATATATATATATATATATATATATATATATATAATGTGAATGTTGTGAACTTGATATCTTTGTGTGTTCTGATCATTCAAATAAGCAATTAATTTCTTATAATTTTTTATTTTATTAGAGGAGATTTGAGCATTTTGCAGTTATCTAGCAAAGATGAAGTAAAAACTCTTTCCACTTTGACTGGTGGACACAAAGCCACAGTTCGATGTCTGATGTGGGATGCTCATGTAAGTAAAGTGTTTCCATTTGTGATTTATTTCACTGTTTTGTCAACATGTCATCATCATATTTATAATTCATAATTTGAATATTGTCATTTATAATATAAATTTATTTATATTCTCAACTGTAATATAATAAAATAAAAGCAATATTACCACTAATGATAAAAAACTTATTGACATAAATAAATAACATAAATAATAAAAAAATAATTAAAAATTATTATTTACTTTTGTGGGAGAAAGAGAGAAGGAGGTGATGTTTTATATAGATATATAAATATATATTATAAGATTATGTAATATATATAATATATATATATATATATAAATATTTAAGATTAATGTAATAAATGTTATTAATGTAATAAATCTGTTAATGTAAATTAATGTAATAAATCTATAATTCAACTAATTTACATTAATATTAAAAGGTTTAAGTTTAAATCCCCCATTGCTTGTTAATAATATTGGACACCTGTAGGACAAAAACTATTTACTGCGAATCCCAGGAAAACATACTTGGGGCTTGTATAAGAAACGCCACATAGTAGGAACTGATATTAAACTACAAACAACGGAAGGTTCTAGCCATAAATAAACTCCAACCCAAGACTGCTTCCCTCAGAATAAAATACCTTATGGCCCCCACCAGTTGCTAACACAAGCCCTTTCTCATTAGCCAGTCATCGACCAGAGGACATTGAAAATAAATTTAAAACAATGCTCTGAGACAGACACTTAGGGGCTGATGATAGCCATGTACAGAATGCTTGGAAATAGACATGTTGAGGTAATTTTTTTTTTCTGTATAAATATATATATATATATATATATATATATATATATAGTGATTATCATTGCATATGTATATTTCTTAGTTTGCTAGCATTGCTAAATAATTATTGTGTTCCTTTTGTTTATTTCATTTACTGTACTTTCTATAATCTGTTAGCAAGAATTAGATGCATTTTTCATTTCTTTTATGTAATATGCTGTATGTGCTTTCATGATCATCCAGCTGTAATGCTTGCATGGATTTCCATGACTATCCATTGCTGTTCAATTCTATTCATCATATTTGACAGGACAAAGGGATTACAATTTGTTGTTATATATCTGCTTGATATAGGTCTTGGCTTGTTGTCCTCTGCCGGCTTCTCCTTGTGTAAACTCCCACAAAAGAACTTCACCAACAATTTTGTCTTTAGCTCTCCAGCAATGCAAATTTGACTCTATTCTCTTTGATGATATCTGCTATTGGACGAAGGTTTCCATACAAATGGTCATTGATCAGATGATCTCTGCAAGTGATATTCAAAGCCACTCTTAGCATGTGAGTGTAGGCACCATCCAATCTTCTTTCCAGTTTTGAAGTAAGGGTGTAAGCTGAGCCGCCATATAATAGAACAGAGATAAGAGTTGCTTGAAAGAAGCTTCTTTTCATGTTGTCTTTTGTTTTTATATAAAATCTATTTATTTGCTTTCAGAGCAACAGCTTGGTGACTGGAGGTGAAGATTCAATGATGTGTCTTTGGTCCAATAAACCCGGGTCTGCTCCAAACGAACCTAAGATAGCAGTAAGTAACTTGTATTATGATGTTAGCCCATTAAGAATTGTTGATATGAGCAAAGGATTTTAGCCATACATGAGCCAACTTGAAAATATTATGAAGCTAGTCTCTTTTAGAAAATAGTTAAAAAGTGCATGCATTCATTTAACAGTTATCAGATATAAAACTGCCTGAGTGTTGCAAAAAAAAAAAGCAAGAAAAATATGATGAAAGATAAACTAGTCTGGAATAAATAATAATTAAAATATTTCATGTTATAATCAAATATAATGCAATGATGATGTTGATTTGTTTGCAAGTTTTGAGAGGTCACAGATTCCAATTGTGCCATCTTGTGTTTAGGAGCAAATCTGAGGCTTTGAGATGAGTCACTAATCAAATTTTAGCAAACATGGACCTTCATGTTAAAAAGACATTTTTTTCTATTGATAATGTTATTATTTTAACTACCTTCACTCTTTGGTAATGTTTATTGTTTTAAAAAGTGATGATTAGAATTGGAATAAAACTGAAACATATGAAAGTAAATTTATACATTTTCTTTGTTCTTGGCAATTTACAACAAAAATAATAAACACTTTTAGATTGTTTATTTGCACTATTTATTTATAATATTGTTTATTGGAATAGTTGGCAAAACATCAACTAATTGCCAATTGATTCAAACTTTATAAAATGGTAAATAATAAAGATTTCCCCATAATTGGTTCACATATTTTAATAATTTAGTAAATGTTTATAAATTTATGAACAAAAAATTGTTTTCATATTTAGTTCTTTGTAACATGGTAAATGAGAAATATTGTGTTGCATTAGTTTGAATTGTATTAATTTTTAGAATGTTAAAATATAACATTATTCTTGGAAATAAACAATCTAATAAATATTGTTTAATATTTTTATTGTAAATTCTCAGGAACAAAAAATATGTATAAATTCACTTTCATCATGTTTGTGTTTTATTACAATTCTAATCATTGCTTTTTAAAATAATAAACATTGCCAAAGAGTGAAGGTAGTTAAAGTAAAAGCAGTTACATGGGAAAAGCTATCCTTTTAACTCTCCATTTTATTGTGGTCATGAATGTCCATGTTTGTCCAAATTTATTCAACATTTTTCCTTGTTTCATAAAATTTAACTAGTTTCTGCTGTCCATGGACTACTCAGTTAATGTTCACCTCATTTTCATCGAGTCTGTATTACATGGCTCAGGGATTGAACTCACAATTACTACATCACTAAATTCATAAACCAACACTTTAATCCCCTAGGCTATTTTCAGGTGGGACAACCCTGAGCCTTGGAACCTTAAATTTACATCGCATGCTGCTGATATTGATGTTGCTGTCATGCTTGATGACATTTACCGAGGCTTCTCTTTTCTTACTGTTGCTGCTGCTTCTTGTGAAGCCTTGCTGTCATTTCTCTTTCTTTATTAATGGTTCCCATAATGTATTTTTATGCCATACCTATTGAGGAGGCCCTCATAGCCCAGCATATACTCTGACTCAATCAAACATCTGACTCTTCAGTGTTCTTCTCTGTCTATTATTTTACTTTATTCCACAGGCGTTGATGGGTACCCTTTTCTTCCCATATATGATCAGCTATAACTGATTTCATTGTTTTGAACCTAATTACACCTTTTTGTTGTTCCTCTAGCCTTACTTTTAGTAAAAAGCTCTTTCACTTTTGTATTTTTAGCACAACTGTAAGGGATTGAATACACACATTTTTTTGTCATGTTCTTTATGTTAGGCTTGACTTTGCAGAGATTTTTCCATAGGCTTGAGTTTCAGTATCAACAGTAGGCAAACGTGTTTAATGCTCTTAGTTCTAAACTCAGGATTGTCTCATAGGATAATAGCCTAGTGGATTAAAGTATTGGTTCATGAATTTGGTTACATAGTAGTTGTGAGTTCAATCCTTTGATCTAGTAGTGTAGACTTAGGCTAAATACAGCAGGCAATAACAATAAATAAATAATAAAAAATACTAAATAAGAAGATTAACTATCCTTAGATATGGACAGCAGAACAAGAACAATCTACTTTTCTAGATCAAGTAAAGAATTCAATTCTAAATTTCCAGAAGTTTATCTTGGTTGACAAGTAGTTCATAAGAAGTCCAGAAGGCTGTTGTGTCGAAACTTTGTGATAATAACAATAAAGATGAGGACAACAATCTGAATATAAATAAAAATAGGAATATAGTAAAAGTTTGCCTGTGTAAAAGGCATGATTTTGTTAACAACTGCGTCTGAGTTCAAAAGTGTATGTTTCCTAATAAAGATAAGTACTACTTACTGACTGGCTAGAGTGTCCCATTAAGAACTGCAATCCTTACTGGAAAAAGAAAAAACAAGATAATTTCTTTTTGAAAGTATGGGTTTATAAAGGTACCTATCAGTTGCTGCTGATACTACATATTAACTCTACAGCCAGTTGTTTGTGTCATGTCTTAAACTTATCAATTATCACAAGTATAAAATTGTTGGTTCCAATCAGTATGGAATGATCAGTAAAAGCACCCTCTCTCCAACAGATGCATTCTGGGATTTCTTCATATTCAATAAAATAGACCACTTCTTGGTCTCATCCACCATATTTTTGTTCTTTCTTGTCTTCAAGCCAGGACACTACAATCACTTGACTGTATCTCTTTTGTGTGTTAACACCATTTTTACTTTGGGAACTTTTTGCCTTATTACTGTTGCTTTGATTAGTTTTGTCTTGCATATATAGTGTTTGCTTGGTATTATTATTTTCTGTTCTTTTTCTTTCTTTTGATATTGTTTATTGGAAACTTTGTCACTTCCATTTGTTGAGCATTTTTGACAATTACACTTAACCATGGCCAATTACTCTACAAAAATATTTCTTTTAAACTGTGCCAACTTAGTGATTTTCAAATTTGATTTGGGCAATTGAACACCTTTGTGTTTTTGATGTTATTAACACAATGTTTTGACTGAGCTATTCTTCAGGCATATAATACATGAGGAAAAAAGAGAGAAAAAACTTTATTTTCATAAAAATGGCAACAGTAAATGTGATCATTAATATATTTCTGTTGCCATGTTTCTGAGGAAATAAGGTTTTTATTATTAATATATATAACTGATGATGGCTACCAAATTAATCAGTTGAAATATTTTAACATCAACAAAATGAAGGAGGAATTCAATTGCTTGAACAAAATTTGAATTTCAATGACTTTTCTTAAACTAATAGACAAAGCAAGTATTCTGTATGTATGCTGTCCCCTAAATCATGAAACTGTATGAAAATTAAAAATTTTAAAACAAAGACTTAGATTTTTAAACCTTTTTGCAATTTTTCATTCATTCTCTCTAAATGTTGTAACTTTAACAGTTTTCATATAGAAAAAAAACAAAAAACAACCTGACTTTTTTTTCCAACTAACCATAAACTTGACTTCTAATGATTCATAATATGATTTTTTTTTTAGAATAAACTGAAGATGAAAAAAGGAACAAGAAAAGTCCAGCCATATTGAAACATATTCATTAAACAGAACACATGTATGATATTTTTCATTCAAACTCACAGAATTTCTTGTTTTTGAAGATAAAAACTATGAGTTTCAAAGATATATCATTTTTATAAATTTTTAAATAAATTATCTTTAATTTGTTTTGTGTGTGATGTTTCTTTTTTGTGTCATTCTGTTAATTTATTTTCAAGATAATTACAAATCTGTTATTACTTTTTGAAGTAGTATTTTCATTTTAATATTCAGTTATTTTTCATACATCTATCTATCTATCTATATATATATATATATATATATATATATATATATATATATATATATATATATATATTTCAGATAGAGTATATATTTAAATTATTTTGGAATGGGATTGATTTATGTGTTATATATTTTAGATGCCATGAGGTTATGGATTTAACTGTTTTTTAGTATTTTTGTGGTAATGTATCTTGTTTTTGGAAAGTAGTTAAATATATAGCCTCATGTTATACAAAATATATAACACATAAATCAATTCCAAACTAAAATAATTTAAATACTAAATCTAAAAAAAAAAAATCACCTACTTTAGTTTCGTTTATTAGACATCGAATTGTATCACCTCATGTCTACCATAAACTTGCCTGACTTTTTATTAACTTAATGAATATTCATGAGCACACCTATACCTAAAATTTTGAAAAACTAATAACTCTTGTTTTTTTTTTGCTCTTGTATATGTTGCAAAATAAAATCCCTACATTTGCCTTGATAAAGTCTCTCAGAGGACAAAAAGTGTTAGCTAAGTTTTCTTTTTGTCTTTATTCATATATATATATATATATATATATATATATATATATATAATATTACTATTAATACACCTAGTATCAAAAGTAACATGCCAAATATTCAAGGAAAATAAGAAATAAGGCTACCAGAGTTAGATTTTACCTGGAACTGTTGGTTTTTCTAGCCCAGGATGGGGAAAAAACTGTCACACTGAAAGTAGTCTTGCAAGGAAAAATGTATGTGAGTTCAAGTTTTACCAAGAACCAATTCTTTATTTCTAATCTGCACACTTTATTAATAGCCATAGAATGACATTATGAATAGTTGTGATGAAAAGCAAATGACATTAAGATGGAAGAAATGTCAAAAATTAATAATTGACAGTACCTCATCTCATAAGAATAAAATTCAAGATAATATCACTATTAATACTACAAGATGAAAAACAACTGAAATTAAAAGGAAAGAAATGCTTATCAAAAAAAAAAAAAATTGATAGGATGAGTTACATTTCTTAGTTTGATTAGCTCAGAACTTCATAGCTAGCACCTGCCATGCCATGTTTACAGTGACAAATCATTCCCATACCCTTTGTGTTTCTTTGATAAAAAGCAAATTTCACTCAGACAGCTTCTGCTCCAGAACTGTTACTTTGTAGAACAAACTCCCAAGCAAATGCTTCCCTGACAACTACATTCTTGGTGTCTTTAAGTCCAGGATCAACGGATATCTATTCTACTTTGATTTTTTTTAAAAATCATTTCACCCCAAGCAAGGCAATAAAGTCATTAGGACACAAGTACTTACTGAGTGTGAAAAAATAAAAGAAAAAGAAAAACATTATTAAGGAGCAAGAACAATAAGAGGAATCAAGAAGACATTAGATAACAATTGACACTGCATTTAAATTTTTGAAAATCAAAGTTGGCTGGAAAGCAAGATGCTGGAACAGAGTTCCACAAGTGAAAAGTATGAGAAAAGACACTGTTAGCATAGAAATTATGGTTACAACTAACCATTTCAATTGTAAAATGATGAGATGCTTAAATTCATAAAGTCTAATTACCATAGAGGAAAGTTCATTAGAACAATTACCATGAAAATATTTTTAAAAATGGCACAGGGAATTTACATTATAGCAGTGGGAAAGTGACTGAAGCTGAGATATCAGGACTATAAAAAATATAGGCCATCTCCCTTTGGTAGATGGCTCCTGCTGATAATGAGAAGAGTCTATTAAATGGATGATAGTGGACATGACCCAAAGTTAGGTGTGAGATAGGATTTTGAGCATGAATGGACGTGTTTTAGTTACACCTTTCAGATAAGTGTATCATCTACTTCAAACAGATATGTATTTGGATTTTGTCCCTGATGCTTTGATTTTTAACTGCTAAAAGAATACATTTTTTAGCAATCCTCTAATTTCCTTCTTGTTATGTATTGTGTTTCTTGTATAAAATATGTTTTTACAATGTTCAATTATCTCACTTTGTTCATAAAGCCATGACTCAGTTTGGGGAGTTGTTAAATTTTCTACATGAACAATAATATTGCTGTTTCTTCTTTGTATTTAATCAAGAATCTGTAAATATATAGAAGGAGAACCAGACCATATGTGGCAGCAATATTCAAAGCATGGCCAAATGGTAGATTTATAAATATGTAAGATAAATTCTGGAGATAAAAATTGTTTAGCATGACACAGTGAACAAACTTTCCTAGCAGCAGACCTAGCAATTGATTCAATATAATCTTTCCACTTCATGTTAACAAAGAACGTTAGCCTGATAAAGTTAAATGTGTCACTCTTTTGGAGGTTAGCATCAACCATGCTGATGGAAGGCAGAAAGGGATCTCTCAGATGCTTAATAGTAGTTTTTTTAAGGCATCAAAATTAACAGGTCATTCCTTGCTCCAGTTAACAGCAGATTGTAGATCATTTTTGAGATCAGCTGCCAATTTGACCTTATCAAACTGATTAGACTTACTATTAAGACAAGAGTAAATAGTTGTGTTATCAGGAAGGTAATTGATGAAAATTAGGAACAATGTAGAATTCTGTATTAATGCAAAAAATCTAGAACAGTGGCCAGTCAGGACTAGATTCATTTCATAATTTGATCAGAAAGTCTGAATCAGTTCAAAAATTTGTCCAGAAATTCCACAACCTTTCAACTTGTGTAGAAGGCCATTATGCCAAACTCTGTCAAATGTTTTCAAGATATCTAAAGCAACAGCTTGAGCTTCACCATTCTTATCTAAAGCTTGATAGACTCTTTCAGTAATAATCTATATCTATAAAATAGATGATGTCTGTGTGTGCATCTATCTGCATGTGTATGCTATTTATGCACATCTACATTTCTCTACTGATTTTGATGAAATTATACACACATATTGCAAATTTACCAAGATAGGTCAAGATCAACTTTTCAATCTCCTAGCCCCTTGGATTTAGCAGAAAAATTGATAAAACTGAAGGTGGATACAACTTTTTGCAAAAACCAAGGCAAAGTTACATGTGAACAAAATTTTTATTGGATGAGCTGCTGTTCTTTGCACTTAAAGGCAAAACATAGCTCATGTTATGAGGTTTATGTAGAGTGCTTGATAGTTTTCCTGCAACATTAGCATTGCACAAAAAATTGCAAAAAACTGTGAAAAGATCAGGTTTTTCATATTACTTAAAATAAAAACTTGAATAACTTCCTCATTTTTTATCTGATCTTCTTCAAACAGGTTACAAAAAAATTTGCCATCATGCAAGAAATAAGATAGTGTGGTTTTAGTCCTGCTCGCTTCCTCACATATAATTGAAAGACTGTTCAAAAAGCCAGTTTTTGGCCATAACTTTCTGGTTTTTCATCTGATGCTTTTCAAATTTGCCATGTAAATTACATATGTTTCACATATCTTGCATGAATGTTAGGTTTAGATTATTTCAGTTAAATAGACGAAATCTGTGACAAACTAGGTTGAAAATTAGCTTTTGTCATTTAGCCAATAGTTTCTTCATATGATTCCATCCTAAATTGGCAGTCGAACAACCTTTGCAAAAAATTGTTTGAGAAGGATTATTGAAGTTTTAAAAGGGAAAATTTACTGAACAAGCTCTTATTAACCACAGCTTTACAGTAAACGTACAAAGAAGGAAGTGGGGGGGGCGTTCATGCATTTGCACTTGCAGTCGAATCAAGCTCTGATGCTTCATCCCCCGTTTTGTTTGGTTATCAGATTTGTGAACAATATGATACTATTTGAAAGTTATTACAGCCATAGGAAATCTACTGAATATCTAAAACATTGACACATTTTTACCCTGAACAACGACTACACAGGAAGGTTTTATTGGTGGAATTCCTCTATTAAGAAGAAGCAAACACTTGTGAAGAACATAAAAAAGAGTGGGGGGAGTAGCATAGTATTTCAACAGATGATACATGCAAGCGGGGATGCAGATAGACATTTCTTGACAGGGGAGTGCTGTTATACAATTGCAGCCATGTACACCTGGGCAACACTGGGTATCTCAGCTAGTCATTAATACATCAGCAGTTGACCTAGAGAATCAAAGTCTTTTTGCTTATCTGAAGAAAAACCCTGCAATGTGAGATGCTAAATCAATTCAGAGTTGATTAGCGCCTCTAGTATTTTGCCAAAAATAGGTAGAAGGCTAATAGGCTAATCTAAAGAACAGATGGTTAACCTGAGTTCTTAAAGACTGAAACTATTGAAGAGGATTGCCAACAATTCAGAAAGCAAGAAGCAGAAAGTGACTGAAGTTTAGATGAAAGGTTAGGATTGATTACATTACAGACCCTTTGAATTATGGATTTAGTTGTAGTCTATGGTGTTTGGGGAAATGTTGCCCACCAGATATCTCAGTTTTGCATGTTAGACTATTTTTTTAAGCTATTTTTGGAGAGAAAGAATGTGGGGAATCTTATGTCAAGGAATATGGTATTTCAAGCAACATTTCAGGCAACATTCAAGCAATTGAATATGGTACTGCAAACAACATTTAAAGCAACATTCAAGCAACTGAATATAGTACATCAAGCAACATCCAAAGCAACAGAATATGGTACTTCAAGCAACATCCAAAGCAACAGAATATGGTACTTCAAGCAACATTCAAGCAACTGAATATGGTATTTCAAGCAAAATTCAAGGAACAGAATATGATTCTTCAAGTAACATTTTAAAACAATCTTACTGAATAAAATTCGAATCTGATAGTCTGTTAGAGATGTTAACTTTTTTTAATGCCTGTTATTTACTCAGGTGACATAGAATTGGTAAGAATGAATCTGATCTTTTTAGCTTAGGTCAATGTTGTGATTTGTGCTTCCTGTCATCAGAGGTCATGTAGACTGTTATATAGGATTCAAGTGTCACTGATGACACTTGAATTTGAACATAGATCGCCAGTGAGCAAACACAGGTGATCCCATTATTGAATTATGTAGACCATGTGACCATAGAGGAAATGCATAAGTAGGAAGTCACATGACGTCTAATTGATCGTCATTTCTAGTCTATCCTCTATTACTATTTCTACTATATTACTATTCAAACCGCTATTCTCTACTCTATTCATTATACTATTTTTTTTTTGATCACTATTCGAGTGAGTATTATCGAGCAAGTACTATTAGTGTGAATGCTATTCAAAGGCATCTGACACCAGTATTTTTCAAAGGTGTTACTATAGTTGTATCTGTGATTACAAAGTCTCTATTATAACAAGCATTACGAAAGTGACAACGAGTATTCGTTGGCATTACAAAAGTGGCAACGAGTGCTTGTTGACATCACAAAATAGACAAAACAATGTTTCTCAGCTTTTTGAATTATATCTATATTATCAGAGGCTGAGAGTTGAACTGTGTTTTGATAATATGTCCAATAACATTGTTTGATAATGTTGCTAAAAGCAATGTATCAGGCTCAATTGTTAGCAAGTATGTTAATGTGAAAGCCCGAGTCTAAATCTGCTGACATTCTGCTGCCCCCCTTCCCTTTCAATACATGACTTCATGTTTGTTTTAATAACAAGTTATTTTTTTCAGATTATTTATTTTCTCTATTATTATCAGAATTATTCAATTGTTTATTGTCTAATTACAAAACAAAATAAATATGTTAAAATACAATCCATTTATATTCTATTGTTTCTCACCATCTGGTAGTCAGGTTAGAACATTTGCTTTCTGGCCGAACTTATGTAACTAGTTGGAAGGACAGGGATTAGGAAATATAGTAAAAAGACTTTACTAAGGGCTACAACTTTACTAAAGATTACAAAGATAGTTGTGGAGAGCTATGATTTTCCACATCTTGTAGGGGCACAGTACATAGAAGTAGTAGAATTGCTGATTTGGTAACACTTACATACATGGGTAAATAAAGACAAGGACATGTATATATATTTCAGAGAAAGCACTTTATCTATGTATTTATTGAACATGAATGTAACAATTGTTTGTTGAGGCAGTGAAACTGATACACATCAGGGGTGAAGGGCCCATATATGCAACGCATGCACTGCATGCCTTACATTAAATAATTTTGTGTAATATAAAATTAATATATTGATAATTTTCATTATCCACTTTGTATTTGTATTTTTTTGTATTTCCTATTTCTTCATTTCTTAGGATAATTGTTACAAGCGATATTATTTAGGGAATGTAAGTAGAGAAAACACTTGTTGTTTAGCAAGAAAATACACAAGTGAAAGCAATGAATTTACTACCCTTTTTAGTAGGGAGCATATAAGACAGAAAATAATATGAGTGGGTGAGAGACAATCACCGAAAAGCAGAAATTCTTTTGCTTTTGTTAGAAAAGGCTGTGGCTTTGGCCTTCCCTGTTTTATTATTCACTTCAAGCTGGGTGCATGAAAAAAAATGAGACAGAATAATAAAGTGTGTGTAATGGAGGAGGGAGTCACAGAGAAAACTACTGAAAAGCAGAAATTCTTTTGCTTGCTTTCCAGCTATATTAAGCCAGCAGACACTCTCAATAGAAGTGATGACATTTTTATTGTGTGGCTAGTCAAAGGACAGATTTAGACAAAACAAATTTGTATTATTTGGTTCTGAAGAGTATATAGGGAATGTCTGATGACTTTCGTGTTACATCAGAAGTTCTTTTTTTTTTTTAATGATTCTTAAAAAAGTTTTAACCCATGGAGAGTATTCTTGACCCCTTCTTAAAACTTGGATTCAGTCATGTGACCATTACCCAGAAAGTTTTTGACCAGTGGAGTGAAAAGAGGCATCTGGTGAAGTCTATTTTTGTGATTAAAAGGTAAGTTTTCATTTGTTTCAATGTCTTAAGATTGAATTTTAAATGTTCAAAATTATTTTTTTTAAAGTTATATAAAAAAAATTTCTTGATAATATTGTATATTATTTCATTAATAATGTTAAATTTTGTTAAAGGATATTTAAAAAAATTCACTGCAATCCCAAATTTTAAAATTAAATTAAAAGTATTTAAATTCAAATTTCATGTATTAATGTTGGTGCTATTTTAAAGAAGAAAGGTTGAAATTTATCTTAAAACATTTGGGTAATTTAAACAATTTAAATGAAAACAATATTAATTTAGTTAACATCAAAATTACAGTCATTAATCAATGCCATTTTCTGACACCTTTTGTCAAGTGATAAGAAACTTATTTAAACATTTTTTAAAAATTAAAATAAAAATGTCTATGTCTTGTTAAAGCAGAAACTGTTAATTTGATGAATTGTGAACAAGAATAAACCAAAATTACTTAGAAGTGTATTTTCTCACATTAAAATTAGTTCACATCACATTCACCGGTGATTGGTGGGGAGGCAAATAATTTTCCAGGGGCAGAGACTTAGTTTCTTCTTTTTCCTCTCCACCTTGGTGATTAGCCTGCATGCCCTGGTTCTCAAGTTATCCTTCACCACTGATGCACATTAACAAATATAGAATTGATTGATTGATTTGTTTTCTTTATGGCTTATCAACCCTTTGGGAGTTGTTTAAAACCGAAACACATTTTGGATTGTAAGAATAATTTTTTTTTTGCAAGTAAATATTACATTAATAATTTTTCCAGATGCAAGTTGTACTATTTAACCCATTGCTGGGGGGGGAATGGATTCCCAAAGGTATTTGTGTATAAGTGAATGTGACTAACCCAAGTGGAATTTGAACTTGACTCTCTGATTTCTTATTCTGAGTCACTATACACTACCCAGATAAAGGGTTCATTAATTGATTTGTTATCTGTGGCTCATCAACCATTTGTAGGTTACTTAAAGTTAAAATATATTTTTAGATTTTTTATTTTTAGATAATAATGATTTAGTGATACAAGCTTTAATAGCAGTGTCAAGGGAAAACAGTCCTTTTGATAAACTGTTTTTTTTTTCACCCCTGAAGGTCCAAGATTGCCTTATTTCCTTTACCTATCTTATTGTTAAAAATGCAATAATGAATAAAATAAAATAAAAATATTTCTTAAATCTCCTGAAAAGTATCATCTGCTGATCATCACCTTAACACCTCATTAGCATTAACACCAGGATTCTTAAGGGCAGGTAAATCAGCTAACTTAATTTCTGAATCTAGATACTTGGATAAGTGAAATAAAAGATCAAAGACCCAGTACAAAAGCAAAGAACAATCCCAAGAGCACTCCCTGCATTCCTTGACCACTTACCGACCTCAATATAAACCCAGGAAAAATAGGGCTCCAAAGTCAGTCTCCTCTACCTTTTTTCAACAGAAAGTGGGACAGGCTGGTCCACTACACTCTAACCATCAAAGAACTAATCATGGTAACTGTTTCATTCTCTCTCTGTTCCACTATGCCACAAGCTATAATTCTGTCTCATAAGAAGGATACAATTTGTATTCATAAAAAAGAAAATAACATTTCCTAAGAATTCATTCATTTTGAATGTAAAGGCCAACTTTCTGTGCCAATTTTTGCAAATACATTTCTGAGATTAATTTTTACCTAAAAAGTCATGTGGGGATGTAAGTATTTATTGAGCTTATCTTCATCTGGCACAAAACCACAAAAATATGAGCTATAGTGTGTTAAAGTACATAAGTGAGCCTGTAAGACTCCAAACAAAATTTTTAAAGAAGCCAAATTTCATCATAAGCCTTTACCCCTCAGTTGACATGCATAATATGAATAGGGAACTAAGTAACAGAAGATATAACTCACCAAACCAGCAAAAGAAAAGGAATGATGAAAGGACTCTCTGTGAATGACTTACATGTGTGTTGTTAGAATTTTTTAGCACATATATCTGCTGTCATAAACTCAGTCAAGATGCAACAAATAACTTTGAAACCAGCTAGGATTAGCTCTTTATATAAAATTTATTTTTTGTAAACAATCAAGTTAATTTTCACTTATGTATCTTTGAATACATCTTTTTTATGCCTTCTTTTGCTAACATTCTATCTTCTTGCAATTGATGTTTAGTCCTTTGTTCATGCTTTCCTTTACTACCTTCTGTAGGTGTTCTTGTAGTTTCCTTTCTGTGTCTGCTATTAACACCATGTCCTCTGCATTTTCTTAAGATTGTGGCTGCCAATAATGAATTCTGGTAGGACTAGTAATTCTCTCAGAATTGCCTCACTGAATAAGCCTGGTGGGAAAATACATTCTTATCTTACAACCCTTTCTATTTTTGTATCTTTACTCAATTCATTTTCTATCTATATGCAGATGGTTTGCTGCTAGTATAGATTCTTGATTATTCTAATATCCTTCCAAAATATGTAATATTAATAATAGTAACATTAGTTGATAGTGGACACACCAAAGTTTCTTTGAGCAAGGAAGTATAAGATTGGACATACAAACATTTAATAACAACACTTTTTAATGGCTTAGAAAACTAAATAGAAATTATACAAAAGCAGTGCCTGAAGGTCTGTCGGATTTTTTTTATGCCGACAGATTGGGGGGGGGGAACTTGGACAGTTAAGCAACTCAGAAACGTTGTACTTGAAACTCGATGTGAAAGGAGGAAAAAAGATAGAACTCTTGCTTGTTATAGCAGCACTTCACAGCCTCCCGAGATATGGTTTGAGATTGCAACAAACTGTCTCATTGCTTACAAGCAACATCTACCTTGTAATAGTAACAGTAGTGTAGCACTATAACAGACTAACATTCTTAATGAAATAACTATAATAACTCTCTGGAGGATGAAAGGGATTTCCTTTATAGCTTTCCAGATGATCTCACTTAAATGTATTGTAGTCTCATCCATCCAATCAGATAGGATTTACTAGAACAGCAAACATAAAAAAAACTGGTTGACAAAGAAAAAACAGATTCCTTGCTTTTTGACCTTGACTGAGCACCACACAACTGTTTGAATTCCATCGTTTCCCCCCTCAACATCGAGCTTCTTGGTGAGTACAAGTTACAATAGTGTGTCTATAGAGATATCCATATTCATATGTATGTGTGCTCAAAGTTCAATTAAAGATATTGTTGTGGAGTGATTTTGCAGTGGAGGCTTGTGTTTGTACTAAGTTGGTCCTAAAATAGGTTTGACACACAAAACATTAGGAACTTGATATAATAGGTATAACGCAGAGTAATCTAGTTGTGGTCACTGATACTTTAGTATTCGACTAACTGTCGTCCGACATCGACTGACTCATTACTCTTACTGCTCCTACTTATTATAGGTGGGAGAGTCTATTAACTATAGAATAGGTGTGTTGCACCATAACAGATATTGAGAGACTTACATTTGAGAAGTGATCTTCGTTGAATTTAGTACATTTGTATGTAGTCAAATAAGTTTTGAGCCTTGTAGTTATATTCTGTTGCAAATTAGATCACTTTTTGATTCACTCTACACCTCAGCTGGATGTGAACATTAAGAAAGCAAAACTTAAATAAAAAAGTTGTCTCATGTGCAGGGGCTCCATGTATAAAATCCATCCCACAAAATAAATCTCTGCAAAAATCTAAAAAATAGCATAAAATAAAACAACTATGAATGTTGCTGCCAAAGAAAAAACATGAACAAAAGATGAGCTTAGAAGCCTCTACAATCTGTTTTTAAGAAGGCCGCTTATGGATGACAGAGCAGGGCTGGTAGGTCAGCTGTCATTCTGCCCAACAGGATCTTAACATTGCCATCATAGCTTTGGTCAACTGACCTGACACAGATATTCATTCAAGACCCACCCTCCTCAAAACACCCACACCATGCCCACAGAGACTTTCTGTTTGTATCCTCCATATTGGCAAAGTCAGATTCACGGCTTCACTGATCCATTCCAGGCCTCTCTTGACATCACCACTGTGATCTCAGTCAACCGAACTGATAAATCAGTCCCACATGCACAACTTTGTGGCAAGAGTGGGTTGGGGATAAAAAAAAACAATAACACCATTAAAACTTCCCCAAATGAAAAGGTCCAGAATGATGAGGATATTTCATCATTCTAAAAATGACCTTGTCATCAGTAATGAGAGGAAAGAAGGATATTTCATCATCCTAACCCTCATCATTATAAAAACGACCCTTTCACCACAAGAGAGTCAGTAGAGTGGTATGGGCTAGGGTAACCATAGTAGTAGTCAGTAGAAGAGTAGACAGGTAGCAGTACAAGAACACATGTCTGTCAGCACTCTGGGAAGATCAAAAACAGATGATTTAAAACGCCATCCTCACGTACGAAATTATATTGAAACAAAACCAAGTAAGCACTGACTTTTAAACAAAAGAGATACTGAGAACATTTTTAGTTTTTCACACACCATACCAATAATTCACATCACAAAAAGAAAATACAAATTCTTGCTATTTATGTCAACTCAACACGTGTCTCAAGTTTTTATTGTTGTTATTTTGTATGTTTATGCATTTTAATTTCTGTCATTTAAATCCATTACACTCACTCAACAAACAATAACAACGGAGATAATACTAACACGAACACCCAACCAACATTACCTACACTTTGACTTACAAATTTACAAATATTTGCCATAAGAAAACCAAGAAAAAATAATGGCTAAAAATGAAAGAAGAGGGAGACTTTATATTCTATTTTTATACTACTTTTCTGTGCTAAGGCTATAGTGGATGATTGAATAACAAAATGGGAAAAAAAATTTACGTTACAATACATGTTTTCGTATTTCGAAAGTTTCGATTTTGTCACTCGGTAACTATTATTCAGTCTTGCTTCTTCCTAGACTGGCCGCCACTCTAGGATTGTGAGTCCATTCTTTTTAATTAGTGCGAAAGCGAATGCAACAGGAAAGGACGGAATCTGAACTCGGTTCGTCGATAACCCTTTTTATACTATCCGCTTCGGCTTATCCTTTTAATTTTCATTTTTAGTGGGAATAAAATTATCGTATACAACTTTTTACGGCTTACACCGGACACTTCTAAGTTTTTCTTAACACCGGTGCATCGTATTGTGTTGCCTGTTTGTTGTTGTGTAATTAAAAGAAGACTTGTTTATTTGCGGTTGCTACTACAATGCCTTTGATTATTTATGGAAAGCCTTTGGGGAGTACCATACCAAAGCCTTTCCGAGAACTTTGGGAAATCTGTCCAAAATTAAAGGTAATTGTTTAAATTTATTTTTTATCGCTTTGATTTTCACTACTAGATGAAAACAAAAAATAAGATTTTTATGAAAGTTCTTCTTAACATTTGAGAATAAAAGAAGGAAAAGATAGTTAAATGATAAATGTTTTTTTTTTGTTTTAATTGATTCATTAACCGGACGAGGATGTCTCTCTAAACTTAAATTGTTCGAAATTATGACGTATTTCTTATTTGGCATCATCAGTTATCAAGGTTCGAGCCCAGACTAAAAAATAGTTTCACATTTCTATTTCCTCTGTAGAAAGGGCAGTAAATTTGCAGATAATGCTCTAGCGACCAATTAAAAAAATGCATTATCCCTGGTTTAAAAACCCTGATTAGCATTTAAAAATTGAGGTAACTCTACCGTTTATTCATTGTCAATCTTCTTAGTTCTGTGTCGGATACAGCCTGGCCGCGTTAAACCAAGATCTGTGAAGGCGCTCGGTATGGTGAGTATTGACTTCAGGAATAAATCGAGCAACATATTGCTTCAGGTAAACAGTTTTTATTCCTGGTCGGATAACAAGATCCTTTAAACTCCTCCACATCCTTTCAGCATCTGTGCGTTCCATGAGTAAACTTTCGCGCAGTAATGGAGGCCAGGCTGTACCCCGAACCAAAAAGATTGGCAATCTCTCAAACGGTAAAGTTTTCTCAATTTTTAATGCTATTTTTGTAATAAACGAGCTGTTTTTAATGCATCTTGTATAAATTGGTCACTGGGACACTATCTGCAAATTTACCGAAAGGACTCCCTATTTGGAAGACTGCCATCAACAAATTCTCCCTTTCATTATGTTCTCTATTACGTCTTCTGCTCCAAGTCTGTGTGCATGATCTTCATTGAGGTTTTTTTTTTTACCAGATCTCAAGTAAATAACTGAAATTTTAAGTTCGTGTTAAAAAAATAAACACACTGAAATTGATACAATAATTAATTTAAATTAAAAACTTTGTATTTATTTTTATATATTCGTAGCTAAATTTGTTATTTTAAAAATATGACAGTGTTTTTTTTTTTAGTTACTTTTAGTTTTTTATTGACTGTAACACTTCTTCACAGGATTTGTATGTGAAACTTTTACATAAAAATTCGAATTTTATGGACTTAACAAAAATAAATAAAAGTGAAATTAATAAATAAAACAACCAGACATTTGGAAACTTGTAACGTTTTTTATGCATAAAGTACGCCACAAAGATATGCTGGAACTGCTCAGCAACTTTGACATATGTCGGAAGGATATTAATTAGTAGAATAATCAAGCAAGAAGCTATACTGGAGGCAAACCGCCTGCATATGGATAGAAATTAGTTCAGCAGAAATAGACAGGAGTGTAAGACAAGGATCTTTGTGTTGAGTAGGAAATAATAATAACTTTTTTTTTACCCACGTCCTTCAAATTCGGGCAAGCTGAGAAAAAGACTGTAGAGGACCGTGTGGGTTTGAGTATTGTTGAATCAGGAACATGTGCTGTTTATTCCTGCTAGAAGGTCCAACTACAAGAAAATGGTGGACTCAAGTTGAGTCCAACCGAAGATGCAAAGAAAACAAACAAGGTTACAAGACTGATATATGTCAACAAATATATGTATTAAACAACAAATTTACAAGTCACAAGACATTAACATTTGTGCTTGTGTGTGAACGTAAAGAGTTTGTATTTTGGTGAATATTTGTACTTACGTGTATGTGTTTCAAAGCGTTTTCCCACAAGTGGGCGAAACGTGAATTTCTACAAGAGATTACATTTTTAAATGTGTCTGCTGAAATGCAAAGTAGAAAAGAGAAAGAGGCAAGAAGTTGCCCAGTATTTATAGTGTAGGGAGAGTGTCCCCTAGTGAACAATTAGGGAATTAAGGAGGAGGTAACTCCGAAAAGACGAAAACAAATTCATGAGCCCGTGTGAAGTTTTCTTTGGACCAATGAAAACCTTGTTTTCACAGGAATTAGCCATTGAGCCTAGAAAAAGAAAGAAAAGAAAATAGCGAGCCTACGAGAAATCCTTTTTGATAAAAGAAAAAAATTAAATTAACAAGAAAAGAGTGTCTGAAGTCATGTGAAAAGTTTTGTTTCTGTTCACGCATCCAGCATTTAGATTTTTGCCAGTGTCAAATTATCAATTATCGGCCTTAACCAAGCATTTGGCACTTTAAAGAATTTTATTTCAACAATCCAAGAAAGTATTTCAAATTATCTCTCTCTCTCTGTCTACTTTTAAATGTATGCAAGCATATCCCTTCTGTGAACAATGAACTCTCTTACCTTTGTTTTAATCATTTTTGAATATTACTTTGTGTCAGATCATTTGATCTATTGTTTCGAACATTTCCGCTTTACGACAATTCATCGAAAGTATGACTTTAAAAATTTCTAATTTATTTTTCTGAAATGAGCTACTGATACAATTTCAAGCATGTAAATTTGTAAATAAATTCCTTATCTTATTTTGTTAAAATTACCTGTGTGTTTCCTCATCATTATCTGTCTCCATTAATCTTCTTGGTGTAGGTAAATCAACTGTTCATTTTAACTCCTAAGCTTACACTATTATATCTCACCAGACTTATTCAACCTATACAGTGTGGTGATTCTGAGAGAATTAGAAGTCCTATGAAGATTCATTATTGATGGCCATAATCTTAACAACTGATGTAATGGAATAACCTGCTACCCCAATGAGTGGTGGTACTATAGGTAGTAATCACCTATAAGTATCTGTTAGGACAGCGGACAGCAGAGTTGCACTGGGATCTTTCTCAGCTGCGTTAGTTGAACTCTCTGCCCAAAGACAGAGAGGAACCCAGTTGAGGCTATGCCGAAGGGTAGAGTTTCATCCGAGGAGGTAGACAGACCCGATCCTGTTTATGCAGGGTCTACAGGGATTTTTTGAAACCCCACATTAAATTTGGCCTTGTGCCACATGTAACTGTGTGGGGCAGTTGCTAAATAGCGTTGAGCTGGGATCTGCGACAACTAGCGTCCTTCTGATAGCAGCCCGCACACAGCTGTACTGATTTGCAACGACCATGCACATAACTATTACATCCTTGCTTGTTCTACTGGTTTCTACAATAAACCTGTTACTATTTATCCACTGTGTTTGTCCATTCCATACTCCTATTAGCACAAAATATAACAACAATATAACATATGCAGATGACACAGTGTTGATAGCAGACACTGTATGAAAACTACAAAAATTCCTACAAAAGATAGTGAAGGAAAGTGAAAACATCATCTATAAGAAGGCAATGCATGGTTGTTAGTAAAAGGCAAATTACAAATCGGAGATAGCAAAATCAAATGAGTACAAAAATTTAAATATCTGGGAAGTATTTTAACAGAGGATGGAAAGTGTGAGACTGAAATCTGAAAGCGCATTGGGATAAGCAAAGAGCCTTCCAAAAGCTAAGCAGAGTATTAAGAGGCAGAAAAAAAATTGTTAGAAACAAAGAAAAGAATACTGAACTGTTACATGATATCTGTCCTTCTATATGGAAGTGAATGCTGGGAAATCTCCTTAAAGTTGAAGAAGAGACTTGAAGCAACAGAAATGTGGTTCTACAGAATAATGCCGTGAATACCATGGACTGAACAACAAAGTTTTAGAGAGAATGGAAACTATACTTAACATCAAGTTGAAATTTCTAGTGAACATAATGAGGAAAGAGGGTCTGGAAAATTTGATACTTACAGGACATATTGAAGGTAAGAGGAATAGAGAAAAATAATGGATAACCTACCTAGCATGCTTGAGTAAATAGATGGTGGAATATGGTTTAGGAGAGATAAAAAGACAAAATTTATTAAGAGCTACAAAGGACAGGAAATTGTGGAGAGCCATGATTGCCTATGTTCTGTTGTGAGCTATGTTCTTTAAATAAATATATGTAAAAAATAATCTGTGTGTTGAAATTCATTTCTTTTGAAAATGTTAAATTAATTTGTTTTGAAAGTCTTCATTCTAATGTGTTGTAAATCATCCTGTTACAAACTGGTGAGCAATGGTAACCACATTCATTATAAATCTGTAGCATCTCCCTCTTTGCTATAAGTCAATGTACCATAAAACTGCTTTTAACAGTCATGATTAATCTTTTCTCTTTATGAACAGGAAGCTTCTGAAAGACTTCGAGAAATTCCTACCAGAGAGCTTAATCCGAAAGGTTTGTTATACGTTGGTCAGAATGAATTTGCTGGTACTTCTCCGACTGATGGTAAGTTCTCTCTGACTTTCCAGGATGAGGAGTTATCATTATTCACATGGGGACTGTTGTCCTCATTTTTGTTGTTGTTATCAAAATGTTTCATCCATTGTGCTCTCTGGCCTTCTTTAATGACATGTAACCGGAGAACTGAGTTCAAATTTCAGTCAGGTTCATTAGAGTCACTAGTACCCTTGAGAAAGGCATGAATCCATCTTTCTTCCCCCAGCTATGGGTTGAATAGCAGGACACACTGGGTTCTTTAGCCTTGATTGGCAATCAGTTTACTGTAGAAAGAAATGGCAACCTACTGCAGGAAAAATCTGCCTCATCAGTCAGGTATGGAAAAATAGATGATCACCCAAGTATGTATCACTTATGGCACTTAACTGAATGAAATTATGAAACATTAAAAGAAGAACCATCGGTTAGGCTTTCTTTTAATGTTTCATAATTTCTTCATGTAGTGATCTTTAGTGTTCATTCTATAGTAATTGCCAGTTTTGTCTATTATATAAATATTTTATTCATTTTTCTTTTTTGAAGTGGAGAGTAATTGGCCATGGTTAAGTATAATTGGCAAACATACCCAACAAACAGAATTGACAGAGTTTATAATAAACAATAAGAAAAAAGAACAGGTAAAATAATACTAAGCAAACAATATACATGCAAGTCAAAAGTAGATAAAGCAATGGTGATAAGACAAAATGTTCCCAATGTAAGAATGGTGTTAACACACAAAAGGGACATAGATAAGTGATTATAGCATTCTGACTTCAAAACAAAAAGTACAAAAAAATATGGCAGATGAGACCAAGAAGTGGCCTATTTTATTGTTTAGGAAGATATCCCAGCATGCATCAGTATGAGTCATCTATAAATTTGGGGAGGAGGGTATTTTTAGCAGTCATTCCCCTAAGGATTGGAATCAATCATTTTATATTGCAAATCATCATTGTATTCAATGAATTTAAATTGATTTCTATGCAGATTATTGCACTCATCTTTGTTGTTGTCTTGTTTTAGCCATTGTATTGTACCTTCTGGTTTTCATCACCTTGATGAAAGCCAGAAGAGACAACAGTTGAAACATTGTGATAACAACAACAAAAATGAGAACAATATTCTTCATGTAAATAAAATAATTATTGTTGGTGTTTTTTTTTGTTTTTAAATCTTGTTTTGTTAGAATTCTCTAATTTGAAGCCTATGAGCTTTAGTCTACATTGTGTGAGTAGTCAAACAAATCAATTATTTAAAGATTAATTTTAATCCTGTACTTGCAAGATTAATCCTGTATTTGTCAGCAAAATATATAGAAGACTTTTTGTAAATTGATGGACATAAAATGCATCATATTTGTTAACTGATATATATAAGTCTGATATAGACCTGTATATAAGGCTTTTTCAAAAAAATAAAATGTTGAATGTCACCAATTCATGGAAAGTTGATGGGAAGTGAAAATCTGGCCTTGTAAAAATATTGAATTCATCCGCAAAGAAAAAGGAATGGTAAAAAAAGTAAGCAGATAAAGTGTAAATCCTAAATCCAAAACATAAATAAAGCAATTTCTGTTGCTTACTATCCAGCTTTGGTGATGACTGCACAACACTTTCCCCTCCATAATTTATAGGAAGAAGCACACAAATGCATGCTGGGATTTCTTCCTAACTAATAAAACAGGCCAGTTCTCAGTTTCATCTGATTCAGTCCTGGTCTGTCTCTTCTTGAAGTCAGAACGCTATGTTCGCTTCTACAAACTTGCTCTTGTGTGTCAACCCTAATTCTTAGTTTGTAAACTTTTTGCCATATTACTGTTGCTTTGTTTTATTACTGTTTATTTTTCCCTTGCATATATTGTTTGTCTGCTTTATATTATTTATTTGCCCTGTTCTTTTCTTTTTCTTGTTATTGCAAACTTTGTCAATTCTTTTTATTGGACAGTTCTGTTATTTATTTTACATTTACATTACACATGGCCACTCACTTATACAATTTCTGAAGAATTAATAGATTTCAATTGTTTTTTTTTTAATCTAACAAATTTCTTTTCTATTACTTTAAACATTATTTTTTAGTGGATACCTGTATTTGAGTAGATGCTTCTTTTTATTTTAAGCAGTATTTGCCTAATCTACTGGTATGCATACCTGTGAAAACTTATTAAAGAAAATGTTCCCTCTGGCAGAACTAATACCTGTGTCCCCTTTTACAGGAGAAATCCCTGTCTGATCCAGTGTTCTGCCTATTTTGTTATGTTCATATATATATATATATATATATATATATATATATATATATATATATATAATTTTTTTGCTGATCGTCATTGATGCATTTCTAGCAATATCAGTCAGCTGATATCTTATTAAATGGAAACAGCCAATTTGTCACAAAAACGGATTCAGACTTCACATGTACAGATCAAGTAGCTGGGACAACAAGAATCACTGAATGAAGATAAATTACTTTTTTGACAAAGATGACAAGACCAAGAACAATGTACTCTATAAGACAGTGACTACTGCCCGCAAAAAGTCAGAGAGATGATGAGGACCTACAGAGAACGATGTGAGAAGATGCCTGTTAGAATGTTCACATCCCCCTTCACCTATGATCATCTCAGTTTTCTATAGCAGTAGGTTACAACCTGAATATAAAATTCTGCATACTGCTACAGTCAGCTCATGGTTTTTATTTTGTGTGTAACGATCTGGCTGAAGGGTTATTTTAAGCTATTAATTTGAGGAGAAAAAGCTGCATATTGAGAATGAAACTTGTGTCTGATTTGAGCTGCAATGCTACACATTTTTAAGGAAGAAACTGTTATAGTTTTAGTTAGTATTAATTCTACTCTAATTTGTTAAAGAACTTTTATCTGTTAGAAGTCTATCTATCCAGAAGGTGGTTATTTCTTTTCTCATTGGAAAGACTTTATTATTATTTTAATTGAATCTCTACAGGTTATCACTGCTTTTTATCACAGTAATAATCAGATGGAGGAAAGTTAGTCCTGATATATGAGGGTGGATCAGTAAGTCCATAGCTATTAACAGAAATAAGACTTCACTGTATAATATTTGGTCTATGTGATTAATATTCATTACTAAACTAACCTTTTAGTGGCCATTGTTCCACTAGTGGAACATATTTTAATACAATGCCCAGTCATTAAATGGTTAAATGCATTGAAAAGAGATGAGATTATATAGAAAAAAATGCATATTTGTTGTGTAAAATAAATACATTTTTGGTAATTAGGTTTCAGATTTATTGAATTGCTTCAGTAATATTGATGAAAATGAACGCAACAATGAGAACATAGATAAAAACTGGTAATAAAATGAAAATAGTGAAAATGCTTCATTTCAAAAGCAACAATAATAAGATGGAGTAAAATCAATAAAATAATTATAATAATAAAAATGATTCCTTCAATCCTTTAGCTTTCAACACGCTCAAACCCACCCCATAAATATTGGCTCTTAAAGTCTCACTGTTAGTGTGACTTTTTGCATTATGGGCTGGGTTACGATGGGTTGAACATTGACAGCTGATATTTATGGTTCAGGTTGAATGCTAATGTGTTAAAAAGCAACAATAATAAGATGGAGTAAAACTAGTAATAAAATAATTCTTCATCTAAAAAGCAACGATAATAATTTGGATTAAAACTAGTAGTAAAATAATAATTGTTAAAATGCTATATTTTGAAAGTAAAAACATTTTTAAGATTTTGAATAGCTGCCTATTAATGATAATTTGATATAGAATGTGTAAATGAATGAATGGGTGGGAATAAAGTGAAAAAATCTTTTTGTTTTTCCTCTTCTAAAAATGAATTATCTGATGACCTGTTTTTCAGATTCAATATCTTACCTTGGGACAGACAGTGCAACAACATGCCACATTGCCGTACTTACAGAAACAGGTAAGCTATTTCCTTTGAAAACGACAGAGAAACTTTTTTCTTCTTAAATAATAAATTCTGCGAATAGAAGCAAAAATGGGGAAAATTGTGAAAATGGCCTGACAACCGCAGCAACCACTGGATGGGATGATAACATCAAAGATCCCTCTCTCTGTTGCATACTAGCGGAGATGCTAAGTAGAGTATGGGAACTGGATCCCGTTGGAGGAGACTGGTGCATGGGTGGTGATGAGATCACAGTTTGGGTGGATGCGAGTTCCGTGGCGACAGGAGTAGCATTGGAAGCGAACAGAAATGTCGAAGATGCGTGTTGGCTGCGTCCAACTAATGATGCCAGGCATATTAATTTAGAGGAACTCGATGTGGCGCTTAAAGGAGTCAATCTAGCCTTCCAGTGGGAGGCGACAACATTGCACTTGGTTACTGATTCGGTGTGTGTGCACTGGTGGATTTCTGACACCTGACCAGGAAGGCACGAGTGAACACAAGGGCGGCTAGCGAGATGTTGGTTAGGCGACGGCTGGGCATTATGCGATCGCTGGTGGAAGAATATGGATTGACCATAGATGTGACACTCGTACAGTCCTGTCAGAACCGTGTGGATTGCCTCACCAGAGTACCACGCAGGTGGGTAGATCTGCTCAAGAGAGGAGGACCGGCGCTTGAGAGCTGTGCAGTGGTAGGGAGACGACTGGACGAGGACCAGGTGGCCAATACCCATTGTCAAAGCGGACATCCGGGCATGAAACGAACTCTGTACTTCACCAGGTTAGTTGACCTGCAAGTGTCCAGAGAAAGCGTTAAATCCATTGTGAAGGCCTGCACAACCTATCAGTCGATCGGTCCGGCACCTGTTCACTGGGAAAGAGGAGAACTGAGCGTGAAGAGCAACTGGAGCAGACTAGCGATGGACATAACTCACTAAAATGGTGAGAATTTTCTAACGCTTATTGATTGCGGTCCCTCTAGGTTTGTGGTATGGTGGCCGGTGCGCCGACAAAATGTGAGCACCGTCATTCGACTGTTGGAGAATGTTTTCCTGGAGCGAGGCCCACCCATGGAAATACTAACTGACAACGATACTGCATTCACCAGTAAAGACTTTAAAAAATTTGCGGACAATTGGGACGTGCATCTGCGGTTTCGATGTGCCTACTCACCGAGTGGAAACGACATTGTAGAGCGAAACCACAGAACCATCAAGACCAGGAAGGGCTGTACAGTATCGGAGGTGGTTTACTGGTATAATGTCGCCCCGAAAGATAACGTTTCACCGTCCACAGCGCCAGCTGATGCACTGCACAAGTATCATGTCCGAGTGAAAGGCATTGAAGTCAATCCGCTGCCTGAACTAGAAGTGACCGGATGGAGATTGAAAAAACGAGATGTTGTTTGGGTCAAAACCCCATGCGGCAAGTGTATGACAAAATACGGCACTGGATGTGTTACAGAGGTGATTAGCCCGCAATCTGTGAGAGTTGATGTGGTGCCTTGTCACATTAAAGACTTGTGACTGGTGATGCAACCGCTACTGCTACTGAGCAATGAAAGTGATTCTGAGTCTGAGAGTAGTGAGCGTTCGATCTGCCTAGAGTTAAACCTGCAGGGCAGTGACTCTGATATCAGCAGCCTCCCAGCAGACACAGTGTTTACCGACACTCAAACCACAGACGAGAGCATGCATGAGGATGAAGCTTATGATGTCCCCCTTCAGAGGGGGACTCGATGGTGTCGATCACCACCTCCTTGCCCTGTTTGTGATCATGAGATCGGGGGGAATGTGGGGAAAATTGTGAAAATGGCCTAACTCGGAAACGCCCGTGAATCTGTGCATCGTGCAAACTCCGATTGCACAATGGTATAAAGAACCAAAATGGCAGTGCCCATGTTTTATGCTGGGTGGTCTCGGACAGTTAATGCGAAATCTCATTGTCTCGTCATTTGCATGCAAATTATGGTCAGTCCTCGGCTGTATAAAGCAGGCGTGTTTTTGTTTCTGAGGACTGAGTTTTTGCTCATGAGAAGGTTGGACGTGTGACACTATTTTGTCAGTTACCCTCCTCGTGTTTCCTATCTGCTATCATCAGTTGAGTTGTTGCTTTACCACCACACATTATTAAGAAAACTCTACTTCAGTTTTACTGTGACAAGTCAATATGTATTCGTGTGGCCTGAGTGGAAACAGATTTTTGATTAAGTTGTAAACATAAAAAAATGTTGATTTAATAGAAATGGCTAAAGACTTTTCATCATATATGCAAGATTCGGATTTTGATTATGAATGTATTCTTATGGCACATTGATTGGTATGGTCTTTTTATATGGATTCTCATTGGCCTTAATCATATATGCATGATTTGGATCTCATGATGCACTGATTTCTGTGAGGGGGAAGGGTTGAAAAATTCTTGTTGATATTTCAAAGAGGCTCATTTTGAGCAATGAAAAATATATGCTATTCCATATAGTTATTCTAACAGTTCACCATATTTGGCACATTTATTCTCAAGTCTCTTTAACCCTTCCAAACCAATTCTGATGTTTGGTCAGTGAAATTCTGCTCAGCTTCTGCTATCATTTCGGAATTATTTGAACATTTTCAAAATATCCATTGCCTTGGCCAACAGATGCATTGTCTTGCAAAAGTACACCACCTTTCCACAGCTTACATTATTGTTTCTTTGTCAATAACTTCTTTAATCAGCCCAGTAAGTTAGTGTAACATTCAGCATTAACTGCTTGGCTCTTCTGAAGATAGTCATGTTAACTGGGGCAAGGAATGGCTTGTAAATTTTAACACCTCCCAAACAAAACTGCTATCATTTAATTACCATAAAGAGTCTTTTCTGCCTTCCATTAGGAGAGTAACTCTTTGCACCTTCTTGGGCTCACATTTTCCACTGATATGAAGTGGGGTAATTATATTGAATCAATTGCTAGGTCGACTGCTATGAAAGTTAATTCACTGTGTCATATCAGAGACTTTTTCTCATCAGAATCTATCTTGCAAATTTATAAGTCTACCATTTGTCCATGTATTGAATACTGCTGCCATATCTGATCTGATGCTCCTACTATATATGTTTAAATTCTTGACAAAATTCAAAGAAGGGTCTGTAATGTAATTGATCTTAACCTTGTATCTCGACTTCAGTCATTTTCTCACTGCCATAATGTGGCTTTCTTCTGTCTTTTCTATAAATATTTTCATGGTAATTGTTCTGATGAGCTTTCCTTCTCTGTGTCTCAACTGCATGAATTTAAGCATACTACTTGATTGGCAATTAGGTCTCACTGTTTTACTTGCATGCCAGACCCTGTCAAATGCCTTCAAGATATCTAAAGCCACATCCAAAGGGTTATGGTGTCCCTGACCTGATATTTGACAATCCAATCAGCCTTAACAAATCAGATAATAAAAGTTGTGTTGAATGACCATGCTTCTAGTCATTTTACATTAATGTGAAGATCCCCTCAGAGCTTTATCCTTGTGCCTATATTGTTTCTTATCTTCATCGATGATATTCCCAATGTCATCATTTTTCAACTAGGTATTTATGCTGATGATGCAACTATTTACTCCATTCTTAATAGTAAGTCCATAATGGCTGACTAAGAAAAACTGGCAGCTGCTCTTGAAAACCACCTTCAATTAGTTGTTAACTGGAGTAATAAATGGCTTGTAAATTTTAACACCTCCAAAATAAAACTGCTATCCACTAATCATCATAGGGAACCATTTTTACCCTCCATCAACTTGGAGTTGTCTCGATGTTGTTTCTGGTTGGGATTCAAACATTTTGGCATTCACTTGATTAACAGTATCTGTCTACCCAACTGCTTATGAATTATAAGCTCAATGCAATCCTTTGATATCTGAAGTGTCTCAGCAAATTTTTGGTCAAAATTGTTTTGTCATCAAATACAGTAGGTATTCACTAACCCTCTAGCTGAAGTAGCTCTTGAGCCTTTTATTGGATGAACAATAGTACTTCTTCCAAAAAAAGTTTAAAAAATCTGTGATTTTTTTTGTTTTTTGTTTTCAGGTTCCGGTGCTACTTGCATTGGACATTTTGATGGTTCATTGACTTCAAAAGGTGTTCATGGGATGTTGCAAACAATTCTTGATATAGCAGACCCCATTGTTGGAAGGTAAGCTCTCTTGACAGCTCTTTGGCTTACAACCATATCATGTTGAAACATTGGTTCTCATCTGATCATCAAAGTTAAGCAATGTTAAGCCTGGTCACCTAGATGGGTGACTGCTAGGGAATACCAGGTGCTGTTAACTTGGATGTATGGGTGGTCTAATGGATAATGGTTTGGAATTGGAAATCAGCTGAGTACCAATTTCAGTTGGGCTTGTTATATTTGCTTACATACAAATACCCTATGGAAAAGTATGAATTCACCTCCCCTCATTCAGCTATGGGCTAAATAGTAGCACTTGTATAAGTAAATCATTATTATCCCCCTCAAAATTCTTACAATCCAAAAAATATTTTATGGTTTTAAATAACATGCAAAAGGTTGATAAGATGTAAAAATCAATCATCAATCAATTGATGGCTTTTTTAAAAATCTTTACTAAATGCACACACGTCTGTGGGTGTGTATCTAACTATGTTATATACCCTTGACTCGGATTTTGATTTTGAAAGTAACATTGCATTTTTAAGAGGCAAATAAGTAGAAATAAAAATGTAATTAAGTTAAATTTGATTAATCACTGACATAATTGCTGTCATTACTAGCCCATTGCAAAGGCAAATTTTTTCATTCCACACTTGTATGGATAAATACCATAATCCTTTATGTATAGATCACTAGGGAGTGTAAGACACAGTTAAAAAAGTGAACAAATTCTGTGGAAAAAAGCTTATATTCATGTATAAAACACATTTGATTTTAGGGCAAAGAAAATAACAAAAACTTGTGAAAAAATGAAGAAAATGTGTTCTTTTTTTTACTTTTATGATTTGTAAGAATAACAAAAGCATTAAAGTTGTTATCAAAGTTACGATGTTTGTGTCCATTGGTAGTTGCATAATTAAAAGAAAAAACTTGTAGTTCCAACGAATGAGTTATTTTTATGGAAATATTTTGACTAGCAGTTGCAAGTCTTGATTACTCCTTAATTTGAGTAAAAACATCTCTGCTCCAAAGAAACATATGATATGACAAAAAAAATAAAAAAGAATAAAAAAGGCAATTTATAGAGTAAAAAAACAAAAATCTTTTGTTTTCAACTTGCTATTACGTTGTAAACATCATCAACTCGGATTGTTTTCTTTGATTTGAATTCTTAAGTGTTTCAAGCTTCTTTGGACTATTTTTACTCAAATTAAGGAGTGACCAAGACTGGCAACTGCTAGGTGAAATATTTCCATAAAAGTAAATCCTTCGTTGGAACTACAAGTTTTTTCTTTTAATTATATTAAAGTTGGTTAATTGATTGTTTACAAAACTTGCTAAAAGTATTTCTTGTGAAATGGTCATTAGTTGCCTTTCAATAAAAAAAATTGTTTTTAATGATTTTTATTTTGAAATTATGCATCATTTTGTATTTTTTTTTTATCGTAAATTAATATTTTTATCTTTGAATGATTTCCAAATTTGCGTATGTGTCTACATTCAACAAAAATCTGGAAAAAGTATAGAATCATTAGAGAAACTGTATGAAAGATTTATCTCCCTTTGTTGCAATACGCTATTAGATAGATATTATCTCTCCAGTGAAAATATAGATCCAATTTGACTTGATTTTATATGTTTTGAGTCCTGGAAAAAATAGGATTGAGTTCTAAACTAAAGTACAAGACATAACAGACTTTTGGACACAGTTTTTAGATTATGTTACTTCTTTTTTATACCCATCCCCCCCCCAAAAAAAAACAAAGCCAAGAGGCCTGAATTGATGTCTTCCTTTTTTGGAATATCCGTACTAAAAAATGTCCTAGAAATATTATGGCACAATGTGTAAGGTTTACAGAATTTGAGGTAAAACTTCCCAGCCTGATGACTTCTGGGTTTATTTTGCTTTGTGGAGCTTTCTAAATTATGCTGGATGATTCCCTTTTAATCACCAAATCTGTTTCTTTCTTTTTATATTTACCTATATTCATATATGTGTGATTATATAGGTGTTCACATTGTCTGCAGAGGATATTTTCCAAGGCCCACAGTGAATGTTTGAAATCACGTAATGAAACTCCCACATACCATATTTTTCCTACACATAAAGTTTAATTTATAAATTGCGTGTCACAATAAGAGATTAACAATGATCACTGATTATGAAATATACTGTAATTAAATTTCTTTGACAGAAGAGTTGATCTTGTTGCAGAGTTTAGCATTGGAATTTTTACAATATATATGTGAATTACACTAAATTTTAACAAATAACCAGTCAATTCTCTATAAGATAACATGTGGTACATTTGTGCCCAGTATAAGAATTTAATGTTGATTATATGTGAATCCATAAACAACTTTATTTTTATATAGGTTGAACATTCAATGTGTTGAATTTTATAAGTGCATTTTTTTAGGCATGCTACAATATATGATCTCCTATATTGCATATGAGTTCTCATATAATCAACAAACAACCCTGAATTACATTGGCCACACATGCACTACACTCCCTCGTAGGTTGATTTGTCATTTGTCAAAATTTAGTGCAATTTGCACACACATACATGGTGCGATGGATAAATTGTCATCTAAATTACACAAAAATGAAAATAACACTGACATCTCATTTTAACAGGTATATTTACCAAAATTACACAAAAATATCTTGAAATATTAAAGTGTAAATTTATTTAATAAAATCACCATTGGCTTCAACCCTGGCCTCCAGATGACTTCGGAATCTACTCTAAGTTGGTGAAATCTGCTATAATACTTGCCTTCAGTTCATCTTTGGTGTTACAAGGAGTTGGTCTCTTGCTCAACTGCACCCCACTCATCAAGTGGGTTGTAGTCTAGGGAGTTAGGTGGCCAGATGTAAGGGGTGATGTGGTTGCAGAAATTTGTTTGAGAGGCATAACTGGGTTCTCCTGCTTGTGTGGCATGGTGCAGAGTTCTGTTACCAGACATAGGGTCTTCCAACAGCCACCCTCTTGACCCAGGGCAGCACTACCTCCTCAAACTTGATTGACTTGTAGAGATTGTTGTCAATCATGGCCTGGATCTCACCAATAAATTCAGTTCTTTTCTCATCAGAATGATCAGAATGCATTTTCCGAACTGCTGTACCTTTGTAATCACTATTAGAACTGATCCAACTCTTTCTGAATTCTCTGCACTGTCTTAAGATTGACACCCAAACACTCTGAAATGTTCATATTGGAGCTTCTGATGTAAATGCCAACTAGTACAGCATGCCATCTCCAAATTCTTGGCAGAGTGAATAATTGCTCTGATGGTGCTCTTTTTTTCATAGACTGATTCTACTTTATTGTGCAGACAACGAAATAAAAAGAACAAACATGCATATGTGAAATTAAAAATATAAAATTGGCGACAATTTACCCATCGCACCCTGTTAGTCACCTCCCCTCTCTCTCTATATATATATATATATAGGCTTATGGCCATATTACGCTGAAACACCAGTTTCTGTATGATCACTGAAGTTAAGCAGCATAGAACCTGGTCAGTACCTAGATGGGTTACTATAATATCACAGACTGAGTGTTGGTGTTAATAAAATAGTGCTTGTTGTCACATAACAGAGCTATAAATTATATATTAATAACAAATATACATTTTTCCTCACTGGTAACATGACTCTGAATTTCATGCAGAATGCAGTCTTCAGGTGCTGAGTTAAATTTTGATATATATATACTGGATTATTGTAGTAGTGGAGTAGTCCATATTATTTACAGGGAATGTAAAAAAAAAAAAAGAAAATTGTATTTAAAATAAACATAATTATAGAAAAAAAGCATATTATATAATATGTAGATGTGCCATGATGTTTGTGAGTAACTTTGTATTATTTTTAGAATTACTTGGATGTCTATTTAACTTCTGATCATACCTTTGTAACTTGATGTTATAAGTTGTGTGGATGTATGTTTTTACATTTTTTTCTATAATTATCTTTCTTTTAACTACAAATTTTTTTTATATAATTATGTTTATTTGGAAAATAAATAATTGTTAAAATAAATCTTACATTGTTTCATGTATATAGATAATACAAATTTTTTTCTTTTTAATTATTTCATCCCCAAGCAAGGCAATAAAGCCACTAAGACATGAGGGATTAATGAGTACAAGAGAATATGAGAAAAAAAAGACATTATTAAGGAGCGAAACAAAAGAACAAGAATTAGCAGGTGTATTTTTTCAGGTGAATATTGTGTCAAACAGGGTGATATATAAATAGATACAAACCATAATGTAGTATTTTTTGTAAATGTGTTTATTCTTATGTAAACATATATAATTTACATATGTAGATGTACCATGATGCTTGTGAGCAACTGTGTTATTTTTATAATTACTTAGATGTGTATTTAACTTATAATCCAACCATTATAACTTGATGTATATAAGTTGTGTGGATGTGTGTTTTTACACTTTTTTTTTATAATTATCTTTATTTTAAATACAAAATTAAATTTTTATTTTAACAATCCCCCAAAATAATATGAACTACTCCACTATTACGATAGACTGGTATACATATCAAAACTTAAATTTTGTCATGATCAGTCTTAACTCATCTGAAGATTGTGCAACTGGTGAAGAAAAAAATGTATATTTATCATTAATATATAATTTATATATATATATATATATATATATATATATATATATATATGCGCAAGATTCATTAAATATGACAGACAAGGTGCTTTAAGTTTTTTTTATATAATTTTTCATATGATCTTATAATTCACCTCTTTGATCAAGATTAAATAGAACAAATATTATTTATGAATTTAAATGTTCTGATCAATCAAAATTTGTAAACAATTATATTGGCCACACCACAAAATATTTAACAAAAAATCTTGTTACATCTTTCTGACCATACCTCAATTTAAATTAAATTAATTAATCTTATTTAAATACTACTGGACTCTATTTGCAGCATGCTTGTTGATAATATAAATATAACAGCATTGTCTATATGTAAAAAAAGGCTAAAAATAATGGAAGTCTTATTAATAAAAACAAAAAACCAACACTCAATAATATCAACTATGAGCATAGACACAATATGTTGACTGTGTTTTGAAAATAGAACATTCTATAATGCTAAATACATACATACAACAATCCATTTCCAGTTAACAGTAAATATAATTCATCCTTGATAATGGCTAAAGGCATAGCCAAAAGTGCTTGGAAAAAATAAAACATTTGGACAGTTTTTATATAATTTATCCACAGAAAAGAAAAAAAATTATAAGATCATATGAGAAATTATATAAAAAACTTAATCAAAGCTCTGTGTCTGTCATATTTAATGAAGCTTGCATAAAAGAAGGATTGCTGCCTAAATATGCAAAATATATATATATATATATATATATATATATATATATATATATATAATGTAATATTAAAAAAAAAAATCTTACAATCTAAAATGTGTTTCGGCTTTAAATAACCCAGAAAGTGTTGATAAGCTGTAAAAAAACAAAAAAAAAAACAAATCAATCAATCAATCAATGCCTAAAGACATGACAGTACTGATCCCTGACCTGAAAGGCTTGAAATCCGGGAGATGGTAAAGTAAATCTCAGTCTTTTTGCTTACTATTGAACCTTGATTTTTTCAGTGTAGGTACACCAATGCTTTTAAGACACCTTTGGTTCCAGAACTGGGCTGGATTATCCATTTTGGCAGATCAACAGAGGTGAAGTAAAGATAATTCCATAGTGCATCTCTGACCCACTAATTATGCACTTCATTTCATTTCATACCTTTAAAGCATGAGGACATTACATCTTTCATAAATATCTCAAAAGGCTTGCCAGGATTTATCACATCTAACATATTCTTCATGAAAAGTAAGCAATACTTTGCCTTCACAGAGTGCACCATTTCTTAGATCAGGTGGTAATTAATTAGTATACACATTATTCTTAGACAACATTTCTGCTCTAGAATTGAATGAACAATTGTAATTTTTAAGCAATTGATTTTTTTTAATTTGACATTATTATTGGATTAAAAAATTGGACAATGTTTAACTTTGTGCCCACAAAAAAAAAAAAAAAAATGTGTCAAAATGGTTATTCCCTTGACACCGCTAATACTGTACACACTTTTGACCCTCTTGGCAATGTTTATCTATAAGGTTATAAAAATCTGTGAACCAAGTACAATGTGATATTTATCATTTACCTTTTAGGATTAATACAAAATAAAATTTGTCTCTTAGCTGGAGTTTTGTAGACAGACCTTTTTGTAAATGTTCTGTCTACCTATCAGGAGGTATCAACCATTTTATGAAAAAATAAATTTGAAAAGAAATCTTTTTGTTAAAAATTTATAAAAAAAACATGATTATTAAAATATGTAAACCATCTACAATGGAATATTTATTATTTACCTTTTTATAAATAACTATGAAAACAATTTTTTTATTCATTGTTTTATATAAATGTAGAACAATTATTTCATTATAGTTGGTTCACATATTTTATACTCTTGTAAATATAAATTATTCTTGTAAATAAGCAATCTAATAAAAATTTGTAATTAGCATCTTTGTTGTCTGTTCTCAAGAATAAAGAAAATGTATAAATCCGCTTTCATATGTTTGTTTTATTCAAATTCTAATCATTGCTTTTTAAAACAATAAACATTGCCAAGGGAATCAAAAGTGTATATAATAATAGCGGTATTAAAGGAATAATTGTCCTTTTGGCACACAATTTTTTTGCAGGTACAAAGGTTAAACATTGCAAAAAGTTGTTTATGAATTACTTGGTCTACTTTTTGGGTATGACAATAAAGTTAGTAAATATAGATCTTGAAAGTTTGTAATGAGAAATATGCATTTCTTGAATAGGGCAATTGATCCTCATTTGCTGTAATGGCTTCCTGTAGTTGAAGAATAAAGTGTTTAAGAGTAATTGGTTTTCCAGATGAAAAAGGGAATACAGATTTTATTTTTTTTTTTTTTTTTTTTTTACTCACGAGGTACATAAATATTGACTTTTTGATTAATACTTATCCTGTTGTAGTCCTGTGCCAGGATAAGGAGTTCAAACAGAGAAAAGAACTCAGACTTCTCAGAGGTCCTTTCCTACTGTTGTTATCATGAAACCCAACACTGCTTTCCACATTGTACTTAGTAGAGTGGATATAGACATAGTCAAGTAATTTGTTTGGTTCTTTGAAATGCCATAAAAAAAAGTCCAGTGAAGCACCCTAGTGACTTTTCAGTTATGGTACTAACCAACTAATTAATATTAAATTTACTATTTGATTAATATTAACTAATCAGTTAACATTAGATTTAATAAATTAATCAAGAATCAAATTAAGTCATTGGTTTACTGCCATGTGTGTTTTGTAACATTTGTAAAATTATTTAAGAAATTTTAGTATTGCAGAGTAGAGCAAGAAAATACAGAATAATTATTTTTTTCACAAATTTAAAATTGTTTCTCTGTTTCTCTATTTATAACTTTAAAACATAAGAAAATTAGTCTAAATTTTGAAATTTACTTTGGTAGATTATGATCTGATTTTATATATATATATATATATATATATATATAAACTGAAGAAACTGCATAATTTTCTCTTTAAAAAGGTAACCTTTTTTCATCCAACACTGACTGTCTCTGACAGAAAGAGAAATTTATTGATTCTTTTTCTTTATTGAGTGCCCTGTGAGTCTATATTGTCCTTTTTAAACTCACTGGAACTGTTTATTCTGTTTTTTGCCATTTTCCCCTTTTATTTTTTCTCCCCTTTTTAATATCAAATTGTGTTTTAATTGTAGTTCCTTGTTTTTGTCTATTATTCTGCGATTCTTGCTAAAATTGTACTAGTTGCCAAAGATACTTCTGATGAGATGTTGGCTGAAAAAAGGTTATTTTTTAAAGGGAAAAATATGCAGTTTTGTCTGTTTAAATCTAAGTTCTGTGGTATCAAACACACACACACACACATGCACATATATATATATATGAGAAAAATGTATGATAAAGTGGAAAATCTTTTCTTGTGACGGGTTTTGTCCGTTAGGACTTCATTGGACTAAATTTGTTATGTTTAGTCTGATGAAGTCCTAAATACATTTTTCCCCAATATTCTTGATATAAAAATATATCATTATCTTCTCTGTGTGTGTGTGTATATATAAATATAAACACAAGGGTGGATTTATTATCATATTGAATTTTGATCTGAGATTTTAACTGTATAATGTTTGATTAATAGAGAGGTAAACTGACTAGAAAGAAGGTTATGTTGAAAAAATAAACAAAATAAATGCTTTAGTTATCATTATACTTGTGACTTATTGAGTTACTGACATGCATATATAAGACATTTAACTAATAGAATGTTTATATTTTTATTGTATTTTTCAATTTTTGAATAAGATGTATATTAAAAGTAAAATTGTGAATAAACTGTCCAAAGTTCATATTTTGTTGAAAAAATGAAGCCCCATTCTCATTAAACATGAACTGATTCAAACTTTCAGCTCTTTATAAAATACTATGATGTAGGCAACAGAATCTAGCATACCTCACCGACTGTACATGGTTCTTGATAATGACTGAGATGGTTGCATGTACTTGAACAAAAACAGCTGAGCAAACATGAACTTTGGACAGTTTATCCACAATTTTGATTCTTATATATCTTGTATCTTATATATCTTATTCAAAAATTAGAAAAATACAATAAAAAATTAAATGGACAGTCCTTTTTGTTTGATTTTAATAAAACTTGTATGTATGTATGTGTGTGTGTGTACATATATATAGGGTGATTTAAAACATAAAAAAATTTATGAGAGTACATTTATTAGAAAAAGCAGAACACCCATAAAAGTATTACCATTTTTGGAATCAACCATGGAAGATTCCAAGAATGTTCTAAGACAAGAATGGGGAACCAGTTAAGATCTTTTTGAAATAATAAGTCCTGCTATTCTAATAAATGTATTTCTATGTAAATGTTAACATTTTTCAGATCACTGTGTGTGTGTGTGTGTATGTATGTATATATATATATATATATATATATATATATATATATATATATATATATATTTTAAACATTTTTTAGTCCAAGTTTTCTTCTAAAATCAAGAAAATACTAATTTAAGTAAAATGCTTATAAAAAAAGGTTTCAGTATATACTGACAGCAGGGAGAGATTGGTATATTTCCTACTAAAATATGGCTAATTTGTTTACTCTTAGGGTTATTTTGTCACCAAATACAACATTTCTCTATTTTTGAGAGTATTAGTAATATATATATATATATATATATATATATATATATATATATATATATATATATATATATGAAGAAAAATATATGGAAAAACAAAAATCCGAATATGCAAATATGCTGTTTTAATGTTATTTCAATGTCGATGTCAGACATTTTGGTCTAGTAGACCTTCTTCAGGACATATTTATTAAAACATAATTAAAATTAGATGATATTCACGTCAACATGACCGAAATGTTTGACGTCGACATTGAAACAACATTAAAACAGCATACTTGCATATTCGGATTTTTGTTTTTCCATATATTTTTCTTTATACTGTCGGATCTATATCCACATATTTGCTTACACACACACACACACACACACACACACACACACACACACACACACACATATATATATATATATATATATATATATATATATACTCTAAGGTAATGAATTTTATTTGTCAATCTAACAGATTTTTATCACTTTAAACGTTATTTTTAGTGGATACTCATATTTGAGTAGACACTTTGTTTATTTATTAAACAGTAAATGTTTACCAGCCAGAATATTTGAGAAATCTTAGAGAGAAATAAGCACTCTCTGGCAGGAGATTCCCTTAGGGGAAACTGCTATTAGATCTGTCATACTTTGGACTTATGGTCAATCAAAGTTGAATAGCACCTTTAAACACAGTCTCTTGAAACAGGCATATCTACACAGTTTCATATCCTAACATAACAAAATAATTTCTAAAGAGGTATTTTTTTATTTATTAATCTGACTGATTTTTATTACTTAAATGTCATTTTTAATAGATACTTCTATTTGAGTTTTTTCACCAGAAATTCAGTTTTCATTATTTTTTTTTGTTCATATTTTTATTTTTTTAAATTTTTAAAATTTTTTTGCTTCACACATTTTTCTTTTTTTTCTTTTTCTTTTTTTTAAAACTTTGTTAAGATCCTCCATCATTTCATCTGTCCAGCCCATTTCTCATAGACTTTTACAACCAAATCTGGGCAATATCCACCCCAGGTCAGTAAGTACCATGCAAAAGAGAAGCTTATTCTAACCTCACTGATTTTCAAATCCCGTGACACTAAACATTTTTTTTTTTTATATAACTTGGAATGCATGTTTTACCCAAAAGAAAACATTTTCTAGCTATTTGGCTCCTGCTTCCACATCCCTGAATCTTTCTGGAATCATATTTACTAATGATTGCACCACCCCTCATAGCTGGCTCACTTCAGTCCAATATTCTGCATTTGCTCTATTGAGGTTGTTATGCTTCTTGAAAGACAAATGTTTTTTTGTTTTTTTATTATGTGTTAATATTTTTAATTACTGCTTTTGTGGTTCAGGTTACATGTTTTTTTTTTTTTGCTTTTCTAACATTCTACCTTTAAAAACAGATTTTAATATTTATCACCTATACCATTGGCATCCTGAAAATAAAAGAAAACACCTGTTTATCTGCCCATAACTTTTTAACATCTTTTCTTTTTCAGGTGAGAATTTCATCTTTACTGTAACTTTTACTATGACTTACGAGATTATTAGATTTGGGGAAAATAAACATTGTTATTAATCAAAATGCATACTTTTGTGTGCGCATGGTGGCTGGAACAATTGTGTATTTCCCACCAATGTTAGTAGACAGTGTTCAAGTGTTACTAAAATCTAGAATTTCAAATGTGGATTTCCAAGGCTGATAAGTTTCTCTCACCTGGAAGATTGGTGCAACACAATTTTTTTTATTATTCAGCATTGTACCAGACTAAGTTGAGATTCTGAGTACACACACACACACACACACACACACATATATATATATATATATATAGTTTGTAACCCTGGGTTTCATGGTTATGTGATTCTCAGTTTTGTCTGAGGCTCGCATAAGCAGGAAACAAAACATACTCATATCCATTAAACTAAATATATTAGCTCTATCCATTAAACTAAATATATTAGTTCTATCACTAATAGTATTGAGTGCTTTCCAATAAGCACTGCACATATATAAAATATATATGAAATTATATATATATATATATATACATATAACTCACACACACACACGCATATATATATATATATATATATAAGTGGACATTGAAGTCAACACCCAGAGGTGTCAGGGTTTTGACTTCAATGTTCACTATTATATTTACATGTGCTCTATCTCTGATATTGATCACTTTAACCTATAAATATAGTATACCGTAAAACTATATTTTATGATATATATGAATAAAATATCTTAATCAGGTTTCCAGAATAACTTTTTTCATTAGTGTCTCAGAATTGTCCCAAAAGAATTTGGAACCTTCCCAAAGGCAATATTGTTTATTTATTTATTTTTTAAAAACTTTATCATTTATAGTTGTTAGTACCATAATAAAAGATGACTGTATCGTTGTTAGTAATATAAAATAATATAGTTGTCAGTAGCATAATAAAAACACCATTAAGATATTTAAGAAATAAAAAAAGTTAAAATATTAAAGCTTTAAAAAAGAATTTAAAAAAACAAATTAGGTAAATTTCACTGTAATTTTATAAGAATCACATCTTTATATTTATTTAAGCATTTCAATTAAATCACCATGATTAATTTTACACAGAAATGTTATTAATTTTCATGCTCAGAGCAACTTTTATCAAACTTTAATTTAATAACTGTACTCTATGCATTCATTTTCTATATAAAGAATATTAACTCATCTCAACTATTCACTATAAGAAATCTTTTTAAGACTTTATCAAAGATTTTTAATTTACTATTACCTACCTTGATATTGTGACTGAATTTTCTATACTATTTTCACTGAAGTTAAGCTACCTTGAACATGGTTACTACCTAGATGGGTGAACACTTGGTAATACCAGGTGTTGTAAGCATGGATGTGTGGTTTGTAATGGATAATGGCTCAGAATTGTTAATTGGAGAGCTGAGTTCCAATTCCAGTTGGGTTTGTTATATTCACATACAGAAATACCCTGGGAAAGTATGAATCCACCTCTTCTCTCCACATCTATGGGTTAATTAGTAAGACTTGCTTCACTAAAACCATTATTACCTCCCAAAACAAAATAACAATTCTTATAATCTAAAAATATTTTCTGGCTTTAATTAACCTACAAAGGGTTTATCAGCCATAAAAAAAAAATCAATCAATGTAATACTGATAAGCTATGCAGGCATATCTTTTATGTTTATTTACATTCTCTGGAATATAAATGTATAGAAACTACTGTGGCCACAAAGAGGGAGTTCAGTTTATATATTTATTGTAATATAGAATTGATCTCCAATTTTATATTCACATTATAATTTCTTTTTTGTTTATAAAATTCTGATTAGGTATGAATTCACCTCCTCCCCCATCTATGGGTTAATTAGTTAGACTTGTATAACTAAAACCATTATTATCTCAAAAAAAAAAAAATTCTTATGATCTAAAAATATTTTCTGGTTTGAATAACCTGAAAAGGGTTGTTAAGGTGTAAAAAAAACCGAATCAATCAAAATAAATTTTCTGTTTTTTTTTTTATCCTTTTTAAATTTCTCCCCTCTATTTTCAATTTAGTTTATGATAAGCAGAAAGCCTAACTCAATGTTGTTAATGGTTTGTTCAAGTGTTTCAATAAAAAATTGACAGAAACAATATTTGGCAAACATGGACCTTCATGGCCACAAAAAAAAAATTGAATGTCAAGAGCGCAGTTTTTCCATGACACAGTTGTTATTTTAACTACCTTTTACTCTTCAGCAATATTTGTGTTAAAAAGTGATGATTAGAACTGTAATAAAACCTTAACATGTGAAAGTGAATTCATACATTTTCTTTGTTCTTGAGGATTTACAACAAAAATAATAAACACTATTTATTTATTAGATTGCTTATTTTCAAGAATAATTTTATATTTACAACATTCTAAAAACTAATACAATTAGAACTAATGTAATGTAATATTTATTATTTACCAATTTATAAAGAAATAAATTTGAAAACAATTATTTTTACAGACATGAAAGTTCATGTTTGTCCAGTGTTTCTTTGCTTTGTTTTTTTTTAAAGCAAAAATAATTCACATGGAAATATAACACAAATATCTAAATTGATGTCCTTTAACCTTCATTTTTCATTCAGGTTTCATTCACTAGTTCAAAAAGATTCTCTTAAATGTTGTTTTTTGTTTGTTTGTGTATATATGTGTATGCTCCATTTATTAAATGCCCACCACTATTGGTGAGAAATAAGAATTTATTTTAAGTAATTAGTGCCTTTTAAAATGTTTTCTTTTTTTTTTAAAACAATGATGTTCACTCTGTACAAGTCTTAAAAGCCATACAAGTATGGGGTTACAGAGTGTCATCACCCCAAGCAAAGTGACAATGGCATCAAGGTACCAGGAAGTGAAAGAGAATGAAAAGACTTTAGAGGGAACTGGAAACCTAATCCTAAACAGGAAACGAGAGTCGCTACTCTTGTTCAAAAACTAGGGAAATGTGTAAACTGGATGATAGGCAAACCTATCTACACCTAGTGAAGAAAAAAAAATGTATATAAATAGTAAAGTTCAGAGTTTTAAGCAGAGACGTTAGCAGTATAGAGTTGGAGTAGACATTAGAAGGCACTGGAAACCCAGTCCTAAATAGGAAATAAGGAATAAACCTCTACTCATGTTCAAAAGACTGCAGATGAGTGTGAACTGGATTATAGGCAAAAAAATAATAGAATTTAAATAAAATGGTGGTCCATATCTTGGATCATCCTCAAGACTTTCTCTTCCCCTCTTAAATGCAGCTGCCCACTTTTGCATGGTTGATAAAGCTGGAATATCATCCTTTAATGTAGCAACCATGTAGGCACCTTGGGGGTCTAAATCCTTTTTTCAGCAGGTGCTTGATAAAACGACAATGCCAAATTGTGTCCATTTTCAAGAGAAGTCACTACTAGTTACTTATGAAGTCGTCTTTGAACAGTCAGATGTTGTCAGTTTGCCTGGAAAGTAACATTGCAGTTATTAAGATGTGAAATTAATGCATGCAAGGTTTCACAGTGCTAGCATAATTCTTTTTATAGTCAGCCTATGAACATTTCAGTTCACCCTCATACTTTTTGTCTAATAATTATATGAAGCTGTGTCTTTAAAACAGTTCATACTACTTGCTGTATTTCCTGTATGCTAAGATGCTACAAGTCCTAAGACACAACCTATAATTAGTTCGGTGGTTTTTTTTTTTGGAACAAAAACAATATTTGAGGAGTTAATAACTTATTGTACTATCAAGTCCAAGTTGTTGACTCTATGGTGTCATTTTTCTTTCTGTCACAACAATTATCACATTTTGGTCCTATTATTAAATTTTGTGATTATTAATAAGTAGATTTTACAGATAACATCAGTGAGGCACTTTCACTATAAATAAACATGCTGGATTATGGGTACTAGGAATTGACAGTACATTTGCAATTAACTGTTGGCCTATTGAGTTAACTTGTTTGTTCTAATAGTCCACAAAGTGCAGTAATAAGGCTGATATTCTTGGTGTACATATGAAATGTAACTGTCAGCCTGTATTACATGGCTGGAGTTAGGGTCTGTGAAGATACCGTAGAGTATGTTGACATAAATGAAAGTACCGGTAGGAACCTGCATACTGGTTATCTTTAATACAAAAAAAAATATATGTAGCATGATACTAATGGGATATATGATATTTACTATAATCATTGTAGACTTGCATTATGTCTGGAGCTCATGATTGCTCATATCTCATGACTGGAGTTCTTTAGGATTGGTAAACACCACTTTACAACTTTCAGTGCTAAAATGCAGAGTAATTTTTTTTTGTGTGTCTTAGCAGACAGGAAATACAGTACTTAATTTAACCAAGAACATTGTAATAAAATGCAGCAATTAGATTGGTATTTAAAATTGTAGGATGTGTCACAAAGTTATGTTTAAAGGTAGGTGGCATACATTTACATACAGGTAGTGCCAGATATTTTCCTACTTCTTTAGGACTTCTCTTTTTTGTAAGCCTCAGGCTTAAGGGATTAATCCTAACCCTTATTGTTTTATGCACAATGGGGAAATGATGCTGGGGGATGGCCTCCAACAAACTGGATATTAGATTTTGGGGGTTTTGAAATCCTAATGATCATGAAGAGGAAGAATACTAGTCAAAGATTAATACTAAATCTTTTTTGTTTATCTTGTAAGTAACAGAAAATAGATTATTCCATTGATTGTTAGTTTATTTCATGCTGGTAAAGGCATGAACATGAATATTCCTTAATCTGTTTACTTATATTGGGAGTTTAGCTTTGAAACTGCTCAATCAATAATTGCAGTGGTGGTGGGGTGGAGAGTGAAAGTCACTTAGTACAATTTTACTTCACTTGAATCCAACTCTTAGTGTGTATTATTGCTGGATTGGTGCCATTGCTACTAGGATTAATGGATTATGTTCAGTGGTTTTAGTCATTTTCTGTTAAGTTTTAATTTGTTGAATTTTGTCTGTTATTTTCATTGAATGATGTCATTGATTCCATTCTGAATAGATTCAATGTTGTATTCAATATGTTCAGTTTTTTGTTTCATTGAATTTATTTTTCAGAGAATTTCAATTTACTGGAAATTTATAGAATTTTGTTTGTTAAATGCTAATTGAATGATATTGTTTCTGCTCTGAATGGCTCCAATGTTGTTTTTTTTTCATTGAATTTATTTTCAATTTATTGGATTTTTGTTGTTAAATGCTAGTTGAAAGATATTGTTTCTACTCTGATTGGATCCAATGTTGTGTTCCACTCTGATTGGATCCAATGATTTTTTTTATTTTTGATTGTTGAATATTTGATTCTTGATATTTTGGTCATAAAATTTTCAGGACCATAATTTTTTTTTCTTCTCTGGGTATTGTAAAAAAAAAATATATATATATATATATATATATATATATATATTTGACCATGTTTGATTGCATATAATGTGGAGTTCCACTAAAGTAATAAAAGCAATTGTCCCCTATCATATATATATATATATATATATATATATATATATATATATATACACAAGGTCACTAAAAATCAGCATACCATGATGAAAACCTGCTTCAAACATAATGAAAAAACATAGTTTTATTGTCAAAATCATTGTTATTATTAAGAGGAGGATCAACATATTTTTTTGATTATTTAATTAAATTTTTTACTTCTTTTTAGAACATTTGAAATTTTGATTAAAAAATTTGCTTTTCTTGCATCAGTGGTTGTACTAAATTTTAGAGCAAATTTTAACCTTTTTTGTAAGTTCTTGCAAGAATCAAATAATTGTTGGATTTTAAGGAAATTTTCAGGACTTATTCACAAATGAATGAAATTATTTAAAAAAAATTTTTATTAGAAAATCTTGCTAAAAATATTTTTTATTTTACATGTGTTTCTCCCCATTATTTAATTTTATGAAAGATTGAGAAATTCATCAAGATAATTTTTAGTGATTATATTAGTTAAAAGCAGAATTGTTTGAAGAATTTAATTTTTTTTTTTTTTGCAAAATCAAACCCAGTTTTACCAAAAATCTGTTCTGTATCGGAAAATAAAAAATGCAATAAAACTAAGACATTATTTAATTAGAGAAGCTTTTAATTGTTTTTATGACTAATATATATTAAAGACAATATTGTCTGAAGAAAAAAAAATTTCACTGGAAAATGAATTTTTACAAGATTTGTTTTCATTTTTTTACAATTTTTACAATTTAAAATTGAATAATTTATAAAGTTTCTGAAATTTCTAAAGTTCAATTTCCATGAGATTATTCTTAGGGAATATTGTTATTAAGTAAAACTATATTTACTAATCATATATTTTAAAGCTGAAGACTCCAACCATTTTTAAAAGAATTTTGATTTGTTGATGTTTATAGACGGAGATTTTTCTGAAGTATGAATGTACAAACTTATAAATCTATTTTTAAATGGTCACGTGTTTTAAGGGTTTTCCCCCTTGACAGGGAAAAAAAACTAAACCCGAATGAAAATTTTATCTTCTACACCATACTTAACTATGAATTTGTTTTTTGGTTAATCCGCCATCAATAAAATTGATTAACCTGTCAGAAAAACAAGACCCCGTAGTTAGGAAATGCTTGCATATAACATTTTATGCGATAAGTAAGTAATATTTGTTTCAAATCAGATTAACTTTAAATTTGCTAATTTTTCTCAAATAATATTTCAGAAATATATATTTTATTTTTGCAAGATTTTTAAAACAGAAAATTAAGTTTTGTTTACAAATGTCTAAAAAATGGTTGATGTTATCGATTTTACTGAAAAAAATATGGAAGTCTGTTCCAATTAATATAATCTCTGTCTGAAATACACCGAAGTATTTTGCTTACTGGGTATAGTAAATTTAATCCCTTTACCTTTTATTTAAAGCTAAATTGAAAGTTACAGGATAGCTTTTTCATTTTTAAAAATTCATTTTAAACCTAACATATACCCAATTCATGGAGGTACCTATATTATATCATATATATATAATATAATGTATATATTATATATCATATATATAAAAACAAGATTCTTTTATAAGCCAATATTTAATTTAATTTAGTACAGATTGTGAACACATACTGAATATTCTTCAATGAAATGAAAGATGGGGGTTGTTTTTATTTGCTACCCTACATATCATCAACTATGATATGCAAATGTAGCCAATATGGACAATTTTACAAATTTCATTTTTAACCACTAATAGTTTTGTAAAAAGTATTACAAGATTATTAAAAAAATTTAATCTCAGACCATCCTGGGTATGATGATAAACTACATCTGCGAACTGGGTAAGACGATAAACTATGTCCAACAGCAAGGCCTCTGATCAGGAGCTTTTGAGAGTGTGAAACCACCTCTTAATTGCTGATGTTTCCAGGCCCACCCTGATCTGGGGTGGTAACACCTGTTAGGGCCCCAGCTATGGGTAAATAATTAACCCCCAAACTGGGGTCAAAACACTATGAAAGTGTAAAAATAGGTATTCTTACCAGAAATACTTTGTAACAAAATTATTACCAGCAATAAATTTTTGAAGAAAAATTATTACCAGAAATATATTTTTGAAAAAAAAAATTACCAGCAATAAAAATTTTGTTGGCATTAAATAACCCATTGAGTTTGATGTGCTGTAAAACAAAACAAACCAAACATTTTTTTGAAAAAAACAAAAAACAAAACATTACCAGTGATATATTTTTGAAGAAAAAATATTACCAGAAATAGATTTTTGAAGGAAAAAAATTACCAGCAATAGATTTATGAAGAAAAATCATAACAAGCAATGAAAATCGTTGGCATTAAATAGCCCATTGTGGTTGATATGCTGTAAAACAAACCAAACCAATTAATATCAGAGGTTTTCTTTTTATGAATTAATTTTATTTGCTGTGTAATATTGATCCTATTATATGGCAGTGAATGCTGGACAATCTCCTCACAGATGATTACCAGATTTGAGTCAGTAAAGATGTAGTTTTACAGAAAGAGGCTGTGAGTATAACATGGATAGAGCATGCAAGTGATGAAGAACTTTGAAAGAAAATGGAAATGAAAATGACACTTATACTTAGAAAGAAACAGTTTAAAGATTTGGCACATGTAGTGAGGAAAGAGGGCTTGGAGAATTTGGCACTCACAGTATATATTGAAGGCAAGAGGAATAGAGAGCAAGTAGTAATCTAGAAGGTTGTGTAAATAGAGTGGGGACAGAACAGGAAATAGGATACTAAAAGCAAAACAAACATTACTAAGAGCTACAAAGGAAAGGAAGTTAGGGAGAACCATGATTACCCATGTTCTGAAGAGACATGGCACATAAAAGAATATTGAATATTGCTTCATAGTCTTGGCTTCATTCACTTTCCCAGTGCTGTAGCATAGCTTCCCTGTGCCTTTTCTATAAATATCTTCATGGTAATTGTTCTGGTGAGGTACCTCGACTTCATGAATTTAAGTGCAGTACTAGATTGGCAGCTAGGTTCCATAATTTCACTGTTGAAATTGCTAGATATAACTGTAAGTTCTTTCTAATAGTTTCTTCTCTCAAACCTTCTGGCTCCTTGCTTTCCTCTCAACTGTGACCTTCAAAAATTTAAATGTCTCCTTGAATCCTATTTTTTAATGCTCTCTCTCAATAACGTTTTCTCAGTTTCCTTCACTGTCAATAGCCTCCTTGCATCTTAGAGGCTTTATCGCCTTGCTTTGAATGAAAGGATTAAAACAAAAATAAAAATTTACCATTGTAATAAAAAGCAACAAAGGTAAGAAGAAATTACTCAAAATATGTGTGATTATATTAAAATATTTAAAATTGATATTTTGTGTTGTCATGATCACATGTATGATATGTATAAGCATTTTCAATTCAGAAAAGAAAAAAAGGGAATGCTCTTGTGAATAAAATCAAAATAAAAAGAACTACAAATGATTTTTATTAAAGAAATAAAATAAATTCAGTGAATAAGAATAATGTCTGTTAGAGGCTTCCATATCAAGGATAATATGATGGTTGTTGTTATTCGCATGTACAGAGCTGGCATATTTGCTGGTATTTTCAGTGTATATAGTCTGTTCTTTTTCAGACTGGCATAATCTGTTTTTTTGGTGTCAGTTTGTGAATGTTTCACTGCTTTAAATTGTTTTAACCAAAGGAAAGTGGCTATGTCATATCCATTAACTAAGTTTGGTTCATGTGCTATCAGTTGGATATTCGTGTGTTTATCATATATATCTTTATTATTTCAAGCCTTATTTTCAGTGGATACCCATATTTAAGTAGAATGACACGTTTTTGTAAACAATATTAATTTCTGGATTTTTCTTGAGTACACAGTCAGGTAAACAAAACAAATACTGTATTTGTCTATATTTCTGAGATGAGGTTATATGGATAAAGGTGTTAGTTAGATCCAGTGACAGGACCCAAAGAGTGTGAGTTCAATCCCTAGTTAAGGCAGTGGAGAACTTGGAGAGGGGAATTAACAGGAGATAACAGATAACTGACATCCAATACACATGGCATGTGGAACTAGAACAGTCTACCCTAGCGAGTGAAATAAAGGGTTCAGTTTGACATTCCAACCACCTGAAGAAGGCCGGAGTGTACAACGGCCAAAATGTTGTGATAAATATGGCAAGAAAGATGAGGACAATAGTTCAAATAATGTAAATAGTGAAAACAAATACTGTTTAAAATAGACTCAATTATAGATATCCACTAATAATAATGTCTCAAGTAATAAAAATATGTTGTTTTAACTTAGTTTCAAATATATATCTATATATATAAATATAAAAGTGGACATTGAAGTCAACATCCAGAGGCAACAGTCTGTTTCACACTTGAAATCATCAGGCCATATGCCTGACACTTATGTTAATCATGAAACACTGTTGCCTCTGGGTGTTGAATTCAATATCCACTCTTATATTTGCATATGCTCTATCCCTGATATTAAACACTTTAACCCATGAATATAGCATACCTTAAAACTATATTTTATCATATATGTATATATGTACCTTAAAAGATTCAATAAAAAATGAACATACATGATGAAATATAATAAAGACAGTGTTATTGGCAAAATAAAATAATATGATAAAAACACATTGGCAAAATAAAATAACATAATAAAGACATATTGTTATTGGCAAAATCTTTGTTATTATTAAGAGGAAAGACCAAAATTTTTAGATAATTAAATTACATATTTTTATCCATTTAGAACATTTAAAATATTGGTTAAAATTTTTTTTCTTGTGTCAGTAGTTGACCATAAATTAGTATAGGAAATTTTTGTTTTTTGTGGTGGAAAATGTACTGATTTGGAAATTCTTGCAAAAATCATTAATTAAATTATTTTAGAAAATCTTGGTAAAAATATATTTTTTTTACATCTGTTACGCTCCCCCCCACTTATTTAATTTCATGAAATTTCAAGAAATTCATTTTTGTATGGCTTAATGTTTATATTAGTTATAACCAGATGTTCTTGGGAATTTTAAAATCATCTTTTTTTTTTTTTGTAAAACAGAAACTTGTAAAACTTATTAGAAAAGCTTTTAATTGCTTTTATGAATAAGATATGGACACTATTGTCTTAAAAAAAAATATTTTTCCACAAATAATGAATTTTTATAAAAATTGTTTTCATTTTTTAAAATGTTAATTAGAATAATTTAAAATTCTGTATTAATTTGCATCAGTTATAGGATATTGTTATTAAGTAAAAACTATATTTACTAATCATAAATGTAAAGCTTACTACAGTTCAGTTACCTCTCATATTGTAAAAAGAATTTTGAATTTTTTTTGTGTTTGTAAATGTGTCGATTTTTATAAATATGGATGTCCATACATGACATTATCAGAAAATAAGAGCAGTAACTATAGTAAATTTAAAGCCAAAGTAACTACAATTTAGTAAGACATTAGATTACTTTAAATATTTTCTTAACTTTTTAAGATTACTGGGTAGTTAAAAAAATAATATAAAAAAGCACTCACATTATATTCATTAAGTAGGTTTTACAGATATGTCCCATGTAGAATAAATTAGTTAAATTTCCAGCTGTATCTAGTAAATTGCTTCCTACCTTAAGAGATGTTCAGATAGTGTAATGGATATCAATGCCGAAAGTGGAATCTAGGTGTTATAATTTCAGGGTAGTCTGCTGCATTCACTTCCGCACTAATACCCTTGGGAAAGGCATGAATCCGTCTCTTCTCCCACCAGCTAAATAGAAATAGATGGGTACACTAAGCTATCTAATCTTGGTTAACAACTTGCCTAAGAGAAAAAAAATCTGAATTTTAAACTGAAGAGAAGACAGTAGGAAATCACTATCCTATCTTTCCCAAGAATGCATAGAAATCCCAGATAGCAAATAAAAGGAAGCTGTGGGGAGTCATGATCACATATGTCCTGAAGGGATACTGCATTAAAAAAAAAAACTAAAAATTTTAATTGTCAATCATCCCCCCATATGTTTTCATTGATGGTGAAATCGAAGCTATTGGCTGACCAGACAAAACTTTGTACTTGGAGAAACACTTCCAGCACAAATGGAATAATTATCTTGCTGAAACATGATCTGCAGTCATCAACCCAAATTGCTTCGGCTACTACATTTGCATTTCATACCATATTCAGCTTTACTGCCATATTTAGCTACCTGTTGATGAACTGGAATGCCATCCTCTGACCATATTTTTGGGCTCATCACTTCCATTAGGACACTTCAGAAAAGTACTTTTAGAAATTGTGAGTAATACCAAAAATAGTGGAGGTTATCTTAGCCATCTAGGTTGAATTTTTTGTATTTTTGCCTGTGAAGCGGATCCACCATTATTCATCCTCCTTGAAAATTCCATTCTCATTTTTGGGGGGATTCTTTTCATAACTGGATAATGCTTATTTTTTTTCTGTACACGAATCCTGATTTCTTAAGTGTGTATTTCATGGTCTCTTTGTGAATTTGGATCCTTGTTTCTGGCTTCAGAAGAACCTCATTGGGGATTTGATGCAATGTTCTACTGTCTTGTGTTTGGATTTCTGAATCACACAAAAAAATGTTCATAACAGTTTAATTCTGATTAATGTGTTGAACTGTTGCATGTTGATTCCAAAGTTCAACAATCCTACTGTATTCTAAGTTGGATAACTTTTAACTCTTCCAATACTGTGTAGACTTCATGCCATTTTTAGCAACAGAAATTGATAAATTCAACCTTGAACTCTATAACACATACACTGTCAACAGGTTTAGAGTTGAGTGACAATGAAAATTTTACACAATTAAAATTCTATTAAAACTACTCATGATTGCTGTTTAACACTTTCTTTTATGTGCCCTGTCCTGTCAGGTTATAATTGATCACAGCTCTCCACAACTTCCTATCTTTCTTGCTCCAGGTAACTTTTAACCTTTTACCATCCCTCTTTAACCCTGTTCTACCATCCATTTACACAAACTTGTTAAGTAGATTACTCACTGTTTTTTCCATTGTTTCTCTTGCCTTCATTATATCTTATGAATATTAAATTCATGACTCTTCACTACTTCCTGTCTTTTGTTGTTCTAAGTAACTTGTAACCATTTGTTTTTGTTCTTCTGCCATCTATTAATTCAAACTTTTTAACTTATACAATTTTTCAAAAGTTTAACTTGAGTTGAAAATGTGGTATGCTGTGTGTCTGTATGTATATAATGGGCATGTGGCCAAGTGGTTGGAACATTTGTTTTCTGACCATAAAACCTGGGTTCAAATCTCACCATGATTAATTTGTCAGGAAGGAGGCTACCTGATGTTATCGGTCTGAAAAGGGTGATCTCAGCATGCAGCATTTTGAAAAAGTGCCTGAAAATCATATCACAGGTTGACCCAACCATTGTGAGTGAAATTGGGTAGACAGGACCCTTAGGGTCTTTCAATTGCTATGCTATCACAGTCACAAGTTGTTGTGACCAAGAATTTGAGTGTGCTGGCCTTGTTCACATTATTGATCATGCTAGATAACACAATCTCTCTCAGAAACTGTAACTAAGGTCTGCTCAGCATTTGTGCCTGAGTGGGCATCTACAAAAGGGATTGGCTAGCTGCCCTAATAGACTAGTATCTTCGAATATGTGGCCAGCTATTATATATATATATATATATATATATATATATAGTGCAGCAAATTCATGTTGGCAGCTGAAAATGAAATAAAGCAAAATGGCATTATATGTACATTTAAAAAAAAAACATTTTTCGTTCTTTACTCTATTTTGCTTTTATTAAACCTACAAATAAAAATGTTTATAATAAGAAGGTTTTAAAATATCTAAATTGTAATTGTTAAAAACCACAATTAAAACAATATTTTAAAACATGTAATTACAATTTTTAATAAAAATTTACATAAATTAAGTTACCTCCCTTACATAGTGGTAAATTTTTTGAATTTTACAGCGTTCATGCTCACGCATATTTGTAGCTTACATTAATGCTTTATCTTAGCAATTCACCCCTGAAGATGATCTTGGATGAGATTGAAACTACTTGGCAAAATAAAAAAAACCATATAGATAATTACAGTGTTTTTATTACTCAGCTTTGTACTGACACTAAGAAATTGATCTGTGAACTTGAGAGGATTAAAATAAGAATAAATAGACATAATATATTGAGATTATTCAACCAAACATATATAAGTATAAAAGTTACCAGCACACCCTTTTGTGAAAACTAGAAGTTGACTACACAATTTTTATAAATTATAAATGCTGGAAACCTTTGTATGCACCTATCATATAATTCATATACATATCTCCTGTCTTGTGGCAGATTGAAAAGAGTCATTTTAACATGAGTGAAGACTGAAAAATGAACACAGAATTTCTGTCAAAATAATTACAGGTAATAAAACTTGAATTTACAGGTATGACAGGCTTACCAAGCTGTAAGTATATGCTATATTGTGGGACTTCTAATAACTAAATTTTATTCTTGTGCTATTGATAGATTCTGGAAATTTTGGGGGTTCTCTCTCTCTCTCTCTCTCATATATATATATAATATGTAGTGTGTGTGTACTCCAATATATATATATATGCACACACATACAAAGATAAAATAATCTTTTCTTCAGTATCACATATTAAAATGGTTTTAGAGAATTTTGTCAAAGATTGCATTCTTTTGACAGGCTTGAGCTAACCCTTGCTGGTGGATTCAGTGATTCCAGGAACCTTTCTGTCAAAGTTTCAGAGCATCTGCTAAGTAAGTATTTGAAGCCAAATTGAGAAGGCAATCAGGTGGTTGTATATACTAGGTGCAACTGCAAAATTGTCTAAATCGTGTAACAGCATAGAATAATTGTCCATCCTACAAAATGTTTAATATCTTAAAAACTACTAAACTAATTGAGTTTTTTTTTTCTAGCTTTTCAGATAAGATGTTTAGCCATCTTGACACCATTTGTTGTAAGAATCACTGAAAAACCCTTTGAGTTATTCAGCTAGAAAGAGAACAGATTAAAATCATTTTGTGTCAGTCCCACTATGTCTTTCCAACTGAACAATGGTGAGATCAAAAAGATCATTCAGGCCTTCAGTAATGGTACCAACATTCATACTTTGGCTTCTATCTTCTATCTGTCCATTCAAGTACCATCAAGAGAAACGGTGAATAAGTTTAAAAAAGAGAGAACAGTAGAGAGGAAAACTGGAGTATGAGGTCACAACAGGAAGAGAGAACATCATTTCAACTTAGAGCTAAATACATTCTTATTGTTCAAGGTAATGTTATAAAAACCTTGGAGAATTCCAGTAAGATATTTTTAATCATTTCTAAGATACAACGGTTCAAAGCTTAATCTAACAATTGGACAGTTTTGCTGTTACACGATTTGGACAATTTTGCTCTTATACGTGGTAAAGTACTTGCTTATAGTTAATCATGTCTCTCACGAGTTTTCATTCATTTTAAATTTGTTTTGATTTTTACAGATTATTATATATAAATGGTTTATTACATACATACAAACACATATAGACTCGATCAAAGTCATAAGAGTATGATCCATGTAAGATTGAACTTCACTAGCAATACTAAATTGCTAACCACACTCCCGTGGTAGGTGTCCATAATAAATATATATAATAAATACTAGCAGGGGCTACCTGGTATTGCTCAGATAAAATATAATCAAGACTTTTTGGTTATTCAGTAAATTCTAATATATTTTAAAAAAGGTAGCATAGAAAACAGTATTCTGCCAATATTGCAAAAAGAAAAGATTTTATGTTAAAAGTGCTTCTGGATAAACAATATTAGCAGTCTTACCTTCTAGACAATAAGGAACAGGTTGTTTTTGGGATACTGCACTTGAGCCACCTATATAAAGTTGATGAGAGAAACATTCTGGCAAGTACGTTCACAAACTGATTTTCAATTGTCCTTGAAAAGTTGAGTTTCTCTGGACACTTGTAATCAAAGAAAAATTCTGTTGGAATTAAAAGGACTAGTTTTTAACCTGTGAAAATTTCATGGATTTTCTATTTGAATTTTTTGATGAATTTAAATTCTTAAGTTAATGATTGAACAAGATCATGGCAAACTCTATAATAAAATATCTGTAGAAATTCCCCTATTGCATCATTAAATATTTCCTTATTGCAACATTAACTATCATAAATATAAATGCTGGTCATTATATTTTAAGAAGTGGGTACAAATCAAAAGATTTGAAATTGGTAACTTTTTCTATTTCACTGAAATAAACTTTCTTTTATTCATTTTTTAACTGTTATCAAGTAATGTATTTTCCCCTGTTTCAACACAATCAAAATGGAATAGTCCCTTATTTATGAGGTATTGGCAGAGCACAATGGTCGTGCAAACTAATGAAGGGAAGGACAAGCAAAATTATAATAGGATGCTTGGAATGAACATATCTTCTCTCTTTTGAACACTAGCTATTGTTACGGTTGGCACAACACAAAATAAGATGAAACAGATACTTAGAAATTAAAGTTGAAGAAAAAGATTACATCTAATAACAAAAAGCGGGTTTTATTTAACATATAATACAATATTTTTTCAGAACAGTAGGAATGAAGTTTAAACAGTGTAAGTTAGGGAATGCTAACAAGTTACTAAGCATGCAAGAGCCCAAAAAGTAGTTGGCTTAACGTGTAGCTATATGAGGGAGTGGGAGAGGAAATCCAATACAGTTAAGATTAAGGCGACGGATGGGAATTCGTTGCTAGTCAAAGAATCATATTATTTTTTCTTAAAAAAATAGTTACATATTCACATGTATATAAAATAAAGGAGTTTGGCCAATCATATCAATGAAAAAAGGTGAAGTATTTACTGATAGTCTTTTCCTTTTGAGGACTGTCAGAACTTAGATTCTTTCAGTCAAAGCTTTGTTCATGAATCAAAACGACCGGATTCGACCTCAATAGCCATGGCTGTGGGTATGAACTCCTGTTTATATATGTTTTTTGTATCCTCTAGAACCCAGTAGAAGTTTCTAGAGACTTCTAGAAAGTTCCATTCTATTATTATGAAATCTAAAGGGTTTGGTGAATGGGAGCTTTTCATAAGGCAAAAACGGCATCTAGTAGCTACAGATTTAAGTCATCATTTTAAGTTAGATTTTGTATTTTATAGTATAAGTGTAAATAAGTATGACAAAATGGGGCCTCATAACAATATAATCTATGGCTTTTTATGCTTAAATTAAAAAAAGTTGAACTTCACATTAAAAAAGCTGACATTCAAATGAAAAATAATTGAATTTCAAATTAAAATTTTATTAGTGTGAAAAGAAACATTACTTTACAAACAAAAAAAACTAACAAGCAATATAATCGCAGATGTATGATTAAAAATTAATTAGTTTGCAAATTGTCTTCCATTTGGCGATCTTCTTGTGCCAATGTTGGGGCAGATTGTTTCTGTACATGATTGTATATGTTTGTGGACAGTAGTGGGGTAATTGCAGACATTGCTTCTTCGAGGTAGTGTAATCTATGTGCTGTCTGAGTAATTCTTGCTGGTGGTGAAACCATCGTGGTTTCAAATATTTTGGTCATCTGGAGTTTCATAGCAGCCCTCAAGATGATCCAGCATTCCAATTAGATTTAGAAGTTTAGCTTTTTTTAATTTGCATTTCAACTTTTTTCATTTGAAGATAAAAAAAAAAAAATGTAGTATTGAAAAGTGTGAGCTGGGTCAAACTATTTATTGGAAAAGACATATTTCTGATATAATATGGAATATCAGGGAAGTTTCCAGAAAGTTCTGTGCAACTAGAAAATTTGATTATATTTCAGATGCAATATGGAAAGTCAGAGAATGGTTTAGAAAGTTCTTGGCACTCAACAAAGTTCTATGATATTTTAAATTTAATCTGGGAGAACTTCCAACTAGAATGTTCTTCACCCCTAAAAAGCTCCATTATGCTTAATGATGACTTCAGATGTCAAAACTAATATTTACCCGAACTAATTGGAAATTGAAGAAACATTTTTGTATTCTATAGTAACTCATTATGTCTAAAGGCTATACAAAAATCACCAATAAGTGCAAATTATTTTCTTTAATATACACTGCGTGCCAAATTATTATCAAGATAACTTTTTTTCTAATATTTCAAAAACTGTGAAATCAATTCACACAAAATTTTCACATAATGTTGGCAACACTGAACTGTGCAATCACTGAAATTTTTATACTGATCTACACAATGTAAACAAACTGGCACCATATTTGTTATCAGCCCGGTGATTTAAGCTTGCCAAGTTATTAGAAAAGTATAAAAATTTAGGGAAAAGATAGGCCGTAAAAGCAGTTTCAGTGATGCTGAAAAGAAAACTATTACCTCAGAACTCTCAACAAGTAAATCTACCCTAGAAATTTTTAAATGATAGGGAAGTGTCATCAAACAGTGAAAAATTCACCGCTGACCCTACACAAGTATGCAAAAGGGCATATAAAGGCAAGCCGAGGGTTATTTCACATTGTCTCATGTCATGACTTAAACGAGAGGCCACGAAGAACCCTGGACTTACCAGTCAAGAGCTTTTCAGTCGTATTGGAGATGTTACTGTGCCTAAAAGTACTCGGTGTCGGTATCTGAGGGAAATAGCAACAACAGTCAAACCTGTATCGAAGCCTCCGTTGACGAGAAATCACATTCAAAATTGATTGAAATGGGCCGAGGACAATATGAAGATTGACTTCTCTAAAGTTTTGTTCACAGACGAAACTCAAGCAACACTTGATGGGCCAGATAGATGGTGCAAAGGCTGGGTAATGAATGGACAGAATCGCCATCAGCATTTGAGAGGCCAACAAGGTGGTGGAGGCATAATGATCTGGGGTGGTATTATTGGAAAAACATTAGTGGGCCCATGGAGAGTACCAGATGGCGTCAGAATGACTGCTGAAGCATAAATAGCATTTATGAAGGAGCATCTTGAACCATGGATGAAAAGGCAAAGAGTTGCCTTCAGAAGGGCCATTGTTTTTTATGCAAGATAATGCTCCCTCACATGCTGCTCACAAGACTACTGAATATTTGAAACAGTTAGGCTTCAATGGACCTCGAAAAATGAAGTGGCCTCCGGATTTGAACCCAATCGAAAACCTTTGGAGCATCATGAAGCAAAGACTGTAGGCCAACGGATGACAATTCAGGAGCAACGCTGAGTTATGGGAAGCAATTCTTGATATATCTCACGGCATTACAGCAGATGACATCCTACAATTAACAAATTCTATGGATCGTTGACTTTTTCAAGTAATTTCAAAACAGGGAAAGCACATTCCCTATTAATTTGTTTAAAACTGTGCCTTTGTTTGTATCTGTTATTATTTGTTTGATTATCTTATTTATATCTTTTGATCATAAACATTCACGTTCAACATTAATAAACGTTATGTTTGCTCAATTCCTGGGAATTTTACTAAACCTTTCTAATAATTTGGCATGCTCAAATCACCGTGCTGATAATAAATATGGCGCCAGTTTGTTTACATTGTGCAGATCAGTACGGAAATTTCAGAGATTATGCAGATCAGTGTTGCCAACATTGTGTGAAAATTTTCTGTGAATTGATTGGATAGTTTTTGAAATATTAGAGATAAAGATATCTCGATAATAATTTGGCACACAGTGTAAACATATATAGTATAATTATTTTCTTTAATATATATAAAGTATAATTTTATTATTTTCTTTAATATATATATAATGTATAATTGGATTTCATTGAATTGGGCTTTGTTGATGTTGTCACGTCTCCATATGTGCATGAAATGAGATGCAGGTAGTTTCAGGAGAAAAGTTGATGGAGAGAAAAAGAAAAAGAATACAGATGAATTTGGCTAGAAAAAAAATTATTCTTTCAAAAATTTTGAAACTACCAGCATCTCTCATTTCATGTGCATGTGTAAATATGGCAACATCAACAAAGCCCAGTCTGATGAAACCTAATGGAGAAAACGTTTCACAAAAAACCTTTTCAGTTTGTCATATTTTTTCTAAATAGTGTAATTGTAATGATAAAAATTACAAAAGAAGATAAATACATGATTAAATAAAGGTGGCATTATTATTTATTTATTGGAAACTTCTGTCGTCATTAAGTAGGTATTTATTTTAATTTCTTATATTATATGTAGTGAAGGAAATTTGCACAGCAACATTTTCAAATCCTTAGTAAATCCTGGTTAAATAATGTATTTTTCTTGTTTTGAACAGGTGAGTTCAACAAAGTCCCTTTGGATATTCACTTGATGTATGCTGTAATTACAGGTAAGACAAAATGCATACCTTCTATACAAGACAGTGAAAGACAAAGAGAATCCATTTGGCCAAAAGTCTTACAGTAATGTTAATGAGTAGTGCATTAAAAAGTGGGCATAAATATACAGGGTTGCTCAGTTCTTTGAAGTCATTTGTATGAATTTAGTAAAAGGTGTATAAAAATTGGTATGGATAATCTAGAAACTCTTCTTGATGCATCTACTTAATGAATCTGCCATTAGCATTGATGACTGCTTCACTACAAGCTCTGAAAAGTTAACATACCCAAATCAGATGATCTTGGACATTTTGCTAATTATGGCAGACTTCAGAGATTTTATAGTGTTATAGCAGTGTTGATTAATTTCCCTCTTGACTATGCTCCATATGTAGTCAGTCAATTATGTTCCATGATTGATACAAGCTTAGGTGATCATGTATCTTTTGATACATGACTGATGAGTCCTGCAGTAGGTTGCCATTTCTTTCTGCAGTAGATCAGTTGCCATCCAAGGCTATAGAACCAGGTCTGTCCTGCTATTTACCTATAGCTGGTGGGGAGAAGAGGAGGATTCATACCTTTCCCAAAGGTATTAGCACATAAGTGAATGTAATGGATTTGACTGGAATTCGAACAGCTTTCCAATTCCTCATATATAGTAGTCTAATGGATTCATGCCTGGGGAGCTAGGACGCCACATGTTTGTTGTGATATGATTGTGAAGATTGTGACTAAACCATTCTTGGGTCATCTTGGTCTTATGATGCAGAATCCTGTTATGTTTATGGTCTTCCTCACAACCCTCTCCAACACCTCCTGATAGTCATCAGCTTAAGCCTTGAGGAAAGAAGTGGGAAGGCATGACACCTCCCCCATTGCTTACGATTTCCACAGCCATTACAGTTGACAGAAACTTTGTGTGCATGACAGTTGAAATGTTTGTAGGTGGGGGTCTCTGCATAATCATCTGTCATTCTTTTGAATGACCTTTTGATTTTGATCAAGGTTTTTCTCAGAGAAAAACCAAATCATTCCAGCTACTTGATGTTTTGACTTGCTCACCAAGTGCTTTATATGGGTCAGACGGTTACTTTTTATCTTTGCAAATATGAATTGGATTCTCCACATCATATATGACTTGTATCAAAGTTATTCATGCACAGTTATTCTGACAGAATGCCTTGAAACCTTCAGCTCCTTAGCAGTGTCTTTAAGTGACTTTTTTGGTTTCTTATTGATAATTTTCTGTACCTTTTTGTACAAATTTTGGTGTTCTGATGGTGTTAGTACCCTTAACAGGTGTTTTATGTTTGCCTACAGCGGCTACCAGCTCTTTGCAAACTTTGACAACAAACAACCGTGGGATTTTCAAGAAACAAGCAATTTCTAAACCACTAGAAGTTTTGGCAACACGCTGATGCATGTTGAAATCCTCACAGTATTTATTATTGTTGAAGTTGTCACTAACATTTTTTTGTCAAGATTTATAAATGCTGTTTTGTTCAGTTTTGCAATTCAATTGGTGAAGTATAAAAATTTAAAAGATACGCCAAAACAATATAGCATTTTTATTAAGTAAGTATTTGTTCACTATTTACATTATTTGGACTATTGTCCTCATCTTTGTTGCCATGTTTATCACAACATTTCGGCTGTTGTATGCTCTGGCCTTCTTCAGGTCATTGGAATGTCTGACTGAACCCTTGGATACATAGCACAGTAGATAAAGGCGTTAGTTAGATCCAGTGACAGGACCCAAAGAGTGTGAGTTCAATACCTGGTTAAGACAGGAGAACTTGGCGAGGGAAATTAACAGGAGATAACTGATAACTAACATCTATTAAACATGGCATGTGGAACTAGAACAGTCTACCCCAATGAGCAAAATAAAGGGTTCAGTTCGACATTCCAACCACCTGAAGAAGGCTGGAGCGTACAACGGCTGAAACGTAATAAATATGGCGACAAAGATGAGGACAATAGTCCGAATAATGTAAATAAGTATTTGTTATTTTAATCATTAAATTGTTTTTAAAATAGTGGGAGTATTTTGTATTTTAAATAATAAAACTTTTAATATGAAAAAAAAAACATTAATGAAAACTTATTGTACTAAACTATACACACTAGTAAAACTAACTGTATTTTGTACCCCCTTACCTGTTTGCACTTCTCAAAATTTAGATTCAATTGGACCCTCTAAAATAGCCAATGTATGGCTCTTTTAGAGGGTGTGATGGACGGATGAACTTATAAAATGTGAATAACTTCTTGATTTTTGGTAATTTTTCATTTTGAGGGTTATAGCTAAACAAAATTGGATTTAAAATTTATAATTTCAAAAGAGTGCAAAAATTTAATAATAAACAAACTTTGATTTAAGATTTATAATTTCTTGGGGTGAATTATTATTTGTGATAGGTAACTTTACATTATTTGGGGTAAATTAACAGAAAAGATCCGAAATTAACTATATTTTTTTAATAAGGATAGCTATCATCAACTGAAATTCACACAATATATTACTTCTATAAGAGTAGTTATATCCTGAAAATGTTACCAACATTGATTGGTTAATACCAAATTTATTGTGAAATTATTGACACTTACATAATATAAAATATGACACCATGTAACAGTCATGATCAATCAGTTAAATTCCATACATGATGTACACTTGGGCGATTATGACTCTCGATTCATAACTGTCTAGGCAGAAGATTTTCCCGCAGTAGGTTGCTGTTTCTCTCTGTGGTTGACTGGTTGTCAACCAAGGTTATAGAACCCAATCTGTTTTGCTATTCAGTCATAGTTGGGGGGGGGTTAGAAGAGATGGATTCATACCTTTCCCAAGGGTATGTGTAAGTGTATGTAACAAACTTGATTTGAAGTTGAACTTGGCTTTCTGTTTTTCTCATTCTGAGCTGATATTCATTTCACCACAATGCATATCCAGTCATGATAATAAACCTATTTTGCTAGATATATACACAAGATGGAGGAGCCATCAAAAACATTATGAATAGGAAGGCGTGATTTATTATAGAAAATTAAATTCTAATCTAATGTTATATATTGCTCATATCATATAGATTAACTTAGCATTTATCCAAATTGATCAACACAGACTAACATTTTTCTTCACAATTTCTTAATAGTAAGTTTGATAGGTCCAACGAAGCAAAACTGGCAGCTGCTATCAAAAATGACCTCCAATCAATTGTTAACTGGGGCAAAGAATAGCTTTTAATTTTTAATGCCTCCTGAATGAAACTTCTCTTTTTTAATCATCTTATTGAATCTTTTTTGCCTTCCATCAGCATAGCTGATGCTAACCTCTAGGAGAGAAACTTATTGCACCTTCTTGGTCCCATGTTTCCCACTAGTATGAAGTTGAACGATCATATTGAATCAATTTCTTGGGCTACTGCTAGAAAAATTGGTCAACTGTGCCAGACATTTTTCTTGTTGGAATCCATCTTACATATTTATGAATTTACCATTTGTTCGGGCATTGAATATTACTGCTATATCTAGTCTGGTGCTCCTGTTATATATATATCGAGATTCTTGACAAAATCTAAAGAAGGTTTTGTAATCAATCCTGACCTGGCATTTTGATGTCAGTCAATTTCCTGCTTCCATGACATGGTTTCCATCTGTCTTTTCTATAAATATTTTCATAGTAATTGTTCTGATAAGTTTTCATCATTGGTATTTCATCCACAGGAATTTAAGTGTACTGTTAGATTGACAATTAAGTTTCATCATTTTACTGCTGAATTTGTTATGCTATTCTAATAGTTTCTTTTCTCACACTTCCCGCTTGTGGATATCTCTTTCAGTTTCTTGCTTTCCTGCCACCTATGATCTTCAAAAATTTAAATGCAACAGAATCACAATCTTCTGCCTTTCCTGAATCCTGTTCTTTTATTGTCCTTTCTTCTCATCAGAGTTATCTCATTTTCTTTCACTCCCAGTAGCCTGTTTATTCTTAGTGGTATTATTGCTTGCTTGGGGTAAAATGATTAAAAAAAAAATGATACACTTTGATAATATGCCTAAATTGTTATGTTAACTGTAAAAAGATTTCAGATTCTTGAAACCCTTATTTTTAAAACTTGTTTAAAAGCAACCAATAAGCTTGATACCAAGTTTCTTCATATTACAGAATTTATATTAACACAAATGACAATGATTGTGTTTCAAAAAAAAAAAATTAGAAAAAAGATGGCTGAGCAGGGTATTTCTGGAAGTTAACATTTTTAAAGCAAGCTGTCTTTGTAATTATAGTGTTCGATATCATGAGATAGATCATTAATGCTAATAAATAAAATTAAATGTACACTTGCCTCTCGTCTGAGTTTTGTGGATGTTACATCCACTTACCACATTATGAAATTTTATTATAATTGTAGAATTTTACAATCACTTTTCCAGAAGAGTGGATATAATCTATGTGAAACTCAGAGTATAGACAAGATAAGTCAATATTTAATTTTATTTATTTCTGGAACTTATATTATAAAATTTGTAAAAGTTTTTAAAGCAATCCGTCTTTGTAATTATAGTGTCTGATATCAAGAGATATGGTATTAAATAAAATTAAATGTTCACTTACCTTGTCTCTACTCTGAGTTTTATAGATATTACATCTACTTGTAAGATTATGAAATTTTATTAAAATTATAGAAGTTTAAAATGAAGTCTCCTAAAGAGTGGCTGTCATCTACATGAAACTCAGAGTTCAGTCAAGATAAGTGAATGTTTAGTTTTATTTGTTACTAAAATGTATATTACAAAATTTGCAAACAAATAAACTTCTCAGTGCCAGTTCAGAATTAATAATAATGTTATTCAATTTTCATTTTCTTTGCAGATTTGAATACGGTGATGAAAGGTGATATTGCTTTTCCTGTCATTTTGGGATTGGGTAAGTTGGATGTCTATAAAAAGAAAACTTTCTAAGCTATTTTGATAAATTTTTAAGTTTGGAAGAAGTAGAGTTATTTACTATATTTACGTGACTTCTATTGAGAGAGAATTATATTATAATAGAGTTAACTTATATAATCTATGAGATGTAACAATTTAATTCTTATGTTTTACTCGAGTGATGAGTCAAGCAAAAATTTGGACCTGAGCATGTCTGGATATATTCCAGTTTCTGCTTTCTTCAGATGCAGACCAGAAGAGCCATTAATTGCTGAGCAGTAGAGGAAGTTGCATCTGGTCTGGTGCTCATGCTATATGTTTAGAGATTCTTGATAAAATCCAAAAAAGAATCTGCAATGTTATTGGTCTTGACTTCAGTCACTTTCCCACCACCGTAATGTAGTTTTCTTGTGCCTTTTCTATAAATAATTTTATGTTAATTGTTCTGATGAACTTTCCTCTTTGGTACCTTGACTTTATGAATTGCTAGATATATACACAAGATGGAAGAGCCATCAAAAACATTATGAATAGGAAGGCGTGATTTATTATAGAAAATTAAATTCTAATCTAATGTTATATATTGCTCATATCATATAGATTAACTTAGCATTTATCCAAATTGATCAACACAGACTAACATTTTTCTTCACAATTTCTTAATAGTAAGTTTGATAGGTCCAACGAAGCAAAACTGGCAGCTGCTATCAAAAATGACCTCCAATCAATTGTTAACTGGGGCAAAGAATAGCTTGTAATTTTTAATGCCTCCTGAATGAAACTTCTCTTTTTTAATCATCTTATTGAATCTTTTTTACCTTCCATCAGCATAGCTGATGCTAACCTCTAGGAGAGAAACTCATTGCACCCTTGGTCCCATGTTTCCCACTAGTATGAAGTTGAACGAAAGCATAGTACTAGATTGGGAAACTAGATCTCATCACTTTACAATTGGAATTGTTAGATGTAACCATAAGTTATAAGGAGATAATTTCTTCTTCTATTGCACTTCTCGCTTGTAGAACTTTCTTCTGGTTTCTTGCTTCCTAGTGAACTTTGATCTCCAAAAATTTAAATGCAATTCCAATTGTTATCTTCTGTTTTCTTAATTCCTGTTCTTTTATTGTCCTTTCTCTTTTAATAGTGTTTTTTTTCCTTGCATCTTAGTGACTTTATTGCCTTGCTTTGAGTGAAATGGTTAAAAGAAAACATTATACTGTTGGTGGAAAATTAGTGAAAACATATCTGGAGCAGTGAACTAACATCAAGATTTGTAGAAACGCTTGTGAGAAAAATGGCTTATGCTATGAAGAAATCAAGTGTCACAGGTGACTCAAAGAAGGCCAAGAAGATGTGCATGTTGACACAAGGAATTTCCAGCCCAAAATACAAGAACTGCTGTAAATGTGGGCAGTGTGTGTACCTTGGTGCACTCAGATTGAAGATTAAATGGGTGTCTGATAGCAGAAGAACTGAATATTATTAGGGAAATAGGATGGAAGATTGTAACAGAGAGTTTGGGAATGAGAAAAATGATATTTTAGGAATCTGCAAGTTCTTGGCTAAGAGATCCTTCATAAAATTGAATCATCAGCCTTATTCACTGGACTTAGACCCACCCTGGTGATTTTTGGCTATTCTCAAAATTGAAAACTATCCTGAAAGGAGAAAGATTTGCTGAGGTCTCTGACATCTAGCAACACATGACTACATTACTCAAAGGATTTCCAGAAAACAAGTTCTAAGAATGTTTCTAGCTCTGACATCATCTCAAGAAGTGTACAGTTTCATAACGTATATTGAATGTAACAACAACCAATAGTGACCAGGCAAGCAAACTTTGCTTTCACAGCTCTATTCTGTCGCACTTTATATATATATATATATATATATATATATATATATATATACAAAGGTGCATCAATAAGTTTTTAGCCTGATGTGTAGTATTTACCTGAATTTTCTCCAGAAATAGTAATAGTAATATTAAATGTTTCCTGAGATTGAAACATCTGGCACCCATTAACTGAACAGTCAGTGCTATTGTTGGTTAAAATTTTATAAAATCTTTCTCTTAAAACAATTTTTCAGGAAAATAGATTTCAGTAACTGTTATCGCTCTTTCCAGTATTGATGGGGCTTCCTTCCTAACCTTTTGTTCAAAGTAGTGTGGAATGTCTACATCTTGACTATTTCATTATTTTCTCTTTGAGTTACATATGCTATCTATTTTAGTTGTTGCTGCTGCTGTTGAATGTCCTCAAGTGATTTGGTTTCTGTTATTTGGTAATTTTCTTTGTAATTCTGTAGGTACTGTCCACAAAGTTTGAAAAAGGATGGTCCTCTCTAAGACCTACAGAGGTTTTTTTTCCTTGAAGCCATTTTTAATCATTGTTCTGAGAAAGCTGTTGTATAGCTAGAATATTAGAGCTGAGCATTAACATTAGACTGTCAAGTTAGTAGGTATAGGTATAGTATAAAACATCTACTGTGCTATTCTTTCACCAGGTAGAAAATAAACCCTATTTCCAATGCAATTACATACCTACATGCATGCCATATTAAATCATACCCAAACTTTATTTTCTACCCAATAAAAGAAATATTTACAAACACGCCAAAAAGATTCCATAATACAACACACACCATTTAAATCAAAGTGTCCATTGGTTAGAAATTAACATCACCATGTGAAACATTTGACCAATTAGAGAAGACTATTTTTCAGGAAATATTTCTTATAAAACCCTACAGATTTGTAATGTGGTAGATATTAATGACAGAAATTAAAATACATAAAATGTACAATGATAACAACAATAAAAACTTGATATGTGTTGACATAAATAACAAGAATTTGTATTTTCTTTTTGTGATGTGAATTACAGAATATTGGTGTGGTATGTGTAGAAAAAATGTTCTCAGTGTCTCTTTTTGTTTAAAAGTCAGTGCTTACTTGGTTTGGTTCTGAGAATTTCGTTTGTGAGGATGGCGTTTGAAATTATCTGTTTTCGATCTTCATGGAGTGCTGGCTAGACGTGTGTTTCTGCATTGCTACTGCTACTTGTCTCTTATCTAATGACTACTGTTACAGGTACCCTAGTCTAGTCTACTGACTCTCTTGGGGTGGAAGGGTCGTTTTTTTTTTAATGATGAGTGTTAGGATGATGAAATATCCTTCTTTTCTATCATCACTGATTGCAAGGTTATTTTTAGAATTGTGAAATATCATCATCATTCTGGACCATAACATATTTTGACTTTCAGCAGCAGCAGCAGAGATGTGATTGTCTCCAAACTGTTTGAACATGAGAAAAGATGTGGCTATATAGCTTTTTCCTTCCTCATAAGTGCATGCTGAAACAAACATGTTTTGGTGACTTCAAGTGAATCATCGCCAACAACAGTGGGGATAGTCAGTGAATCATTTGCTGACAATCAAAGTCTTTTCTTAACCACACCTTTTTCTGTGGACCAACTATCTATAGACTTTAACTCAACTAGAGACTATTTTTATTCCATTTTGAATCTTTTGAATTCATGTACATATGTTTGAAAATACAGATGATTTATTTAACAGGTATATACATGTTTTCTTTTTTTTTAATTTATTATTATTTGGAATTCAGATGTTGGATAATTAATATAAAAAAAAAACTGAATGAGAGAATTTCCTGTAGTTTTCTTTTCTGTTCAGTTAGATTAAAGTCACTCGGACTACTTAGGTCCACTCATGGGTTTTTTCTTTATTTTTTTCCCCCCTGTATAGGTGACTAATGGTCATGCTTTTTTTTCTCTGTTTTGTTCCTCCTCTTTTCATTTGTGTTTTGGTCACCTGATGATCATGGTAGTGTTAAACTCAAGTAGCAATTTGAATTTTGTCTCTTTTTGAGTAATATATATGTGTGTGTGTGTGTCAGCTTACAGCCATATAGCATTGAAACACAAGTTCCTTTACAGTTGCTGTGGTTAAGCAACATTGAGCTTGGTCAGTACCTAGATGGCTCACTGCTTGGGAATACCTGGTGCTGTAAGCTTGATTGTGTGGGTGGTGTCATGGATAATGTTTTGGAATTGTTAATCAGACAGCTGAGTTCCAATTGCTGTTGGGTTCATTATACTCACTTACATGCAAAAACTCTTAGGAAAGGTATGAATCCATCTCTCATTCCCCTAGCTATGGGTTAAATATTAAGACTTGTATCACTAAATCATTATTATCTTCAAAAAGAAAATTCTTAGAATATAAAAGTATTTTTTGGTTTTAAATAGCCTGCAAGGGTTTGATAAGCCATAGAAAATAAATCAATCAATGAAATATTGATTAGCTACATAGGTATATCTTTCAGATTTATTTACATTCTCTGGAATATAAATGTATAGAAACTACTATGGCTATAAAGTGAGGGGTCAGTTTATATATTTATTGCTTTATATAATTGACCCCCCACTTTATATCCAGATTATAATTTCTTGTTTGTTTATCAAATTCTGATTAGGTATGAAGCCACCTCTTCTCCTCTCAGCTATGGGTTAATTAGTAAGACTTGTATCACTAAATCATTATTATCTCAAAAAAAAACAAATTCTTCCGATTTAGAAATATTTTCTGGTTTTAAATAATTTTCAAGGGGTTGATAAGCTTTAGAAAATGAATCATTCTATAAAAAGCCCAAAAGTGTCCCCTTATCAATTCATAAGTTTGTATTCTCCCCACAAAATCAAATAGAAAACAACCTCATATGTAGAATAATTCTTGTATTATTGAGAAAAGATATGGGAAAAGTCTCTCTTATAAATTCATAAGTTTTACTTAGGTGTGATCCCAATACAGAAGAATAGATATCCTGGAAATTTTAAATGAAAATGTGAAAGTTCTCAAAGTACGGAAGAAACTGTATGTCGAGAAAAAATCTTTGCTCAGAAGGCTGATTCTTCTGTCACATAACTTTTATTACAGTATTGTGTTGTCATATTGTTATGGTTTATTATTTGTCAGTGTTATTAATCTCTTAATTTACCTAATAAGATCACCAGTAAAGAATGAATCTTCTATCTGTTACAATGAATCTTCTATCTGTTATATATATTTATATATATATATATATATATATATATATATATATAATTTTAGAGGCATGCAACACACTTGTCTAGAATCAAAATATCAATGCACTCTGTGTAGAATCAAATTGTCTCTTCCTGGCAGTTCTGCCTTGGGTCAATGTAATAAAAGAAAAATGTTACCATATATATATATATATATATATATATATATATATATATATATATAAAGTGAACATAGAAGTCAACATAGGCGACAGTCTGTTTCATGCTATATGCAATCGTCAGGCCACGTGTGCTGTTATTTTTCTCAGCTATTTATACATATACAGGTCAGTGGTGCATTGTGGGTAGTCTATTATGGCGGTTATTTTACTGGAAGTCATTTATTTATTTATTTGGATTAAATTATTTTGCTTGTTTTATTTAATTTTATTTTTTTTTTTTTTTTTTATTTAATTTTATTTAAAAAAAAATAAAATTTAAAAAAACAAAAATAATTTTAAATTAAAATTTTATTTACAAAAATAAAATATAAAATAAAAAAAAAATAACGTGGCCTGATGATTGCATATAGTATGAAACAGACTGTCGCTCTAAGTGTTGACTTCATGTTCACTTTTATATTTACACACGCTCTATCTCTGATATTGAGCACTTTATCCCATAAATATAGCACACCTTAAGACTATATTTCTTCATATATATATATATATTGTTTATATTATATATATCTAATATATTGTTATATAGTCATTGTTGCTAATCTCTTATTGACCTATGGCAAAAATGAATCTGCTATGTGTCACATAACTAATTTTATAGTATATTGTTATAATTGTTCTACTTTATCATTATTATTGTTAATCTCTTATTAGACCTAATAAGATCTACAATAAGAACAAATCTTCTCATCATCAGATAACTTTTATTACTTTGTATTGTTATAATTATTCTATTTTATTATTAGTATAGTATAATAATAACATTCTTGTCAATTTGCCAGTGATGACCAAATTGGCAAGAATATGGAGGAACAAAATCAGCTTTCAAACAAAGTATGGATTGTACAAATCACTGGTAGTCTCCATTCTCCTTAATGGATGCGAAATGTGGACACTGTTGGCAGAAATATAGAGAAGGATCCAAGCGTTTGAGAACAAATGCATGAGAAATCTCCTTGGCATCTTCTATTGGGAGCATAAAACCAATGAGTTTGTACAGAAAAGAGTTGAAAGATTTGTGGGCCACCAGGAACCTCTTCTCACCTCTGTCAAACAGAGAAAAAAATGGCATGGTTTGGACACATTACAAGGCACAACAGTCTGTGCAAGACCATCATGCAAGGCACCATTGAAGGTAGATATAGGAGAGGACGTCAACACAAAAACTGGTTGAACAGTATTAAACAATAGACAAGTATGACTATACTAGAATTGTTGATGGCTGCTGTTGATAGACTGTTGTGGAGGTGATTCAGTGTGGTGTCTGCATTCAAATCTCCCCTATGATTACAAAAGTTAAGGGGATGATGATAATATTGTTGTTGTGCTTAATAATATCTATAGTAAAAATGAGTTCTATACAGCACATAACTTTTATTACAGTATATTGTTATAATTGTTCTATTATTACTTATATGGGCATGTGACTGAATGGTTAGAACAATTGCTTTCTGACCATATGACTCAGGTTCAAATCTCACCATGGTCAATTTGTCAGAAAGGTGACTTCTTGATGCTATTAGTCTGGAAAAGGCAATCCCAGCATGTGGCACCTTTGGAAAGTTCATGAAAACCATACCACAGGTTGACCCAAGCCTTGTGAGTGAAATTGGGTAGATAGAACCCTTAGGAACTGTCGGTGGTTGTCCTAGCACAAAATCACATGTCATCATGACCGAGTGTTTGAGTGTGCTAGCCTTGTTCAAACAGTTCTTGATCACACTAGATAATGTGTTCTCCATACTCACTATAGTTAGAGTATAAACTACAGGTGGTCTCTGTGGGTGTTGAACAAACACAAATGTACCTGGTGATTAGCTAGCTGCCCTAGTAGACTGGTATTCCTCAGATACTAGTGTCTGCACCATTTACATTAAATTATTATTAGTTATTGTTGCTAATCTCTTATTGTCCCTAATTTATAAGTTAGTCGAAATTAATACATCAGTATGTATGTGTAGAAAATAATAGTAACAAACTGTATATGTACTATGTGTAGATTCACAAATCTTCTGGAACCTTGGTATATATCCTCTGGAACTGATCACACTAAGTTATGCAATCTGTCCCAGAAACTGTAATTAAGGTCCACTCAGCAAAGTTGCAGTATAAACCACAGCTTGGCTCTGTGGATGTTGTTCAAACAGAAATGTTCCTGAGCAGTTGTCTGAAACAAGATTTAGTTAATCCCCCTAACAAACGGGTATACTATGAAATGAGTGATTAGTTGTTTATTACACTTGAAGACAAATGGCTGAAGTATTTGATTGTGTAACTGAAAAGCGGATCAGCCAAAATCTGGTAATAATAAAGGCAGCAATTTACCTATTTGAACAATGCTTGGAATAATAATGTCTGACTGCAAAATTAAAAATGGAATTTATCTCTATAGGTGTTGATATATCATAAAATTGTCTCTTTTTAGACATAATCTTTTTTAGCATATACTTATTATAATTGTACTTATCCTTCCCTTTGATAATTTGCACAACCACTATACCCTACCAATAAGACTATTCTATTTTGATCGCGTGGAAAGAGAGAAAAATACACTACTTGGTTTCAGTGAGAAAATGAAGGAAAGAAATAAGGGTAGATAGAAGTGTTTAATGTCTCCTGCCAATACTTCATAAATAAAGAACTGTTCCATTTTGATCACGTGGAAAGAGGGGAAAAGACACTACTTGGTTTCAATGAGAGAAAGAAATGAATGAATGTATGTATGTATGTTTAACAGCTGTTTCAGTGAAATGGAAAAGTTCTCGATTTCAAATCTTTTCATTTGTACCAACATTCATATTTATGATTGTTATTTAATATTTTGTTGTTAAGCTCAAATATTTAACGATGTGATAGGGGAATTTCTGTGGATATTTTATTGTTGTAGAATTCGCCATGAGCTTACTCAATTCATCAGAATATTAAAATAGGAAAACCATTAAATTTCACAAGTTAATGTTAGTTCTTGATTAATGTACTAATTTGATTCTCTAATCAGTTTTTATTTAGTGACTACACACTGTCATGACTGATTTTTTTCTTTCTTTTTTTTAGGGGTGGATATGAAAACCCGAGAAATTTTCCCTGCTACTTTTACAGATCGAGGCCCGGACTATCCTCTTCGAAATGTTCAAAGGACTTGCAATTGGAGAGTCTTTGTAAGTGGATCTCAAGTTTATATATTTATATAAAATAAAAAATTAATTTTCTTTTTTATCTTTATTCATTTTTTGATTCATCAATATGAGAATAATTGAACTTTTTAGTTTCATTTTTCAGCTTATTAATCTCTAGTTTTACAATTCTTTTAGTAGTTAAAAAAATGGACTTGTTTGTATTTTGATTATTTTCATTGCTGTATTGTCTATAACCGAGGTCCTTATTGTGCCATATTGTCCAGTTAAAATGTGACATTTTAAGGTAATTGATATAAAGTACTTAAATTTTTATATTGGAGTATTTTTACTTAATGTCCATTAACAAATCTGGTATTAATTATAGTTTTTTTTGTTTTAATCATATCACCCCAAGCAATGCAGTAAAGCCACTAAGACATAAGGGAGTGGTTACTGTGTAAGAACAAGAAAAAGAAAGAAACATTAGGGAGCAAGAAGAATAGAAGAATAATCAAGGTGACAGTAGATAGTGATTGACATTGCATTTAAATTTTTGAAGATCAAAGTTGGCTGGAAAGCATGAAGTCGCAAGAGAATTCCACAAATGAGACGTGTGAGAAAAGAAACTGTAAATTGAGGAGACCTTGCGTCAATCTTAGTATTGTGCTTAAATTCATACATTCTAGCTACCATAGCGAACAGTTCATCCGAACAATTACCATGAAAGTATTTAAAAACCACAAGGAGGCTCTATTACAGTAGTAAAAAAGTGACTGAAGCTGAGATGCCAGGTCAGGGCCAATAATATTGCTGATTCATCTTTAGGTTTTATCAAGAATCTCTAAATATACTGCAGAAGCACTGGACCAGATGTGGCAATGAATGGATGAATAGTAGACTTATAAATATGCAAGATAGATTCTGGAGAGAAAATGATCTAGCATGACACAATGAACCAATGTTTTTAGCAGCATACCTAGCAATGGATTCAATATAGTCTCTCCACTTCATATCAGCTGAAAATGTTAGACTGAGAAGGTACAATGAATAATGAGTCACTCTTATGGAGGTTAGCATTAGCCATGCTGATGGGAGGCAGGAAAGGGTCTCTCAAGTAATTAATAGAGAAAAGTTTCGTTTTTTTTTTTTTTTCAGGGAGGGCATTAAAATTAACAAGCCACTCCTTGCTCCAGTTAACAACTGTCAGTCTTTATTTAGATCACCTGCCAATTTTAACTTATCGAACTAATCAGCCTTATTATCAAGACAGGAGTAAATAGTTGCGTCATCAGCATAGATACCAAGTTGAGAACTGATGTCATCAGGAAGGTTGCTAATGAATAAAAAAAAATATCCCCTAATAAAAAATTTTGGATTAATTATTGGTATTGCTATTACCCTTTAGTGCTGACTATCTGAAAAATAGGACGGTAGGAATTAGTGGGTTAAATATAAATCTGCAAAACAGAAAAAACTAATTGGTTACTTTTATCTTTGGGTGAAGATTTCATTAAGTAAAATCTTTTTTCAATGTATTTTGTCTAACTATTTGTTTTAATCCAATTTTCTTTTAGTTAAGTCTGATTTTGGCAAACATGGACTTTTGTGTCTGCAAAAAATAGGAAGTGTCAAAAGGACAGTTTTTCTCAAGACACTCCTCTTTTAATTACCTTCACTCTTCAGCAATGTTTATTGTTTAAAAAGTGGTGTTTAGAATTGTGATAAAAACGATATGATGAAAATGAATTTATACGTTTTGTTTTTGTCCTTGAGAATTTACAACAAAAATATTAAACATTATTTATTTATTAGATTGTTTATTTACAAGAATAATTTTATATTTGCAACATTCTAAAAAGTAAAACCTAATACAATTGTATTAATGCAATATTTATCATTTACCAATTTATAAAGAAATTAATCTGAAAACAATTTGTTTATTCATAAATTTATAAACATTTACTAAATTATTTAAATATATGAACCAACTATTGGAAGTCCTTATTATTTATAATTTTATAAAGTTTGAATCAGTTGACATTTAGCTGATGTTTTTTGTGACAATGAATATATATATCAACACACCATTAATGTTTTTTGTGACAGTAGTGTATAGGATATAGGATTGATTATGTAAAAGGGTGTATACCCATGAATTCACACATGGCAGATTGGTCAGAGCATTCACTTTCTGACCATGAGACCTGGGTTCAAATCTCACTATGGTCAATTTGTCAGGAAGGTGACTTCTTGATGTTATTGGCCTGGGGAGGTGATTCCCAGTGTGCAGCACCTTTGGAAAGTGCCTGGAAACCATACCACAAGTTGAACCAAAACTTGTGATTGAAATTGGGTAGATGGAACTATTTAGGATCCTTTGATGATTGTGCTAGAAGAAAGTCACAAGTCACTGTGACTGAGTGTGCTGACCTTGTTGATACTGTTGATCATGTCGGAAACTGTTACTAAGGTCTACTCAGTATAGTTTCAGTATAAACCACAGGTGGCTCTGGGGGTGTTGAACAAACACAAATGTGCCTTAGCTAGCTGCCCTTGTAGAGTGGCATATTCTGATACAAGTGGCTGGTCACTACATGTTTTATAGATTATGCAAATGTGTTTAAGGTACATCACAAAGAACTGCTAAGGATGCTTGATTTATTTGAGAAGGATATCAGAATAATCCAGAACCTATGCTAGGAGAAAATTGCCTGTATACAGATAGAAAATGAATTCAGTAAATATGCAAAAATAGAAAGGAGTGTAAGACAAGGATGTCTCTTCCTGACAGACTTATTCAAACTTTACAGTGAAGTAATCCTAAGAGAATTAAAAGTCCTACCAGGATTCATTATTGGAAGCAATAATCTTTTTCTTTTTATTATTCATTTTTAATCATTTAAAACTAAGCAAGGCAGGAATACCACTAATATGCAGGGAGGAGTTACAGAGAGTGAAAGTGAAAGAAAAGATTGAGTATAGGGAGGATTGAGGAAAGGACAAAAGATGAACAGGATTCAAGAAGGTAGAAGATTCTGGTTGACATTGAATTTAAATTTTTGAAGATTGTAATTATCAAGGAAGCAAGTAAACAGAAGGGAGTTCCACAGGCAGGAAGTATGAGAAAAGAAACTATTGGAGTAGAAGTGGTGGTTGCATTTAACTATTTCAACAATAAAAGGGTTGGGCTTAGATGCCGGTCTAGTAGCACGTTTAAATTCATTTAGTTGGGGCACAAGGGATAAAAACTCATCAGAGCTGTTGCAATGAAAATATTTGCAGAAAAGACAGAGAGAAGCCATGCCACATTTGTGAGAAAGTGACTGAAGTATGATAGCAATATATAATTAATCCCTCACTCATAATATCCACATTATAATTTCTTGTTTGTTTATCAAATTCTGATTTGATATGAAGCCCCTTCTTTTCCTCTCAGCTTTGGGTTAATTTATAAGATTTGTATCACTAAATCATTATTATCTCAAAAAAAAAATAATTCTTACAATCTAAAAATATTTTCTGGCCTGGCTTTAAATAACCTGCAAGTAGTTGATAAGCCATAAAAAATGAATCAGTCTATAAAAAGAAACAAACATGTCTTCCTTATCGATTCATAAGTCTGTATTCTTTTTCCCAAAATCAAACTGAAGTAAACCACATGTGTAGAATAATTCTTATATTATTGAGAGAAGATATGGGAAGCCATCCCTGTTCAATCTTTGATATTATCAAATTGTTTTTTTACTTTGTAGCTTGTATTTCCATACTTTTTCAAAGTGTCTTGTATAAAGGTTTTGCTCAGAGTATTCTACTTGATGATGTGTTCAAACCAAGCCAATTTCTGTTGTTTAACAGCCAAATGTTAATTTCACTATAGAATCTATTGAAAATTAGAAAAATAGATTGTCAGCATTTGGGAATTAAAGCAAGCATTAATGATAGAATAGGATATATTATAATATTTGAGTACATGCCTATTTATTTTATTTTATTTTTATTCATTTCACCCCAAGCAAGGCAGTAAAGCCACTAAGATGCAATAGGTTACTGATTGTGAGAGAGTATGAGGAAAAGGAAAACATTGTGGAGAGAGAACAATAAAAAAACAGGAATTAAGAAGACAGAAGATAACAATTGACATTGCATTTAAATTTTTTGAAGATCAAAGTTGACTGAAAAGCAAGTCAGAAAAGAGTTCCACAAGTGAGAAGTGCTAGAGAAGAAAGTGTTAGCATAAAACTTATGGTTACATCTAGCCAATTGAATTGTAAAATGTTAGATCTTGCCATTGAGTTTAAATTTATAAAATCTAAGTACAAAAAAAAAAAAAACAAGCTCAGAACAATTACCATGAAAATATTTATAGAAAAAGCACAGGGAAGTTATTTTATGGTGGTGGGAAAGTGATTGAAGGCAAGATGCCAGGTCAGGACCAATAGCATTGCAGATTCTAGAATCTCTAAATACATAGCAGAAGCATCAGACCAGATGTGGCAGCAATATTCAATGCATTTTTGAATGGCAATATCCCCAAAATGGAGTTAGATTTATAAATGTGTAAAATAGAGTTTGGCAAGAAAAATTGCCTAGTATGACACAGTGGACCAAATTTCCTAGCAATTGATTTATTTATGTGTACATATACAAAATATAAGTTTTTTTTTTTTAAGTTGTCATTTCACATATTAAATTTTTTGTTTAGTCTTTGATTAAGTAAACATAATTTTTTTTCAGTTTCCCTGTATTTATGACTTCAAAATTAGAAGAGTGGTCATCAATAGTTTTGACTACTCAAATTGGGATCTGAGTATGGTTCAGAAAATAATCCAGCTTTCTGATGAAGAGATTCTTCAGGTAAATTTATTGCTTTTTTTTTCTAATCATTTCACCCCAAGCAAAGTGATAATTCGACTAAGATGCAAGGTGTTACTGAGAGCGAAAGAGAATGGGGAGACTTTTTAAGGAGAAAGGACAATAAAAAAACAAGATTCTGGAAGAGAGGAAATTGTCATTGCATTTAAATTTTTGAAGATCATAAGTGGCATGGAAGATAGAAACTGGAAGAGAGTTCCACAGGTGAGAAGTGCAAGAAAAGAAATTATTAGAATAGAACTTACAGTTACACCTAGCTATTTCAACAATTAAATGATGAGACCTAATTACCAATCTAGTAATACGTTTAAATTCATGTGGCCAAGGTACCAAGGAGTAGAGCTCATTGAAACAATTGCCAAGAAAATATTTATAGAAAAGACAGAGGTAATGGGAAAGTGACTAAATTCGAGATGCCAGGTCAGAACCAATAATATTACAGACCTTTCTTTGGAGTTTGTCAAGAATCTCGAGATATATAGCAAGAGCATCAGATCAGATATGGCCGCAATATTTAATGCATGGTTGATTTATAAATGTGTAAGATAGATTCTTTCAAGAAAAATTGTCCAGCATGTCACAGTGAACTAACTTTAAAAACCATTCAACCTGAGTTTGTATATAGACAGGTCAGGAGTAATCATAATGGTAATGGTATTATTAGTTGTTTTCTTACAATTAAATATTTGGTGTTCATTAACTGAGCAGCCAGTACTACTTTCGGTTGAAATTTATAAAATCTTTCTTTTAAAAATACTTTTTTAGGAAAACAGGTTTCTCAAGTCCTGTAGCTGTTATTGCTCCTTCCAGTATTAATGGGAGTTTCCTTCCTAACCTTTTATTTGAAGTAGTGTTGAATATTAATATTGTAACCTAGGAAAGGTTACTGAATGAGGAATAATCAAAACGGAGGTTGGAAATGAAATGGTAATCTTTATAACATCAACAAAATACAATACTCGTCAACAGCATGAAGTAGGTAAACCACTGCTTGTGGTGGACTACTTAGACATCATATTATCCCCGCCTACAATAATGTCCAACGTGATTATGAGGATGGGACATACTCATTAGTGTTTATAGGTATGGTATATAACAACATCTTCATTATATCATTATTTTCTGTGCAAATTATATATCCACTTTAGTTGTTGCTGCTGTTGGTAGTCCTTGAGTGATGTAGTTTCTGTTATGTGGTACAGTTCTTTGTGATTCTGTAGCACCAGTTCACAAGGTTTGAAGAAGCATGATCTTTGCCAAGACTCTCAACCTTTATTTGTTCAAAGCCTTTTTTCATCATTGATCTTAGGAAGAAACTGTATACAGTTAAGTGTTTAGATATTTCTGAATGGGTTTGGTGCCATGCATGGCATCCATATGAAAGTCTTGATCTGACGAGGATATTTAAGAACAAGACTTGAGTTTTCTGTTTGATGTTTTGGTTTTGTAGCAATTTGTGGTATTGGGTGAAACTACCTTTACAGATTTAGTAACTATGTGAACAAAGTGAAAGGGAACTCTTTGCGATTAGATTAATGTTTATAATAGCCAGTCAAAGTGTTAACTGGTTTCACAGCCAATTTGGAAAACAAGAAAATCATGGAATTATGAAGGATTTGGAAAAAGTTATCAAGGAATTTTGGTTTCATGTCAAAGAAATCAATGAATTTTCTAATGCAACTTGCACTGATTGACATGTTTAATTATATGATTTTTTTTAGATTGAAAATTGGTTTAAAATAAATGCTAAATATTGTTTCAGTATCTGTCTATATTTCTGAGATGAGGTATTATGTACATTATTTACATTATTTGGACTATTGTCCTCACCTTTGTTGCCATATTTGTTACAACATTTCGGCCATTGTATGCTCCAGCCTTCATCAGGTGGTTGGAATGTTGACATAACCCTTTATTTCACTCACTGGGGTAGACTGTTCTAGTTCCACATGCCATGTTTAGTAGATGTCAGTTATCAGTTATCTCCTGTTAATTTCCCTCTGAAAGTTCTCCACTGCCTTAACTGGGTATTGAACTCACACTTTTTGGGTCCTGTCACTGGATCTAACCAACGCCTTTTTCCACTGTGCCATGTGTCCTTGAGGAAATCTGTGTATTATAAACCTAATGTCTTCAGCAACCATTTTTACCAGTGCTCATATTGCAATTTTTTGCTGTTATCATTGCATGTTTTTTATCAGAGCTCATATTGCAACTTTGTTGTTATTATCACTTTTCTCTGGCACTCCTTATTACTGGTTCCCATATTGTATTCATTTCTATGCTTGGTCGGCTCAGGAGATTTTTGTGGCCTAGCATATGTGCTGATTCCTTAAGTTTACGAATTTCCCAATGGTGTTCCTTGTCTATGATGTCAACCTGATCCCACAGAGGGCAGTGATTTCCCTTCTCTCTCCATATGTGGTCAGCCACGCCTAATTTTTCCACTTCTCCTCATGTTACAGCTTTCTGGTGTTCATGAAGCCTTATCTTAAGGGGGCGGCCTATCTCCCCTTTATATTTCTTTCTGCAGCTGCACGGGATAGTGTACATAGTCTTTAGTCATGTTCTCCTGTATGGGGGGTTTTTAATCGGGAGAGATATCTACAAAGTGTCGTCAAGCTTTTGAAGGTTGTCCTGATGTTATATAGGCCGCAGATCCTTTGTATTTTCTCTGATAACCCCTTCACATAAGGCAGGCAGACTGTTTTTTGAGTGTTGTTGTCCTCCTCTTGTACCCGCCTATCCCAGTTTTTTGGGTCTGCTGCCATGTACCCAGGGTAGTTGTTACATTGTAGGGTACTACTTATACTGACCAATTCTTTATCTAATGTCTCTGGGTTGCTACTTATGACTTTTGCTTGGTGTTGTAAGCAGCGGACAATCCCTTTCTTTACACTGTATGGATGGTGGGAGTTGAAATTGAGGTACTGTCTGGTGAATGTCAGTTTACGGTATACGGATGTCTTGAACCCACGCTCTGTTCGAGATATTAGAACATCCAGGAATTGGAGTGTGTTGTTACTCTCTTTCTCCATTGTGAACTGTATTGAAGGTCTTATTGAGTTCACATGGTCCAGTAGAACCTGAACATCTTCCTGGTTTTAAAGTGGGTTTTCAAAGCACATGCATAAGAAAAGCTTGCTGAATAACCACTTATCCTTTGAACTGACAGATTCTGTGCGCTACAAAGCAATAGCTTTTAAAGACACTAGCTTTTATAAGTTTACTAAACAGATTCTAGGGATGTAAACTGTGGAGGACTACTTCAATCATTCATCATGTTGTCATGGTTAACGAGCTAGTTATAAAAGCCATTCATTTCTCCAGGTTTATTTTATAAGCCCAAGCTATACTGCAGAATCATTGTATGCAAATAATGTATTGTATATTACTTTCTCATTCATGGTTTCATTCATCTACAAAAAGTTTTCAAAGCACAATTGCAGTAATGTTATGATCATCTCAAAAGCTATTTCGAGTGAGTTCATTTTTAACTTGATCTTTATTAGACGTTGATTTATTTGAATTGTTATCCTTATCTTGCTTGTTATAGTCACAATTTGGGGGCCATTGTACCTGCTGTCCTTCTTCAGATGCATGTAGTATTTATTGAATCCATTGGAACAAGCAGAAACAACACCACAAGAACAAATTAACAAAAAGTATGTAACAACATAAGTATTGACTTTCATGTGGATGTCATGCATGACATCCAACTTATTCAGAAATATCTAAGTTATCATTGGTATAGTAATTTTTTGTCAAGGGCAAAGGTTAAAAATGGTTCCAAGTGAATTGATCCTATAAATCTTAAAGAATACAACCCTTCATCAGGCCCTACAAGACTGGTCCTACAAAATCACAAAGAAAGAACTTTGACAAGTAGCAAAAACCATGTCATTTGAACAATTACAACATTAGTAACAATATATATATATTGTGTAATATATTGTTGTATAGGTTTATATATGATGATAAAATTGGTTATCCATAGAAATGGAAATATTTGAGTTTTTACAGTAAATTGTTAGATTTGTTAGGAGATGTGTTGGGTGGTGCTATAAAGCTACAAGCGAAGAGAATATAGAAAAAAAAACCCTATCACTTGGATACTTCCAACAAAATTGGGTAGCAGATGTAACTATAAGAGAAAATAATTATATAATCAGGATGTTAACTTTCCACACAACCAAAAACAAAACTATGGGCCTGGGTAGAAATGAACCCCCCTTCTGCTTTACTTCTTTACCCACCTCCTTTATCAGCAGCATGTTTATGTATATAAGAGTGTCTTGGGATAGAAATGAAATTGGTAGAAAACATAGTAGCAGGATGGTTGGTCATCTAAAATTTTTTATCATATACAGGAGGTGATGGATAGATGTCATCTAAATTAAACAAAAATATCTTGAAATAATAAAGAATAAATTTATTCAATAAAATCACCATTTGTTTCAACTATGGCCTCCAGCTGACTTTGGAATCTCCTGCAACTCTTCTGGGCAGTTTTCTTGTTTAAGTTGGTGAATGCTGCCATAATCCTTACCTTCAGTTTATCTTTGTTGTTACAAGGAGTTTTGTTGATCTCTTGCTCAACTGCACTCCACACATAATAATCAAAGAGGTTGCAGTCTGGAGAGTTATGTAAGGCATGATGTGGTCACAGAAATTGTCTGACAGCCATGACTGTGTTCTTCTGCTTGTGTGGCATAGTGCAGAGTCATGTTGCCAAACAGAGGATTTTCCAGCTGCCTTGACCCAGGGCAGCACTACCTCCTCTAGGCACTTGATGTAGGCCTCCATGTTGAGTCTGAGGCACTCACTAATAAATTCGGGAGTTCTTTTCTTATCAGAATGATCAGAGTTAGTTTTCTGAGCTGCCATACCTTTATAATTGCCATTAGATTCATCTTTCCAAATTCTCTGCATTGTCCTCAGATTGGCATCCAAACACTCTGAAATGTTGATATTGGAGCTTCCGGTGCAAATGCCAGCATGCCATTTTCAAATTTCTGGCAGAGTGAATTAATCGTGATGGTCCTTTTCTCACAGACAGTAATCAACTGACCCTATAATACTAGGCAGTTAACAAAATTAAAAACAAATGTGTATGCATGAAATTAAAAATAAAAAATGGTGACCATTTACCCATTGCATTGTATTTGTGGAAAAAGATATATAAATTTTTATATATCAGAACAATTTTAGGAAAACTTATGAAAATATATATATATATATATATATATATATATATATATCCCTGCCCTAAAAATTGATTTTATCAAAATTTCATGAAATTAAGTAAGTGGGTGGTAAATTTTTTTTTACTAAGATTTTCTAAAAAGAATTTATTTTTAAAATAATCTCAATCATTTCTGAATATGTCTTGAAAGTTTCATTAAAATCTGACAATTATTTGATTTTTGCAAGAATTTCCAAATCTGCATTTTTCACCAGAAAAAAGTGCAAAAAACCTAATCATTATTATTGCACCAACTGCTGACATAAGCAAAACAAGATTCCGAACGCGCTAGAAAGGATTAAAAAATTAAAAAAAATAAGTTGGTCTTAAATAATAACATAAACATTTTGACAATAAAACTTTTTTTTTTTTTTGAGTTTGTGGCCTTTTTTCATCATTCTATGCTGTTTTTCTGCAAAAGAAGTGGAGGTACCTACATATATATATATATATATATATATATATATATATATATATATATATACACACACTGCTAATAAATTTATATTTGTTTCTCACTGTTTGGTATAACTCTAAATTTTATGCTCATGGTAGTTGTTAGGCACAAATTTTAGTATAAATTTTTGTTCTGTTATTTTACATTGAACACTGTTTTATTACTACCAGCACTTACTGTGTGCTATTTTTCCTGTGAAAATTTCTCGGACAGTAAATGTTGTTTAATATTGTTTATTATAAACAGAGCAATCACTTAAATATTTATATCTATAAAAAGAATGTTAAACATAAAAATGTCTTAAGATATATATTTGTATATAGTCAAATTTGGGATGGGTAGTTTCATTGATTGTATTTTTTTATGGGGCGCTCGGTGAGGATTGAACTTACTACTCAGTAGTAATGGTTAACTAGACTATTGGCATGGATAAACTGATTCCAGTCTAAATTCTATAAATACACAGTGACTTGATATTGAGTTTAAACGCACCCTTCATGTGAATTCTTATTGTTATTTATGAGCTTAGGTTTGGTACAAGGACACAAATATGGGGAATCCAGTGCAGATCAAAGTCACTACTAATGGTCTGCAAGTCCAGATTGTTGACCATTGCACCATAATAAGAGACCCAAATTATTTACTAAGGGAAGCTTAGTTTTGACACATAAGTACACAAGTATGGGAACCCATTGAGAATCAGTCCCTATTAATGAGTGTGTTGACCATTGCACCATGATGAACTGTTCAAATTATTGAAGAAAATGTTAATTTTAGCCCAAAGCCAGAACTATTGAGCAACCACTAAGTAGGAAAATCACTACTAATGATGTATAAGTCCATATTGCTGGTGATGATACTATTATGAGTCACTGAAGCATGTTGTTATTGTAATTGTGGAATATGTTTTGTTTATTTGTTGGAACTTCTCTTATTGTAATAACAGTAGTTTGTTTTATTTTTGCACATTTTGTCTGCACATTAGTCATTAGTGTTAATTACATAAATTGATTACATAAAATAATAATTTAAGTATATATAGCAAATGCTCTCACATGTTTCCTTTGTATAAAGACACAAGCTAAAAAGAAAACAAAAAATAGTAATTTAGCTTTTTGTGTTATTTTTTCTCAGTACTCAAAACACAATTAGGTATGATAGTCAGTTTTAAATGGTTTGCTTTTTAGTTAATAGTTATTTATATATTTTCAACTGGTAACAGTGGTTGGTACTTGAGACCAGTTAAAAACCCAAATTGATCGACATAATTCAATCTTCCATTTCTCCTGTTTGGTTTTACACCATAGTACACTAATCTTAGTAGGTATAAATATATAACATTAATTAGAGTAATATACACACTGTTATATAATGAATTTTGACCAATACAAGAGAGTGCTGAAAATATTTTTAACCCAACTAATAATGGAATGATCTTGAGTCATAAAAAGTATATGTTATTCGACATAATTTCACAGTATGTGTCTCAGATAATGGTTAGTGAGTTTAAATGACTATTACTCCTGAGTAGTAATTTTGTTCCTCACTGGTACACTATTCTTGTGGCCTTGTGTCAAAACTAAGCTTACCATAGTAAATTAGTTTCTTCTATTGCACTTCTCATTTGTGGAACTCTCTTCCTGCTTCTTGCTTTCTAGTCAACTTTGATCTTCAAAAATTTAAATGCAATGTCAATTGTTAGCTTCTATCTTTCTAATTCCTATTCTTTTATTGCTCACTCTCCTTGATAATGTTTTTTTCTTTGTATCATTCTTTCACAGTCATTAACCCTTGCATCTGAGTGGCTTTATTGCCTTGCTTGGGGTGAATGGATGGCAGAACAGCGACAAAGAGGGATGGTAAAGGATAAAAAATGACTTAGAGCAACAAATGACAATCCTCCCTGGTCTTTTGAACAAGAGTAGAGGTTTATCCTTTGTTTCCTGTTTAGGATTGGGTTTCCAGTTCCTTCTAAAGTTTTTTCCTTCTCTTTCACTTCCAGTAGCCTCTTGTATCTTAGTGGCTTTATCACCTTGCTTGTAGGTGAAAATATTTAAAAAGAATAAAACAAATGAACCCAGTTGCCTGCCACTGCATGGAGTGTTGTTTGGTCTGTAGATGATAGAGCAGTAATCATGTTTCATCAACAGTGTCAAGTCTTTTTTTTATTTATTTCACCCCAAGCAAGGTGATAATGCCACAAGAATATAAGAGATTAAAGGAAGTAAAAGAGAAGACTAAGAATAGTGAGGATTGAGGAAAGAACAAAAAAGGAACAGGTTTCAAGAAACCAGAAGATGGCAATTGATGTATTTAAATTTCTGAAGATTGTAGTTATCAGGGAAGCAAGAAATCAGAAGGGACTTCCACAAGTGGGAAGTGTAAGAAAATAAACTGTTAGAGTAGAAGTGATGGTTACATCTAGCTAGTTCATTCTAAACACTGGATTGCTGACAATATTGCTAAATCAAATTGGGTGTAATTACTTGATTTTGTTTCTGGTCAGTATTCAAACATTTTGGACCCATCTGGCTGACAGCCTTCTGCAGTTCCAAAATGCCTATCAGTTATAAACACAGCATCATTCCTGGATATCTCTAGCATCTCAGCTATTTCAGCTAAAATTTGTCGATTTAAAAAAATTTTGGTCATGAACACTATTGAATGCTTCCCAGAGTTGAGCAATGTTAAGCCTGGTCAGTACCTGGGCGACCACTTGGTAATACCAAATGCTGTGAGCTTGGTTTCAATAACAGCTTGAAATTAGAAAATGGAGAGCCGAGTTCTGATTTGAGTCAGGTCCATTATATTCATTTATGTGCAAATACTCTTGGGAAAGGCTTTTGACAAGTGTAGCTCAGAGGATTGCTATACAAACTTACCAGTTATTAATTCCTTCTTGTCACGTAGGTTTATGAAGGTCATCATTAATGGCTAGTCTTCTGAGGCACATAAAATCAATGCTGGCATCTCCCAATGTTCTCTCATGTGTTATACTCTCTTTATAATGACACTAGGTATAAGAACATTCTCAAATCCTTGATAAATATATATGCAGATAACATCACAGTGTATAGGTGCACTTTTAAATATCTGGATTGCCTGGTAGCTGACCTTGCCTCTGACCTAACTTACACATTTCAAACAAGGAAAGACTGGCTGATATCATTCAAAACAAAGTTAATAACATTTCATCACCATTGAGCAAACCCTAAGCCTGCACCAATTTTGATGAGTTGTCATACCATCAAAGAGACTTGAACACTTACTGGGTCTAAAGTTTACTTCTGAACTAAAATAGAACACACATATTTGTGCATATTTTCATATGTGGAATTGATCCAGAAAATACCTAACTCCTACTGCCATGTTTTACCTTTACAAGAGTCAGATGAAACCAAGAATGGAGTGTTACTGCCATATCTAGGCTGATGCTGAGTATTCTTCACTGTCCTGCCTTGACAGAGTCCAAAAGTAATTATGTGGCCTTGTGGGTATGAATTACTCTTTATCTTGCAACCATTATCCCACACATTAAATGTTGTTAGCCTCTCACTAATCTATTGTTGTTATTATAGCAGATGTTTGGATTAGTTACATTCCTTAGTTCCACCAGTTCAGACCTTCATAGCTTGGACCATGTTCATGGTGGTAAATCATCCCCATTTTATTTGTGTATCTTTGCTTAGGAGTAAATTCTACTCAGACAGCTACTTCCCTATAACTGTTACTTTGTGGAACAAACTGCCAAGAAAATGCTTCCCTGATAACTAAAATCTTAGTCTCTTGAATTCAAAGGTCAACCTTCTATCTATCTTACATGCTCTCATAATGTGCACTTCAACTCCCTTCTTTCCCTTAAAACAACCCTACTCAGTAACCCTCTACCATGAGTGGCTATTGGGCCTTGTATTGAATGATAGGCAATAAAATATCTTTATACAAACACTATTCTACATTATTTTCTCATCTATATAATACAAAATATTATATATGGTATATTATAAAGGAAGATAAATAAATATATATATATATATAATATTTATATATTAAACTCTTTTGCATTTCAGCAAAACTCTACCTCACCTGAACAGGAACCACCAAACTTCCTTGAGGATTTCCGAAACATGTTCAGATTTGTTCTAGATCATCCTGACCCTCTGGTATCTGTCTTTCCAAATGGCCTCCCTCGTTACTACAAACAGTCTTCAGATGGTCGGTGGGTTTTTGATGGACATACGTGTCCTTCATAAACGGCAAGGTTATACTAAATTTTGGGGATTTTGTTTTGATTTTACTTTGTTTCTGGGTTTGTTAACTTTTTTGTTGTTTAAGTTATCATTTTTTTTTCTTTTTATAGTTGCAATGTCTTTTATGATAAAACTACTGTAAAAATGCTCTTAAAAAGAAATCTTTTCAAGATTATGTTAGGTTGTTATATATGAAATGACACACTTTATAGGAAATGAATAAAACACTTCTGAAATGTTAAATAACTAATTTATTTAGTTGAAATAGGCACCATGTTCGTGAGTGACTGTTCTCCAGTGTACCTCTAAATTCTTGATCTCATCTTTAAAAAAAATTCTCATCCTTTGATTTGATAAACAGTTCAAATGCTTCAATTACCTCTTCCTTATTGGAGAATGTTTTATAGTGTATGAAAAACTCAAAATGCTTAAATAAGTGATAATCAATCAGTAAGAGAGATATCAGGTGAATATGGAGGATGAGGCAAAATTTCATAATTCGGAGTATGCAGATTTGGACAGTTGATTGAGAAGCATGTGGCCGTGCATTGTCATGCAGCAAAATTGGGCCATCCCTATTCACAAATCGAGGATGTTTCTTTTTTTAATTTTTCATGTATACACTTAATTCTTTACAATATGAGGTTGCTGTTATTGTTTTCCCTTGTGGCAAGAATGAATAATGAATAACCCCTTTGAAAGACCACCATACAGTAACCAATAACTTTTTAGGGTGCAATGATTGTTTTGATGATTCACTTGCTTCTACTCTTTTACTGTTGTCAAAGAGTATCCATTTCTCATTGCATGTAATGATACAATAATAGTCCTTTTTCCCAGTTTGTTCTTGATTACTTGACATTGTTTCATTGTATTCTTTTTCATTGGGCTTATAAGTAACAATATATTGAAAGCAAAATTATCGGGAAAGAAAGAGAGTCAGAAATAAATCAAGATTTTTTTTATATACTAAGGTGGTTACTTTGTTAGATGACTGGCTCAGCAACCAACCCCAAAATATGCCATTTCATGTGTGACAACCTAATAAAATTGAAACATAAAAAAATACTAAAACTTGCAAATTCACTTTCTAAATGACCAGGAAAAGTAAAATTTGTATTGGATAATGTTCTCTGTCTGCATTTATATAACATGCTTACATAATATATATATATATATATATATATATATATATATATATATTGTTCAAGACATTTGACCAATAGTCAACTTCTGCTTGTCACTTACTTTACTATACACTTTATATCTGTCTTACATAACATATGCAAATAAGTACAATCCTATTTACCAATCCACTACACCTCCTTTAACTGAAGGGGTTTAATGTCTTTGGTTGCTCTTGAACTTCCTCTACAACTTTCCCTCTTCTTCCCCTTGAGCTTTATGTCCTGTTCTTTTTAATCTTTAATCTTGATCTTATCTCATTTTCCATGTTTGAGTTACTCCTGCTATCATCTATAGGCTCATTTTCTTTTGCATTATCCTGATCTGAAGAACTCATTCTTTCTTTTCTCTCAAGATCTTCCATCACATCTTTCTCTTTTATTCTGGATCTTAATTGATCTTTAGTGGTAGCACCAAGGCAAATATCATCTTGATAAATAATCATATTACTGATTTAGTCAGTTAACACATTTTCCATTGCTCTGTGAAAAATGGCACTTGCTGTTTTTGCTCCAAAAGGCATTTTTGTTCATCTTAATAATCATATGGGTGTGTTTATATTGAATTTATCATCAATCTGTATTTGATTCTAGGCAGATTTTAAATCAATTTTTGTAAAACATTTCATGCCTGAAAATTTGTGGATGGTGGTTTCAATACTAGAAATAGGAAGAGTCTAAGCATATTTTATGATTTACACAAATTTCAAAATCACTACATATTCTTAAATCCCCATCTACTTTTCACAAGACTACAATTGGAGAAGCCCATTTACTTCAACCAGAAGGAACATGTTCCAAAATTCCCTCCTCTACCATTTTCTTTAACTTAGCAACTACCAAAGGTAGAAGGTGAATAGGTTAATTTATGAGATTCAAAATAAGCAGTGGTACTATTTTCATTTAATTGTATACTCATTTTATACTCCTTTAACACTCCTGTTTTTACTTTTTCTGATTTTACATTGCTGATAATTTTGAATTTTAGAACATCTATTTCTAGTAGTTCATGAATTTTTTTTACATTCCACTATTGTAATATGAATAATTTCAAATCGGTCACAGGTTTCAAAAGTTCCATTGAAGTATCCAAAAGTTTTTATAAAAGGTCCATCACATTGTCTCAATTTCAGATAACTTTTTCTCAATTTCAGTTTACCCATTTGTTTCCCAAAATTTCTTTGGATCAAAATGACTTCACTCCTGTATCCACTTGCATTAGAAATGCCATGTCACTTAATTAAATTTTTCAAAAGAATTCTTTTCTTTAGGTCTTTGTATTGAAAAAATGTCATTAATTCTCTCTTTTTCCACTTTGTCTATTTTCTTTTTAACTTTGTACACAGACTGAAAATGATTTTTTTTCTTTGGCAGTTATAGCAAATTTTTCCAAAAGCAGGGCACATTTTTCTGCTGACTTCATGCTCATAGTGACAGTATTTGTGTTCCTTTTTTATACTGTACTTTTCAACATTGTCCTCAGTAGAATTATATTTTCTTTATCAATTCCAGCTGTTGTATAAATTTCACACATGCAGTTAGAGACAAATTATTCAATTGTAATAGTTCCACTATGTTATATTTATGAAATGTATGCCATAACAGAAATGTTCATTACAGCTTTAGAACCTGCCGAAGCTAGAAAGAGGTCAGTTATTTCATTTTCTCTCCCTCTTGCATGGTTGTACTTCAATTTTTAGCCCTAGATACAAAAATAGCCAAAATATATATATATATGTATGTATATATATATATATATATATATATATATATATATATATATATATATATATATATATATATGTGTGTGCGTGTGTGTGTATATCTCTGTGAATGATTTGGTTCAGTCAATACCATTTCTTTTTTTGCTTGAGTATAACAAGGCTCAGCTAAAATAAACCTAATGTTAATAAAAATCTAAAACAAATCGTGCAGCTAAGATGATAAATTAACTGATAGGCTTCCCAAAGTAAAAGAACTGCAATTTTGTTTCACCTTGAACTTATTCTTTATTTCCAATCTGTGCTATTTACTTATGGCTGTATGGCAGAGGTAACCTCCCCTCACGAATAGGGCCACCTGTTTACTATATCTATGTCTACCTTTTTTTTTTTTACTGTGATGCAAATCAGCCTTATGTATGTCTTTTTGACTCTTCTCCAAACTGGACCAATGCCTATGTGTTTGATTAATGCCAACTGGACCTATACCTGCCTTTTTTGACTCGTGTTAGTTGTACCAATGCCTATTTTTTTTTGGCCTATGTAAATTGAATCAGTGACTAACGTTTTTTACTCATGTAAATTGAACCTATGCCTACTTCTTTAGACTCTCATGTAAATTGGACCTATGCCTACTTCTTTAGACTCTCATGTAAATTGGACCTATTTTTAGACCTTTTTAGACTCTCATGTAAATTAACTTTTTTAGACTCTCATGTAAATTGGACCTATGCCTACTTTTTTAGACTCTCATGTAAATTGGACCTATGCCTACTTCTTTAGACTCTCATGTAAATTGGACCTATGCCTACTTCTTTAGACTCTCATGTAAATTGGACCTATGCCTACTTCTTTAGACTCTCATGTAAATTGGACCTATGCCTACCTTTTTAGACTCTTCTGTAAACCAGCCTTATGTCTGCCTTTTTGACTCTTGTGCAAACTGGACCTCCATTTACCCTTTTTTTACTCTCATGCAAACAGGCCATTTGTCTAACATTTTGACTCTTGTGCAAACCTAACCTACACCTGATTTTTTTAACTCTCATGCAAACTGGCCCTAAATTTACGCTTTGACTATTGTACAAACTGAACCTACATCTATCTGTATATTGTTTGTCAAAACAGCAAAGTTTGACATTAAATTAACCTGGGAAAGGTTGATATCCTCTAAAATAAACAAAGTAAACTAATGGCTGTAGTGTTATAGTCTGAGTAGTTATGAAAATCAAGTGACATTTAGATGAAAGAAATAGAAGTTAAAAATAATAACAGTGTTTATTTTTAAATTTGATTAAATCAAATAATGATTTGAGTTAACAATGAGGCTTGTATGATGACTGTGATAATCGTATATTTTCTACTGGTGACAGAGATCTGTGTTCAAGCCTATGAACAATCAGGATTTCAAACTCAGACTTACTTCATTTTGAAAATTGGTGCCACCCAAATGCTTTCGTTCTAGCCTCTCTTGTGCTGGACTTGCTACAAGTGTGGGGAATTCTATAAAATCAAGTCAAATATGTTCGTCAATTATGATTCTGTGAGACAGTATAGATTATCTCCCTTACATCTTTCTCCGAGTATTTAAGAGTTATCTCCCATGTGTCTGCATTACATTTTTCCTCGTGAAATACATATTTGTTTGTGGGGCAGTTATCATTTTTCTCAAGCTTAATTTAATTTGGATTAAGCCAGAAATATTAGGATCAAAGTCATTACTCACCAATAATGATCTAGTGAATTGTTAACCCTTGTCCCGTAGGAAAGCATCGATTATAATTTAGGAATAGAACTTTAAAATAATACATAAAACTCAGGGTTAGCCTATAAAAGTATGCATAGAATCTTGGTTCTTTGGGTTCTATCTTCCAAGCAGTACCTCCCCAATTCATTAAAAAAGGTAGGATCAAAGAGGCTGAATTAGTCAATTTCTGAAATTCATCATACAAATATGTATAGGTTCCAAACTACAAAGACCCTGGTCATATTTATTCTTGTTGATTAATAAATGTAACACCTTAAATTATAGGTTAAATAAGTCTATACCCTTGATGAAAGCTGAATTTTTGAAGCACTTTATGAAAGACAATATTGTTTCTTGTCTTAATTTAATTTAACTATACTATATTTTGCAACATTTTTGCTGTGGAAAAAGCAATATAAGTTTGACAGTGTAGGTTATATCTGGTGGTCTTTTATAAAGTGTATTGTATTTCTTCAAATTTTTTTTTGTTTTCTCCAACAGAACCTCATGGTCTAAAAAGTTCACAGGAATGAATCCTGAAATTTTGTGCTTAGATCAACAAAGATATCAATAAGAACTTGAAACATACAAATGGAATAATTAATTCTAACTTTACCATTGCCTCAAGTGGGGTTGCTGGATTGGACTGCCTTTCAAAGTAAGAAAATACTAAATTTTGAATGCCACTACTTGTAACTTTATGCATTTAATTTAAAATAAGCTGAAGTAAACTGAATTATTAATGAGAAAATCAGTTCAAAATTTTGTTGTGTTAGGCTTTCAATTTTTACTTGATTTACTACCTGTAGTCGAATGAAGCAATCTTGACTTCAAATTGGAAAAAGCAAGAAAAAAATAATATAAATTTATTAAATTTATTTTCACTTAAAAAAAAAAATCTACTGACAATTGACAAAAAATATTACTGTCTGATAAGAGTCATTACATTTAGTGTGTGAAAGTTATATATAAATGAAGCAACTATTATTGGACAAAGGTAGTAATTATTTACTTTTAATTGTTTTTGTTTTAGCTTTTCCATTCTTTACATATTGCTCAAGCAGTTGTTATGGTAAAACAGATTTCTTGATGCAAAAAGGATGTGAGTTCAAGTAACATTTAGAGCGTATCTTTGTGGTCCATGTTATTTACCAGTGGTCCTAGACCAGTGTTTCTCAAGTTTTTTAAGCCACGGCACACCTAGGAGAAAATGAAAATATCACAGCACACTAAGTAAAATTTTTAAATTTTAATGTTATGAAATAAAACCATAGATTTAAAAAAAAAATACACATATAAATATGAACTTAGTCTATTTCAATGTTTCTATTCAACTGTGTAGCTTATTTAGTGTAAAACCTATGCTTGGTGTTTTTTCATAATATTGCCATGATATTTTGCAACACATAAGAATCACTGCTTTGGACTGATGGTTTTAGTAGTTTGAAGGGGAGGCAACTCAAATTAAAATGAAATAAATACTAATCAAAAATGAATAATGCTTCACAATGCTGTATCTAATAATAATACTCATGATATTACTCATCATAATTTATGCGCTGTGTCACTTTAGGATGTGGGTGATCATGGCTCTCCAAAACATCCTCTCCCTTATTGCTCTAAACAATATTTTGACTCTTTACTGTCCCTCTTTGTCCCCTTTCTGTTTTCCCATTACAAAAACTCATTAAGTTACTTGATGTTTTGTCCATGGTGTTTCAGTGGTGATTTTAACATATGTGCAGTAAGATCCCTTTCGGAAGAGGCATGGCACTTGGAACTAGAACAATCTACCCTGATGGACAAAATAAAGGGTTCAGTTCGAAATTCCAATCACCTGAAGAAGGCCGGAGAGTACATCGGCTGAAAACATCATGAACATGACAATAAAGGACAATAGTTTGAACAATGTAAATAATGTAAATAAATGGTTTGCAATATATTCAAAATAACTGGTTATGTTCCAGACAGTCTTTATTAGTTTACAATTTGTTTTTGTTTTTTCATTCACATTTGCTTTCTTTAGGATGGCAATTTTAATATATATATATATAGAGAGAGAGAGAGAGAGAGAGAGTAATCAAAGAAAGATCAAATATGGGTCAGAATACGAGAGAATGATAGGATAAAGAACAAATAGGAAACGTTAATCAGTCTGACATGTTTCACTTTTATTAATGCTTCATCAGAGAATGAGCTATGGTAAAAAAAAGATGAAAAATTCTGGTATTTTTATTTTTGTGCTAGATTTTCATTGGTTAATCATGATTCACGTGCATTTGACTTGTTAAACAACATCATAAACTATACTAACATTGGTCAGCAGTTCAAATGCCCATGATTAACCAATGAAAATCAAACAACACAAAAGTAAAAATATCAGAATTTCTTTCTTCTTTTTTCTCTATATCTCATTTTCTGATGATTATTTGATAAAAGTGAAATATGTTAGATTGATAAACGTTTCCTATTTGTTCTTTACCCATATATATATATATATATATATATATATATAAGGATCAAATATGGATTAGATTCTAACAGAATGATAAGAAGGAACAAATAGGAAAATGTTTATAAATTTAGCCTGTTTGGCTTTTATTTAAACTTCATAAGAATATGAAATATGGAGGCAAAAGAAAAAAATTAGGTATTTTTATTTTTGTGTTGCTTGCTTTCCATAACACAAAAAGAAAAATATGCAATATTATTCTTTCTCCTTCATATTTCATCTTTTGATGAAGCTTAAAGTTTTAAAAACAAAACATTAAATTCATAAACGTTTCCTTTTTGTGCTTTATCATATATATATTGGAGAGTCGAGTTTGAATTCCAGTTGAATCCATTATATTCACTTACGTGCTAATACCCTTGAGAAAGGTATAAATCCTCCTCTTCTGCCTCCAGCTGTGGGTAAATAGCAGGAGAGCCTGGGTTCTATAGCCTTGGATGGCAACTGGTCTAGTAGGACAACTCTGAACTCAAAACCCCGTTTGGGGACCTTGTGGCATGTAGTGCACTGGGTCCTTGTATTCAGCCCTTCAAAAGGTGTGGTTGGTTCTGCACAAAGCCTTCACCACTATAATCAAATCATATGTGCTGGTGTCTGGGCTGTCAGTTCCTAGGAACTGAGCTGTTTGACCCTCATATGTCAAATATGACAGGAGAGTCCACTATATATATATATATATATATATATATATATATATATATATAAGTGGGCACTGAGGTCAATACCAAGTGGCAACAGTCTGTTTCATGCTTTACTGCAATCTTCATGAAAATTGTGTTCAAGCATGAAACAGACTGTTGCCACTTGGTGTTGACCTTAGTGTTCACTTATATATATATTTTTCTCATTACTCTAAACTTTAATGCTTCCCAAACGAAACTGCTTTCATTTACCCACCATAGAGAACCCTCCCTGCCTCCCATCAGAATGGCTGATGCTCAACTCCACAAGAGCGCCTCTCTGTGCCTGCTTGGTCTCACATTTTCCACTGACCTGAGGTGGAGCAACTACATTGAATCAATAGCATCATTTACTGCAAGGAAAGTTGGTTCTTTGTCATGCCAGAAGTTTTTTCTCACCTGATTCCACCTTTCAAATCTATAAATCAACTATTCGTCCTTGCATTGAATACTGCTGCCATATATGGTCTGGTGCCCCCACTGTTCATTTTGAGGCTTTCAACAAAATCTAGAGATGGATATGTAATGTGATAGGTCCTAATCTGGCATCTCATCTACAGTCACTCTCTCACAGACGTACTGCAGGTTCCCTCTGTTACTTTGTGCATTTGAGAGTTTTTATATGAGAAAATGTGCCTTCTGGCAGTGTTCGAACCTGTGACCCCCCCTCTTTTGTAGAGAAAACCACCATTAAGACTTTAGACTGCTGAGCCATGGAAAAAGTTTACTGCTAAGGAAAGGTGTGCTAATTAAGAAATGCACATCTCTTGTTCAGACCTTTCAAAGCCTATATATTTGCTAACTTTTGTTTTCATTTTTACTGAAATGTAAGCAAGTAATTTCTAAGAAATTAATGGATTTTGTTTATAATCAGACATTATTTCTTATTACTTTAAACATCTCTCTATAATTAATATCAGCCTGTAGAGATTGTGTACACAGTTGGTTTAATTTTTGAGTGTTACTTGTACTGTATTACTCTCTTTTCTTTCTACCAGTTAGGTATCCCAGTAACAAGACAGTTTCAAGATGGCTCACAATAGGACAAAGCAAAGGGAGACTTAGTTTCATGCCTATCACTATGCCATCATTCTTATTCTTCTATGTATCATATCTCTTCAAGATGTTGTTGATCATGGCTTTTCATAATTTCCTGTCCTTTGTAAATTTTGTCTTTTAGCTATCTCTCCTAAACCCTGTTCTGCCATCCATTTACACAAGCTTGTTAGGCAGGGATTATGCACTGTTTTTCTGTTTTGCCTTCAATATGTCCTGTGTGTGGCAAATTTTCCAAACCTTTTTCCTCATTATTATGACATCCATAAGTTCGGCATAATTTGAATTCAGTTTACAAATTTCATTTTCTGAGTCATTATCAACTGTACTAATTTGCATTTCTCACATGACACGCCTTTATTACATATATTTAATCATATAGTCTTATGAAATTGACATTACATTTTGATATCTTTTTTGGATTTCTTCTTGTTATTTTGTGTGAAATAAAATATTTTTTACAAAAAAGCGTTTTTTTTTCATTTTATTTTCTTGTATTTTAACAGTATTTGTATAAACATTTGTCATTTTTTCCATTTTTTTTATATGGCTGCCACAAACCACTATCTACAAAAATTAAAATATACTTTGCATTTTCTTGAATTCATTTTTAATTTATTTTCATTTTTATTTTGACTATTCTGTCCATGTTTCACGTCAGCACCTTCATCCTTTTCTCGCACTTCTCACCTGTGGAACTCTCTTCTGATTTCTTGTTTCCTTTCAACCAATAATCTTTAAAAACCTAAATGTAACATCAATTGCCATCTTCTGTCTTTTTGAATCGTCTTCCTTTATTCTCCTTTCTCTCCACTAAAGTCTTCTCATTCTCTTCCACTTTCAGTAACCTCTTGTGTCTTAGTGGCATTATAACCTTGTTTTGGGTGAAATGATGAAAAAAAAAAAAATTAATTGGTCTTAGTACACTTCTCTTTCAACCTATTCAGTTCTCTATTCTGAAATATTTTAAATATATATGTGCATGTGTGTGTACATAGAATTATATGTATGATAGTTTCTGTTAATTTTTATCTCTCTCCTATAAATATATATGAAATGTTTAAAATTTATTATATTTATAAGAGTGCACAATATTGGAGATAGGGTATTTGTAGATATATACAAAGTGGGCATAGGGATCAACACTGCATGGTGACTGTCAGTTTCATACACCAATGCAATTGTCTTAGTCTGAAGATAACTTAAGTCATGAAACTGACACTCACCACCCATGCACTGTTGATTCCTATATCCATACTATCTCTTGATCTTAATTCAATTATATATATATATATATATATATATATATATATTAAATTAAACTATATTTCCACTAATTCGCGAAAAAAACATATAAAACTTATATTACAGAAAATGGAAAACTGCAAACCTTGTCACTAATCAAGATAACCTCACCAAATCTAAACTAGCGATGACCAATGTAGTGTATCAGTTTCGCTACCCAGTACGTATATCGGACATACTATCACCTCCTTGAGTAGAGGTATCATATGTCATTTATCAGAGCAAAGTGCAATAAAAAAAAACATCTATCTACCCTCAATTTACTGAAAGAAAAATTCTGGCTAAAACACTTAAACTCTATATAAAATAATAAAATAATAAAAATATAACTCAAAATTACTGAAAACATCTTGATATAAGAGAGATTCTGTATATTAAACATCTCTCTCCCACTAACAACCTTACCTTGTTTAACAATGGGAGTGGCGTGCCGAAATTTAAAAAAAATATAGAATGCTATCTTAACAATTTCTTCTCTCACATTTCTTACTTGCGCAACTTTGTTCCGACCTCTTGGTTTTCAGTCAATTTTGGTCTTCAAAAATTTAATTGCAGTGTCAATTGTTATCTTCCATTTTCTTAGTTACTGTTCCTTTATTGTGTGACACTATTTAACTATGGTAATTAACTAATTATAAAAATTAAACAAGAAAATACTGAAAACGCAAAAGAAGATACTCTGTGATTTTTATTTTTTACGTTAAAAATAAGATCGAGTTACTTTTCTCAAATACCCGAGAATTAGCGTAAACGGTGGACTAACAAAAAGGCCATATGCGAGCTTTTGACAATTGATTAATGATGTTTGTAAAAGTACTGGCCGAAAAAACACGAGAATCAGAAAAAAGCGTTTAAGATATCAGACGACGGGTCATATGTTGATTATAAAAATTTTGGCATGAGAAAATTTTTCAGAAATTGTTTGCCGATACGGGGTAGAGAGAATTTCATTTTTTTTTCAAGATATCATTTTTTTAAGTACCGGCAAGTTAAGTGGCCATGTGTCGATTATAGAATTTTGACATGAGAAAATATTTCTTTCAATTGCCGATTTGAAGATAAAGAGATTATTTTTTTCCCTTAGAAGCCAAGGGTTTCCGCAGACCTTGACAGCTGATTGATGTTGTTTGTAAAAACACGGGTTGAGAAGACGCAAAATAGCCAAAAAGCGTCTGAGATATCATTCGAAATCGCAAAGTCCTTGAAGTCGGCCAAGACGGGACATATGTTATTTGTAAAGTGGAAAAAGGGAATTTTAAAAAAAAAGTTGATAAATTCTAAACTCAGATATAAACAGATTTTAGGAGACAGAGCCATGTGGTTTTCGTAAGAATTTTGGCCGGTGAGAATGGGAATTTTATAAACAAAAAATTCTAGTTTATAATTTTAATGAGGTCAGCTTAGCCACACCCACACGACCGGGACGTCATTGGTGGAGTGGTAGCAATGGTGATAGGCGGGGATTATTTGATAAGAAAGACAGGGAAATTATTAACGCCCACTGAAAGGATTTGGTATGAGGTATTAATGTCAGAAGGTCGGGGATTTAGGAGGATAGCTATCCTGCAACCTCTCCTCACGGACGAAGGGATCCCCCCCAAAATGGAAAATGATTAATTTTCCAAAATGGGAAGTAATCAGTTTTCCTGGCCGGACAACAAAGAGGTTTCTTGTCAGAAATCTGGATTTACCGAAAACCCCAGGTTGCGTCTAACCGCGCACCGTTATTTGGTTGGTGTCCATATAAAGGAACGCCCTCGGGCAGTTCGCCAGTTTTTGGAGTTGCAGTTCTAGTCGCAGGAACCAGCTGACCGAGAGATTCCACAACTTCCTATCTTTGGCTTTGCCTATCCTACCAATAGCAAGTTATACTGACGAACGAAGCTAAGCCAGCACTTAAAAACTAAACCAGTTGACTTAGAAGACCAGAACTTGCCTAAGAAGCATAAAAGTGTCACTCTCCGAAGAAAACGGGTTGTGAGAAAAACAAACACTCCTATATATAACAAACGGATAAAAGTTAATTTGTTTCTTTCAACATACTTGAACCTCTTGGGTTTTTATTTGCTTCTTTTCTTTACGCTTGTGCGATATCACCTCCAGTTTAGACTCATCTTACACTACGATCCGATGTCTGATTGATCTCGTCTACCTAAGATCAAAATCACAACGTGGGTAGGTTAGAGTTGAGATCGAAGTAGTTGCTTCGGTAACCAGACATTGGAAGTGAGCTGAGAACGACGGAGCTGGTGTCGAACCGGTTGCATCTGGTGTGAAGCCGTTTGAAATCGACCGACCATCCCACTTGGTACCGTGACCAAATGATCCCGCCGGGCAGCGACGACCACTGATCGACCGGAACACAGGTTGGTGGCAGCGACTAAGAGTCAAACCCAAAACGCTGGTAGGAGAAATATCACAGTTCCGCGTCGCGACTTGGTGTTGACCACGGGCCAACGACTGAGTGTCATATACGACCTTGAACTGACCAGTGTCAGAGTTGTTCTCTCTCCTTACTAATGTTTTTCTTTGCCTCATATTCTTTCTGACTCAGTAACCTCTTGCATCTTAGTGTCTTTATTGCCTTGCTTGGGATGAAATAATTATATATATATATATATATATATATATATAGGGTGCTATGGATAAATTGTCGTCTAAATTATGCAAAAATGAAAATAACACTAACATCTCATTTTAACAGATATATTTACCAAAATTATACAAAAATATCTTGAAATACAAAAGAGTGAATTTATTCAATAAAATCGTTATTAGCTTCAACTATGGCATCCAGATGACTTTGGAATCTCCTGCAACTCTTCTGGACGCTCTCCTTGTTTAAGGTGGTGAATACTGCCATAATACTTGCTTCAATTCTTATTTGGTGTTATAAGGAGTTTTGTTGATCTCTTGCTCAACTGCGTCCCACACATAATAATCAAGGGAGTTGCAGTCTGGGGAGTTAGGTGGCCAGATGTAAGGGGTGATGTGGTCGCAGAAATTGTCTGACAGCCATGACTGGGTACTCATGCTTGTGTGGCGTTGTGCAGAGTCCTGTCGCCAGACATAGGGTCTTCCAGCAGCCACCGTCTTGATCCAAGTCAGCACTAACTCCTCAAGGCACTTGATGTAGGCCTCCGTGTTGAGTCTGAGGCTTTCACCAACAAATTCGGGAGTTCTTTTCTTATCAGGACGATCAGAGTGAGTTCTCCGAGCTGCCGTACTTCGTAGTCACCATTAGGCTCATCCAACTCTTTTCGAATCTTCCGCACTGTCCTCAGGTTAACACCCAAACACTCTGAAATGTTAGTATTGGAGCTTCTGGCTCGAATGCCAAGTAGTACAGCATGACATCTCCAAATTTCTAATGGAGTGAATTAGGTTATGGTGCTCTTTGAAACTCTGAGTTGCACTAAAAAGGTAGGTATATGTATTTCTTAATATATACTTTATAGCTCTGTTTAACTACATTGAGCACTTTTTTATTTACACCTTAAATTAAATATTTATTTGTTCATCTGTATATGTACGTTATCACATACATATATAGTTGCTAATATCTCGTTATTTAGTTTATGTTCACACTTTATATATATATATAGATATATGATAGAAATTATTAGGAGGATTTGATAATTATATTTAAGTAATTCATCGAGTGTAGAAGAAACCTCAACAGAATGCAGAAAGCACTGGACAGCCGTTTCATCTTACATTTGGGACTCATCAGCAGTGCGCATCCACTACCGAGAATTGAAATGCTGATGAGTCCCAAATATAGGACGAAACGGCCGTCCAGTGCTTTCTGCATTCTGTTGAGATTTCTATCAAACTCGATGAATTACTTATATATATATATATATATATATATATATATATATATATATATATATATATATATTCAGGAATTGTCTCACCTTGTATATAAGGAAATTTGAAGTTTATCTCATGATTACAATTATATATTTGGAATACAGTCTTTAGTTTTCAGTGATCTGTAAATAATTCATCTTGTTACAAAGATTTCTCTTGCTTTCTATGTATTATAGCCCCTTTATGACGGCAATTCTTGTCTTAATTATTGACCATTGACAATCTTTTTCTCAATTTCAATACACAACATTCAGAGTGAGTGCTAAAACAAAATTTTACCCCTGTTTCCAGAAATAATTTATGATGTCTGTGCGAAAGTTCCCGTAACTCATTTTTCTTTTTTAACTGGAAAGTTGAATACACAGTCGAAAACAATTTTTTATTTATTTTGCAAGAAACATTTACATGCCGATCAGTCAGCTTACACTCCATCCCTGTCTTTTGAACAGGAGTAGAGATTTATCCCTTGTGTGCCTTTTTTTTTACAGTAAGGTTCACCCTATACAAAGACCGGGAGCCACTCGAGGTAGTGGGTTACATTAAGGGGTAGTTCATTTCGATAGGTGCGGAAGATAACGGTTGAGTCTTGCTTCTTGCCGATGGAATACGGAGGGAATGTGGGTGGGGTTGCTATTATGTAAGTGGCATGACTGGTGTTTAGGATTGGGTTTCCGGTCTCTTCTAAAGTCTCACTGTATTTAACTTCTGTAATCTCCTTACATCCTAGTGGCATTATCGCCTTGCTTGGGGTGAATTGATTAAAAAAAGTAGTGGAGAAACTAACTGGGTCTGAGTGGAGGTGTTATGCCTTTTTTTTTCTTTTGTGGTATTTGTCATTTCTTGAACAGAACTTTGCAGATTTTCTTGTAATTAAATTCTCAGTTGATTGTCACAAATTGTAAAATCGGAAGAAGGGGTGGGGTTACGTCTTCCACAACTTGCTTTATACTATCAGTAGTTATAGAATAAACTTGAGCCTCAGAAAATATCGGGGTTACGGCCATATCACCGATTTTTGTACGATCATCGAAGTTAAGCAACGCTGAGCCTTGTTGGTACCTAGATGGATGATCACTTGGGAATAACAGATGCTGTAAGCTTAGATATGTGGGTGGTGTAATGAATAATAGCTCAGAATAGGAAATCGGAGAGCGGATTTCCAATTCCAGTCAGGTTTGTTATATTCACTTACGTGCGAATACCCTTGGGAAATATATGAATCCACATCTTCTTCTTCCTGTTATGTGTTAATTAGTAGGACTTGCATCAGTAAGTCATTATTATCACCAAAAACTTTGTACAATCTAAAAAAAATTTCTGGCTTTAAATAACCTGTGAAAGGTTGATAAGCAATGAAACAATCAAGATCCCAGAAAATATCCTACTGTATGTGTAATGAAGAAATATTTGGAGAGAACGTGCACTGATTTCAGAATCCTTTGTGGTAAATACAAAATATCTCCTTTCTTCACAAAAGTTCTATAAAAATGTGGCATAATTAGAACAAATAAAAAAATTAATACAAAATTAAAAAAAAATGACAAAGTCAAAATGTAAATATTAACATTTCTGTATTTTACACGTTTTAATTTTTGCTGGCATTAATTGTACTTTTCTGATTCCATCAATAAACCATCAATAAAGCCTCATTCTGAACAGACTGGGAATGTCTGTTAAGTCTTCTGTTGATAGTCCTGTGTATGACAATAAGCTACATCTGGCAGCAAGGAGGTTCTGTGGAGCGTGGAATCACTTCTTAATTGCTGTTGACCCTGGGTGGTAGTACCTGTTAGGGTTTCAGCTATGGGCAAATAGTGAACCTCCAAACAAAAATGAAAACACCTTGTAAGTATAAATATAGTCTTATAGTAAAAAATACCATAGCAAAATTGAATTCGTGGCATACATTGTCAAAAAAATCCCCCCAAAAACAAACAAAACAACAACAACAAAATACAAAACAAAACAGTTTGCTATGATTAATCTGATTTCTTGTAAGGAGAAATAAGTTTTCACTCCTTGTTTGATTTCGTAAAATTATTTTGTTAAAAAATGCAGCTTTGTAATTATTATTTAATTATGAAATAATGTCATTCTCTTGAATCAATTATAAAGTTTGAGTATTCATATTTATATTTTAGTATTAGAGAACCCATAGATGTGTTGATATGCCGCCAAACAAAAACAACCAAATCAAACCAAACCTCCTGTTGAGGTTCACCTCGTGTGGAAAAATCGTTTGATGGAACGTAGAAAATTATAGAAGAATACATGCATAAACACAGACAGACACACACACACACACACACACACATATATATATATATATATATATATATATATATATGGGGTGTTGGATGGTGAAATATTGAACTCACTTCATAAACAAAAGCCTTTGTGATAATTTTACCTTCCAGGTGGCAAACGGTGTAAGCATTCATTCCGTTTTTATCACTCCGCTACCACTTTTCTTTCAATGTGAATTTTTGTGCAAATCTGTGCCAAAAGTGGATTACAGAGCCTTGATATTTTACTCACCTCTCATTGGTCAGTTAATATCAAAATCATTTTCTCGTCTACGTCCGTACAACGCCTACGCGTTATTCAAAACCATTTTCCGCCAAAAATCAGAGCCGATCACGTGATTGCATTAAATACCAGACACAAGTTCGTTCTTTCTTCTTTTTGATTTCTCTCGCTTACGAAAATGTAGCTGTTTAAGAAATCGCGTTCCGACCCAAGTTCCGGCGGACGCTATGAAAACATATTCATACACGTACGTACGGAAACTTAATTGTAAACATTACGAACATTACAGAACATTACAAGCATCAACATATTACGAATATTCAACTACAAGCAGCGGAAACTTAATTACAAACATTACGGAACATTCACTCCTTCAACTCTTCTGAAGCTAAAAGTTTATCAAAATATTTTCAGCTTTACAGAATTCTTTCAACTCTCTCCTCAAACAGTGAACATTTTGACTTTCAACTTTCATTCAACTTTTTATGAGCTCAGATAAAAATATTTCTTTAGTAAAGCATTTAATTCCAGTCAAAGGGAAGTATCTCTTATTAATTATGCTTGTATATCACTGACATACATAAATATTAAATGAAGATTGTTTTGTTATAAAAACCGTTTTGTGTTCCTTTGTTTCATATTTTGTTGTATGTTGCGTTAAATATATATTCGAGAGGCAAGTGACCTCTACACGTTCAGAATAATCCGTATGAGTATTAGAGTTAAAACAGATATTCATAAAAGAATAAGAGGATAAAAGACATAACTCATGTAGAGGATGCATAAAATCCAAGGACGTAACACTGATAAGAGAGAAAGAAAAAATAATTCGGAGATGGGATGAATATATCGGAGAACTCTTAGACAACGAAAGAGAACAACCTACAATACACAGAAATATCCGAGCATCAGAAATATTAAAATCTGAAGTGCAAGAATCATTGACCAAATTAAACACTAGCAAAATAACAAGACAATGTGGAATTGTAACAAAGATGTTTGTAGCTTTAGATGATTTCAGCATTGATAAAATTACAGACATAACGAAATTAACAACGATGGTGTTATATCTAAGAAGTCAGATGCTAACGAATGCGAACTCCATTGGACAATCAGCCTCATGAACCATATAACAAAACTTATCATTCGAATTCTGAGTTCGCAGCAAAATTAGACTAGAAATAGGATATGAACAGTGAAATTTCGTTAAAGACACCGGAACAAGGAATGCAATATTCATGCTTAGAATGATATCAGAAAGTGCAACCACAATCTTAACATATATGCAGATGATGCAGTGTTGATAGCAGAAGCAGAAGCAGAAAGCAAACTACAGAAACCCCTACAGAAGGTAGTAAAGGAAAGTGAGAATAAAGGACTAAACATCAATTGTAAGAAGACAATGTATGGATGTTTGCAAAATGAATAGCCCAAAATGTGAATTACAAATTGGAGATACCAAAATCAAGCAAGTACAAATATTCAAATATCTAGAACGTGTTTTAGCAGAGGACAGAAAATGCAACACTAAAATCCGAAGGCGCATTGGGATAGTGAAATATGTTTTCTAAATGCTAAGTAAAGTATTAAGAAATAGGAAAATTTCATTAGAAACAAAGAAAAGAGTAATTATATGTTATATAATATCAGTCCTCCTATATGGGAGTAAATGCTGGACAATCTCATCACAGATGGAGAAGAGACTTGACGTAACAGAAATGTGGTTCTATAGAAGGATGCTGAGGATACTATGGGCTGAGCATGTGAGCAATGACAAAGTTTTAGAGAAAATGGAAACAAGGACATTTATATTTAGTATCAGAAAAAAGACAGTTGAAATTTCTCGGGTACTAAATGAGGAAAGAGGGATTAAAAAATTGACACTCATAGGACAGATTGAAGACAAAGAAAACAGGGGAAAGCTGTGCGTAACCTATGTAACGAGCTTGTGTAAATGGTTGGCAAAACAGGGATTAAGAGAAATAACAAAAAGACAAACTTTATTAAGAGCTACAAATGGCAGGACATTGTGGAGAGCCATGATTGTCTACGCATTGAAGGGACATGGTACATACCGGTTATAGAATAAACTGGAAATACTGTTTGTGTGTGTTTCAGGTATATAAAAAATGTCTACTTCTGCGGCTTCAAAAAGGGAGAAAGTAAAGCCAGTTGATTGAGAAACGCACGGAATCCGAACGAAACATTAATTTTCGCTGAAAACATATATAAATGTGTTGTAACTTGAGTCATTTTCACACCTGTTCTCAAACACGGGGAAAACAATCTTAGAATGAAAACAATGGAAGCCATTTGCGTCTTAACTCATTCCACTAAGACAATAAAATGCAGAGTTTCATTAGAATATTGGACAATTCGGAGAAAACTGGGATGACTTTCAAGTCGCCTCTGCTTCATTCACTTAACAAGCGAGCAAATGAACCGAGATCATGCTTCACAGTTGTTGTTGGCCGCCATTAAACATTGAGGACGCTGACTAGTGTATCGGACTTGCGCATCACGTTTCCGGTGTACACAGAACAAATCAAGCAGTTCGCCGAACTCCAGTGCGATATCACCTGACCGTGCATATTTATTGTCAAATAATTTGTGCTTCTGCATGGAAATGAACAGTAATGTAGTGTAAGCGGAAACTCCTCACCTTAAAATTCGATTATGACATAGATAGTTTTTTTTTTGTTCCGTTGTTATTTTTTCTTTTACTTTCAAATCTTTTAAAGTTCATTTTTTAAGTGTATCGATGCAAAATATTTGCTTTTTTTGCATATCTGTGTGTGTGGGTGTGTTTGAGGGCATCGAAAGATTCCGAGAAAAGAAAAGAGTAATTATATGTTATATAATATCAGTCCACCTATGTGGCAGTAAATGCTGGACAATCTCATCACAGGTGGAGAAGAGACTTGAGGCAGCAGAAATGTGGTTCTATAGAAGGATGCTGAGGATACTATGGGCTGAGCATGTGAGCAATTACAAAGTTTTAGAGAAAATGGAAACAACAAGGACATTTATACTTAGTATCAAGGTTCCGATAGCTCAATTCTCGCGGTAGTCTTAATCTTGGCATTGACGATGCTGAATACGCACATGCATGATGGCTGTCGACTCGATTCACGAGTATGACCATCACTGACAACTTTTCCATCAACTCAGATTTCAGAATTCAGAGTCTTCCTTTTCTTAACCGGGTTGCCAACCAAGTCTGAAGAGCCTAGTGTGTCGTATTATTTAACCCATAGATGGAGAAATGGATTCATACCTTTCTCAAGGGTATTTGCGCGAAAGTAAATGTAAGGAATCCGACTGGTGTTCGAACTCGGCGCGCTAACTTCACGTTCCACTGACCATTATACTATCCACACATTTTAAAAAAATTGAATGCAACGTCAATCGCCATCTGTTTTCCTGAATCATGTTCCTTTATTGTTTTTTTCCTCACTCCTCCTCACTAAAGTCTTTTCATTCTCTTTCACTCCCAGTTGCCACTTGTATCTTAGTGGCATTATCGTCTTGTTTGGGGTGAATTGATTAGAGCAATAGTGCAGAAAATAATTGAGGTTGAGTTGAGGGGAGTTACTTCTTTCACAGTTGGTTTATATTATCAGTAGTTGTAGAATAAACTTGGGCCTAAGAACATATCGGGTTTACGGCTATATTAAGTTCTCGTACGATCACCGAAGTCGAGCCTGGTTAGTACCTAGATCGTTTCCCGTTTAGGAATACCAGGTGCTGTACGCTTGGGTGTGCGGGTGGTGTAATGGATAAAGGCACGGAACTGTTAATCGGAGGGCCGAGTTCCAATTCCAGTCGGGTCTCTTACATGTAAATAATTGTATCAGTTGAATGCTATTAGAAGAAAACGCCTTTAAACTTTGAAATCACCGAAGTTAAGCAACGTCGATCCTGTTCAATACCTAGATGGGTGACTGTTTGGGGATACCAGGTGCTGTACGCTTAGGTGTGCGGGTGGTGTAATGGATAAAGGCACGGAACTGTTAATCGGAGAGCCGAGTTCCAATTCCAGTCGGGTCTCTTACATGTAAATAATTGTATCAGTTGAATGCTATTAGAAGAAAACGCTTTTAAACTTTGAAATCACCGAAGTTAAGCAACGTCGATCCTGTTCAGTACCTAGATGGGTGACTGTTTGGGGATACCAGGTGCTGTACGCTTGGGTGTGCGGGTGGTGTAATGGATAAAGGCACGGAACTGTTAATCGGAGAGCCGAGTTCCAATTCCAGTCGGGTCTCTTACATGTAAATAATTGTATCAGTTGAATGCTATTAGAAGAAAACGCCTTTAAACTTTGAAATCACCGAAGTTAAGCAACATCGATCCTGTTCAGTACCTAGATGGGTGACTGTTTGGGAAGACCAGGTGCTGTATGCTTGGATGTGCGGGTGGTGTAATGGATAACGGTTCGGAATTGGTAATTGGAGAGCCAAGTTCCAATTCCAGTCGGGTTTGTTATATCCACTTACGCGCAAATATCCTTGGAAAAGTTATGAATCCACCTCTTCTCCCATCAGCTATACGTTAATTAGTAAGATTTGTATTAGAAACTCATTATTAACTCCAATAAGTTCTTACAACTACTTCCTAGATATTTAAATTTTCGCACTTGTTCGATTTTGGTATCTCCAATTTGTAATTTGCATGATGGCCTCTTCCTCTTGCTGACAACCATACATTCTGTCTTCTTCTTATTGATATTCTTAACAACAGATGTTAAGATGTCAACAACGCTCATGCTAAGATTATAGTCATGTACAGCTTGCACAACACCGCAACAACTCACACCAATAATGGTAAGAATCCTTATAGAGAAGGAAATGCAAGATACCTGGGTTAACGTTTGGGGGTGGGTATTAGATCAAAGTTTTCTTTCTCATAATCAGATACCTGTCTTGGGGTTTATCACTCTCAGTAGGTTAAACACGTGCCGGGACGTATATATAGTATATTTAGTCAACAATCCTTCGTTTAAACATATTTTATTAAATATAACAAGCAGTGAATATCTGTTAAATCTATAGGAAAGAAACGCTATTTCCAACACGATTACATATCCCCATAACACGCCCAAACTTTATTTTTTACCCAATAACAGATAGTATTACAAACATGCCAAAAAGATTCCACAATACAACACACTTCGTTTGAATCAAAGTATCTTTTGCTTAGAAATTAGCATCATCATGAGAAATATGTGACCAATGAGAGAAAACTAAAACCCTATATTTTTCGTGTCTACTTTTGGGAGAATTTTCTTATTAAAACTCACAGATTTCGATATTCAAAGAGAGCAATGCGACTGTCCCACTTCAGCGCATGCCGAAAGAAACATGACGTGTCGACAACTTCAAACGAATCAGCTACAACAATAAATACAAAGACAGTGAATGTTCGCTAACGATAAAAGCTTTTTTTTTTCAACCTCATTTAAAAGACTTTTCTAAACTACAGCATTTTCTGTGTACCAACTTACCTAAAGACTTTAACTCATCTGATGACTATTTTTTTCTCCTTTTCGACTCTTTTGAATTCATATACATATGCTTGTATATACAAATGATTTATTTAACAGACATATCCATGTTTTATTTATTTTCATTTTATTATTGTTTGGAATTCGGACTGTTGGGTTACAAACAGCGATTCTCTCCCTTTCGTTGAGATAGTCACGTGACGGCCGGTAAATGACATCAGGAGATAGTGTGACGAAGAGCAGTTGTGATGTAGAGCCCAGAGACGAAGGAGCTAGCCCACAGCGGTAGGTCTTACAGAAAAAAACAACAAAAAAAAAAAAAAAAAAAAAAACACATGGCCTAGCCTAGTTCGTAGAGAAACCGCCGTAACTCAAGTTTTCTCTTCGGGAAATATTACAAGGCTGGTTTTTCTTACACACCGTTTGTTGTTGCACATGTTATAATTTTTCTGCGTAGGACACGAGTATATATGTATATATCTAATTTTGTGTACGACATAGCATTATAAACCTTTCTGAGAACTAAGCATGCTTGTTATTCTTTTTCCATTCAGCTATTTCGTTATGTCCGTGAAATATCGGTGTTGTTATATCATGGATATAACAATGCCCACAACGGGAGGAACGTAAAAAGGGAGAATTAATCTCTTTTCCAAGCACTTTCGTTACAGGATGTTCGGAAAATTAATATAGAAAACCTGGACGACTGAATTTACAACAAATTTTTTGGAGAATTTTTCTGGTTGAATGTCGTTTAATGTCAGGTGGAAACTTGTAAAAGATCTTACCTAATGTGTTAAATAGTTCTAACCATTGTCGGTCATATTTGATGAAACGAGATAGAAAGTCAAGAAACATCCAATATAGCTTTTCTAGTGTTCGTTTAAAACTTGAAATCATGTGGAATGACTTAAATATATTTTAGTTGTCACGGAGCCAAATGATAACTGTTTAAATTCGTTTTAACACATGAACACCTGGAGCTAAACAAATTTGTACTGATTGAAGATTGTATTCTTTTCATGCAAATAGACTTCAAGATTTGTAATAGACTATTTTTCAATTTTTCAACAATCATATTTCTGGTTCAAAGTCGCTAGTATTTAACCAAATGTTAAGGCATTGCATTGGACGCGCGTTTATTTACTTGAAATAAGCACCAAAGGGACTACGGTAAGTCTAAGGGAAGCAACACAGTCCGGATATCTCCCAAATAAGTCCCTTAATAAAACTCAGACAGCGCTCTGAACCCCAGTCTTCATTTCACCACTAAGAGGCATCGTAGATTTGTATTATAAGTTTACATGTGGTCAACCTCACCAATCTTCTCGAGAGAAATATTACAGTTGTGGGGTAAGTCTACTCGGATTTTAGGTGGAAAAATAAAATCAGTGTCATATCCACAAATTACAATACAAAATTATAAACAACGCGAAGAAATGATCTTCGGAGAAAAGGAAGAAGACCAAATTAAATATGACAATAACATTTATACAGTAGATACATGCATTTACATATTAGAATTCAATTGTTTTTGTTGTGGCCATGAAGAGACCACTATTTTGAATATTCAAAGTGAATTATTCAAAGAATTCTGCACAGTTCGAAGTTATTTTGTTGCAAGTAAGTCTGCAAAGTTCGGAGTAGTTTGATGCAAGTGAGTCTACAAAATCCGAAGTTATTCTGTTGCAAGTGAGTCTACAAAGTTCGAAGTTATATGTACATCAGTATGTGTGTGTGTGTGCGTGAAGCATACGCCAACAAAATGTGTGTGACTACTGACTGGTTGCGTGTGATTGCAGTGATTTCATAACACAGTGAACAAAAAGAAGGGGATATAGAACTTACTTTTATAGCAGCTTTGTATGTAGAAAGATCATCGCTGTCTGACGCGTTGTCATGGTAACGTGTATCGTGACTGACTGTTACTTTTCGCAGATCTGTCCGCTGACTGTCTTGTTTCAGATCTGGTCCTGACTGTTGCTGACAAGCCATTTTTATCCTTTTGGTGTCGGCTCTGAATCGCTATGTGAGTTTTGCGGGGGAATATACTTGGTAATCCGTGCTCTGATCTAGTTCCAGGTCATTTGGAGTTCAACTGCGTTGACGTCGTAGAGAGCGCATCACGTGACATGTCATATCCAATCAGGTTCCAGAAACTACTTATTTAATTTTGGAGTCGTGTTTGTACAGAATTCTAAAATGATTTGTATCTACTGAATTTAGTGAGATTCATTTGAAGTCGTCTCTTACTTGTTTGTGCTTCACTTATTGGCCGTAAAATATAGGCGTTTATATCCTATATGGTATAGCCAATATATTTTGACTTTTTTCATCCACAGAGCCAGTCTCTTAAAGGACAAGAAAATTGTTATATATATAACATTGTTTATGATAATATTAACCATTTCTTTATACGGAAACATTCGGCATTCATTGACCAAGTAGCCAGTGCGACCGTCGGTTGAAATTTATAAAATCTTTTTAGGAAAATATGTTTCTCACGTTCAGTATTATCGCTTTTTTAGTATTGTTGGGGGTTTCCTTCCTAACCTTTTTTTGAAGTCGTGTGGAAAATCAACATTTTGATTATACTATTATTTTCTTGTCGAGTTATATGGGCTATCTATTTTAGTTGTTGCTACTCTTGAAAGTCCTCAAGTGATATGGTTTATGTTATTTAATAAAGTTTTTTGCTTGTGATTTTTTAGCGCCAGTTCACAAGGATCGATGACAGGTGGTACTCTTTAAAACCTACAGGTTTCATTCGCTCGAAATCATTTTATCTATTTATGTGAGATGGCTGTTGTATATAGCTAACAGTTTAGATATCTCTGAACGAGTTTGGCGTCATGCATATCATACACATGAAAATCTCAATCTGACGAGGCTATTGAAGAATATGGCACTTGTATTTAGATTAATGTTTTAGTGTTGTAGTAGCAATTTTCGGTGTTACGCAAAACTATCCGTAGCTCAACCCATTGTACGTTTAATTTACTTATATAAGTTATTTTTTGTGGAAATGTATTCAATTAACGTCAAAGTTGAAAGTTTTAATTTTTTGTATAGTATATTAATATTTTTACATTAAGCGGTTATTACTGTTTGAAAGAGTTATATATTCATCAATATATTTACGAGTTATATTGCCTTTTATCTGTAATGCAATTAGAGTGCATCTGGTTAAGTAAAATAAGTTAATAGTATTATTAAAATAAATGGAGATAAATTTAGTCAACCTCTAGCATATGTTAACACTTTGTTCATAGATGAAAACAGTCATGAATATCTTTAAATGTTTGAAAAAAACAATTTATATATATATATATATATATATATATATATATATATATATATATATATATATATATATATACTATCAGCATGGCCCGGCGTTGCCCGTGCTTGATTCAAAAATCGTACAACTCATACAGCAATCGCTATCACTTGACTTAAAATATTTTTGCCCTTCCTTGCCTTTAAAGGAGTGCCCTTTTTCCGTGCTGATGTTGCTACATGCCTTACTTCTTGCCTATCTCACACTGCGAAGAATTTTTTTCTAAACTCTATACTAAACATTAAATCTGTTACGAAAAAAGAACTAAACAAAATGAACACAAAACGATCAGCTTTAAAAAAGGACTCGTAACTGGAAAAACCGAATGAAAAAAGAATGTTAACAACAAATACTTTTTCACACCCAGCCCAGTTCTGCGGAATCAGAATCAACGTTGAGTTTAAGCAAGCGAATGAGCCAATTGGAGTAAAGTGCCATGCAGATTTAAATTTTTCCCACTTGTGACGAATGCAGCTATCGACTTTTTTGCATTCTAGCATGCTAGTTAACATTCGTGTCAGTCAGCTGTTGGCTCTCACGCTGGATAGTAGAAAGTGGCCGCAAACATGAAAAATGCCGTAAAAGCAAGAAAAAATCGATTATTTCCACTATCGATGGGAGTTGGAGAATGCAAAGTCGGTCTTGGTCTTCCCGCTAACTTGGAGCATGTGCACGTAAATTTTGGTGCAAATCCGTGGAAAATTGCGGTCGTGCATTCGTTACACACACACACACACACACACACACACACACACACACACACACATATCACATATCCTCCTTATATATATATATATATATATATATATATATATATATATATATATATATCCAGAAATTGAATACAACAGTTTGTTTAGGTTTGTGAAACAGATGCACATTAGCAGATAAGGAAAAGAAATGTAAATTAAAGTCTTACTTGGTGTGTTGGCGTGGTCGTCCTTGAGTCAGTGAATTTTGCTTTTTGGCGAGAGAAAATGGACGTCAGGAAATACACGTACTGTTGTTTTGATTAATTGGCACCTACTCGACTGATGACTTAATTTTCGTGCCTGTAGCTAAACTCACGTGACGCATTTTATACTCTTTGACATGCGCATAAATTATAAATGATGCAAAGGCAGATAATTGAATTTTGTAACGCTACAGTATTTTTTGCTGTGGTTCAAATCAGGTTTATTATGTATACTATAACGGGAGAGAGCTATGGAAGAAAGTTTTATTCTCACATTTACATTTCCCCTATAATGGGCATTATACTATCCGTGATATAACAACACTGTATTTCACGAAATGGCTGAAAGGTAAAGAAGTGACAAACATGCTTTGTTCTCAGAGAGACTTTTATACCACGAAGGCACACAAAATTATATATATAAATATTTTCACGTGTCCCACGCAGAGAAATTATAACATATATGCAACAACAGTGTGTAAAAAAAAGGTGAAAGCTTAACTGTAATATTTCCAGAAGGGAAAACTGGAGTTACGGCGGTTTTTCTATGAACCTGGTGAGGCCATGTGTTATTTCCCCTGTAAGACCTACCGCCGTGGGCTAGGCCCGTCCTTCTTCTCCGGGCTCTATATCGCAACTGACATTCATCACTCTATGCCATGACGTCACTCACTGGCCGTTATGTGACTCTCGTAACTATCTCAACGAAAGGGAGACAATCACCTTTTGTATTCCTACAATGCTGTTTGGATTAATTGCCTGTAAAAATAATTTTATTTGTTCATCAAAGCTTTGATTGGGAAAGTCATTATTACTAAATGTTTGTTTAATATTATATAATTCTTTATAGACAATTGTTTAATAGGATGCAATTAATTTTGCATGGTTAATAAGGTTTGTTTTTATATGATTGCTACTTTGTATCGGTAAAGACATTCGCTTTGATAGTTAATGAGAGAGGATTTAATATGGGTAAGATTTGTGCATGCGGGATTAATAAGGCTCTGGAGATTAAAATAAGCAGTTGGATCATTCAAATACTCCCACACGGTGTCGAATGGTTTCGCAGACCCCCATGACACGTTGATGAAGCGTCTCTGCATTATTAATGTCTGCTGCATAAACCAATTGTTTTAGTTGACCCCCACAGATAAAATATCCAAAGGACTGAGGTCGGGGGAATGTGCAGGCCATGAAACTGGTCCTCCTGTAACTATCGATCTTTCATGGTAGGTGTCAGTCAGTGCGTCGCGAATAATACGACTAAAATGTACTGGAACCCCATCATGCATGAACCACATGCGTCTTCGTATTAGCAGGGGTAATTACTCTAGCAGGTCTGGAATATGTTCGAAATAAAGAGCCCGTAAGACGTACTAGAAGAACATATGGACCTACCAGACAGTCACTTACAATTCTAGCCCACAAATTAATCGTAAACTTATGCCAGTGTCTAGCCTGAATTCCAACCCGCCCACAAATGTTGGCTGTGTAAATTTATTATTCCATCTCTTATATGGACTCTTGCCTTTGTTTTGGTGTGAGAAAAGTTTATAAAAGTATTTTTGATACACCCTATATATATATATATATATATATATATATATATATATATATATATATATATATTACACATTTATTTAGGCAGTAAGAATTCATTCAAACAACTCTTCTCAAAATCGACTAATCCGGGTGTATGACAGTTTATACGCAAAACTGGGAAAATGCAATGAAAATTAACCCAGCCATTCTTGTTGGTTGATTTTAATTAAACTTGTACGCACACACACACACACACACACATACACATATATATTTATGCATTTAACCCTAAGTATATATATATAAATTCATCGAACCTAGAATAATGCAGAAAGCAGAATGTAGAAACCACTAGACGGCCGTTTCGTCAGCAGTGCGCATCCACTGTCAAGAATCGAACCCGAACTGTTTGGATACAACCCAAGCGTCATACCAACTGTCACCGAGACCCGTGGTACCGTTGGTATGACGTTTGTATATTTTCTCAATAGCTGACAAAGTAAACTCGAATCTCCAATCTGTGGCTGACTTGGGCAGGAAATGGCTTGTGAATTTTAATGCATCCAAAACGAAACTGCTGTCATTTACTCACCATAGAGAAACGTTCCTGCCTCCTATCAGCATGGTTGATGCACAACTCCACGAGACCGCTTCACTGCGCCTTCTTGATCTCATATTCCCTAATGACCCGAGGTGGAACTGCATTGAATCAATTGCTACATCTACCGCAAGGAAAGTTAGTTGTCTGTGTTTTTCTCGTCTGATTCCATCCTTCACATCTACAAATCCACCATTTGTCCATGTATGGAATACCGTTGCCATATATGATCTGGTGCCCCCAATGTTAATCTCGAGATTCTCGACAAAATCCAAAGACCGATATGCAATATGATCGGTCCTGACTTGGGGTTTCGATTCCAGTCACTTTCTCACTGACCTAAAGTGGTTTCTCTCTGTCTTTTCTATAAATATTTTCATAGCATCCACTCTGACGAGATATTTTTACTGGTGCCCCAACTGCATGAATTTAAGCGTGTTGTAGTAAAAGGGTGGGTACGAGATGCCAACCTACTAGGTTGTCATCTCGGCCCCACCCTTTTACTGTCGAAATAGTTAAATGTAACAGCCTTTTCCACTCCGACAGTTCTTCTCTCGCACTTCCGAACGGTGGAACTCCTCTCCTCTTGCTTCTCTGTTAGCTATAATCGTCAAAAATTTAAATGTAATGTCAATCGAAATCTTCTGTTGCTTTGATCTCCGTTCTTTTTATCCTCCTTTTTAATTTTTCCTCACCCCTCTAATACCTAGTATTTTTCTTTACATACATTCTCTGTAGACCCTTGCGTACTAGTGGCATTCCCGCCTTGCTTCGGATGAATTACTTTATATATATATATATATATATATATATATATATATATATATATATATATATATTCGACAGCAATACCTTATTTATAGGAGATTTATTAAAAACAATTATTATTAAAAGGAAAGGCCAAGACTCAATAATATTAACTATAAACACGGCCACAGTGTGCTGAGCGTGTTTTGAAAATAAAACATTCTTATAATTCTAGACACATACATAATACAATCCATAAATTCAGTTAAAAGTAAAAATAAAATTCATTTTTGATAATGGCTAAAAGCGTTTGGACATATAAAATAATTTACGCATAGAAAAGATGAAAATTAAATAAAATGATAAAAACTAAATTATATATATATGCGAATCAAAACTATGGTAATGCTGTAAAAATAATGTCAAATAAACTAAATAAATGCACGTTTTTAAAGAAATAAATTGATATACACACAATACGAGCTGCAACACTTAAAAACTGATTACGAAAATAAATTTACAGTAATACCTGGTTTTATATCAGGAAACTCATTTTAAATTAGATTGTTGTAAAAGTAACAGGAAAATTCTTTACTATATACAGTTAAAATCCCCTTAATATATTGTATAGCAAATCATATACCTACAAACATTAGAGTGTAGAGAAGCGAAAAGATGCACTTTTCAAAATCTGACCAAATGGTTAAACGTTAAAATTTTTTGTAGAGGGCTTTTTTTGAGGCGACAGGGAACTTTTAGAACTCTCATGTGTGTATATATATATATATATATATATATATATATATATATATATATATATATATATGAATTTGTAGGTCTGATGAATTGGATCGTGATTACGATTCCAATGTAATAAATTATAACCATGGAATATTTGTGTTTGAGCCTTTTATATTATATTCTTAATCTGTCCTGGACATTGAGTTCTACCTGGATTCTATCCTCTTGGGAATTTATATATATATATATATATATATATATATATATATTGACCACTAATATATCTATTTATCTCTTTATCTATTTCAATTTGTACATCTATCTAAAACTTCGCACATGTATCTGCCTCTCTATCTCAATCTTCTGTTCATATGTATCTATGCATGTATGTATATATCTCTCTCTCTCTGTGTACATTATCTATCTATCTATCTATCTCAGTTTGTTCATTATTGTTATGGGATCTTACCCATAATAATAATAATGGACTATTCCATACTTAATAAATACTGCGCCTCAGGAGTAGGCAAGGGGTCAGTAGTTCAAGTTTTGAACCGACTGCACGGTTGTACTCTCTTCCTACGGGCGGGAGGAACCCGAAGGAGGCTACGCCGAAGGGCGGAGTCTCCTTCGGGGAGGTAAAACCGGCCCAGAACCCGTTTATACGGGTTCAAATGGGCTATTTTTTGGCCGAGCCTAATGGCTTGGGAATGCCCACGTTAAAAAGGCCTTGTGCCACATGACACCCTCGTGGGGGGGTGACTGAATATCGTCAGTAGCTCAAGTTGAGTCAGTCGTTCACCTCTGAACCGACTGCACGGTTAAACTCTCTTCCTACGGGGGGGAGGAACCCGAAGGAGGCTACGCCGAAGGGCGGAGTCTCCTTCGGGGAGGTAATCGGCCCAGAACCCGTTTATACGGGTTCAAATGGGCTATTTTTGGCCGAGCCTAATGGCTTGGGAATGCCCACGTTAAAAGGCCTTGTGCCACATGACACCCTCGTGGGGGCGTGACTGAATATCGTCAGTAGCTCAAGTTGAGTCAGTCGTTCACCTCTGAACCGACTGCACGGTTAAACTCTCTTCCTACGGGCGGGAGGAACCCGAAGGAGGCTACGCCGAAGGGCGGAGTCTCCTTCGGGGAGGTAAATCGGCCCAGAACCCGTTTATACGGGTTCAAATGGGCTATTTTGGCCGAGCCTAATGGCTTGGGAATGCCCACGTTAAAAGGCCTTGTGCCACATGACACCCTCGTGGGGGGTGACTGAATATCGTCAGTAGCTCAAGTTGGTCAGTCGTTCACCTCTGAACCGACTGCACGGTTAAACTCTCTTCCTACGGGCGGGAGGAACCCGAAGGAGGCTACGCCGAAGGGCGGAGTCTCCTTCGGGGGAAATAAGCTCGGCCCAGAACCCGTTTATACGGGTTCAAATGGGCTATTTTTTGGCCGAGCCTAATGGCTTGGGAATGCCCACGTTAAAAAAGGCCTTGTGCCCATGACACCCTCGTCGGGGGGGTGACTGAATATCGTCAGTAGCTCAGTCGTTCTGAACCGACTGCACGGTTAAACTCTCTTCCTATGGGCGGGAGGAACCCGAAGGAGGCTACGCGAAGGGCGGAGTCTCCTTCGGGGAGCCCAGAACCTACATTGGCCGAGCCTAATGGCTCGGGAATGCCTACATTAAAAAACCGGCCCTGAACCCTCGTTGACTGAATATCGTCAGTAGCTCAAGTCTGAACCGACTGTTCGATACTCTTCTTCATGGACGGAGGAACCCAAAGGAGGCTACGCCGAATTGCGGAGTCTCATTCGGGGGGTAAAACCGGAATGAACCCCGGGTTCAATGGGCATAAAAAAGGCCGTTGGGCTCGGAATGCCCACGTTAAAAATGACATGACACCCTCGTGGGGTGGGGGCTGACTGAATATCGTCAGTAGCTCAAGTCGAGTCAAGATTCGAGTCAGAGACGGTCCGAAACAGAGTCGCGTTCAGACAATTACTGCAAGACATTGGAATAGTGATACTGGTCGAGACTACACTGTTCTCTCTACTAAACCTGATTGTTCGTACTAACACTTTCTACCTTCTCTGTCTATATTCCTGTTTGTAATATATCTGTGTTATTCCATATACGTGTTCGAGTTCTTCTTTATTGGTTCTACCTTGAACTACTCAACGTGGTACAAGGAACCAGACCATAACATCTATCTATCTATCTATCTATCTATCTATCTATCTATCTATCTATCTATCTATCTCCGTCTCTTTGGTAGCATCCAGCACTAATAGTATTGTGTTCGTGCCGGCGTGAAGGCACATACATACAGCGACGCACACTCACTCCTCAAAATCAAAATCACGTCTACTCTTATCTTCATTCACACACCCTCTCTGTCCACCACCCATTTTTTATCACCCATATTCCACCCGCTTTTACCCACATCTTAACTCTCACTCCACCTTTCTCTTAAGTTTGTTTAGTTCGCCTTCTTTTCGCTTGTTTTGCCTCACCCGTGGCAACGATTCCCTGGTTAGGTGTTGGATGGTGAACAGAGATCGGGACGGACGTTGTAACAACAGCAACACATATAAGTCCCTCTCCCCGTACCTTCCTGCGCCGACCAACATGCACCACCTAAGATAACCGCTAATCAATGGTTTACAATTAATATGATATCGATTCAGAGTTGGCTAGCTGAACTGGTCGCTCTGTAGTCCGAGTTAAATCTCGCCCCACTTCTTTTGACCAACAAAGTGTCACTCATCCTTATTGTTCGAATAATCCAGTTCTCGTCAATCGGAAGTTAGTTTATTGAACGCTCTCTGTAGGTAAACATTGCAATATACCACCGATGTTACGGCACCCAAGTTTAGAAAACAATCTCACAGATTAACGATATTTGCCGAACCATCAGAGGTTAGCTAAAAATTAATTTAATAATAAATCATTGACCCCAGTAGAGGTCAATTTAGGTTGGTTGATTTTACGACATGTTAGGTTATTTAATGTTGAATTTTGTATAGGGCATCAAGTGAAGATGTAACTCATTTTTCTTCCTTGTCCTTTTATCTACCGTGTCCATTCAGGGCGTGTGCGATCATGGCTCTCCACGACTTCCTATCCTTTGTAGCTCTCACTAAAGCTTATCTTTTCACTATTCATCCCTGTCCCTGTTCTTCCAGCCATTTTCACAAGCTTGTTAGGTAGGCTATTCGCTATTTTCCTTTCTTCCTCTTGCCTTCGTGAGTGTCAATTCCTCCAAGTCCTCTTTCCTCATTTGTATGCAATTTATTATACCCGCAATTTTATACATATTATTACACCAGCATTTGTATGCATTTTATAACACCAATATTTGCACTCATTTTATTACACCAGTATTTTTACGCATATTATTATACCCATATTATTGCAGACCCCAGCAATGTCGTTGTCTGAACAATAAAAAGCTAAGAAGTAGTAGGAACATAGGAGTAGTAATTGATAATGATGATTAAGACCTGTTTGAAAAAAAATGTATTATATTATGATGATGTGTTTTAGAATATATTTTTATTCTGTTGTGCTGTCAAAATAGTACAACCCGTGGCCTTGTGCCAGACTAAGAAATTAAGCATCTATGACCATCACTCAATTCTTCTCCTGACTCTTTCTATCTGTTAGAGTTTTTGTAATGCCTATTTGCCTTTGAAAATCACTATCACTGTTATAGAATAGAGTCGGCCAACGCCGTATTTCAAGATTATTCGGCAAAGATCAAACTCTCTTGCTCTCTCTCTTTCTCTCAACGGGTTGCGGGACGTTAATCAGTGTATAACCATACACGTTTTTTTTGTATTAACTTTATCTCTATGAGCAGAAATGCACTGTTCTATATTTCAACAGTTCAACCTTTTCTTGGATAATAACTTGACGTTTGCATTTAAATTTTAAACAATACTTTTGGAGCTCGCTTCATAGCCGAGAGACTTGCGTGTTTCCCATCGGTGCCAGTCGTCGTTGTTCAAGCACTGATTAAAGTAAAGATTTTGAATGTTGTCTACTTCTGAAGTAGATATTTATTAAGCTAATATTATCTGACACAAAGTGACAATAGTATGGTACACAATGATCATCGAACTTTCTACACAAGCAATTTTATCTGCGAATTTAGTATTTAGCGCGCTTTGGTAGAGACCTCTGATTTTCTTTGAACAGATATAAGCTTTTATAATGCATCTAAGCGCCAGTCTATGGGCGTGTTTGAATATTTGCTTTATTTGCATATATGCTATTGTAGATAAATAAATAATAACAAGGAGACCAAAATTTCATCATCTCTAAAAATAGATGTATATTCAGAATCGCCAGGCCACAAAACCGTAGTTCGATCAACAAATCAGAAAGCTTTCATAACCAAGGTATAAGGCCACGAGGCAGAACGATACGTTCAAAGCGGATCTGTAAAAATGTATATAACGAGATGGAAAATCAACCAGAACCAGAATCGATAGATAATTTTCCATTCTCCGATGATACGGTCATCGTAAAATAATCAGAATCGAAATGCGACATTTGCTCGACTAGCTGGCGACTTTCAAATAGTCCGCTGATACATTTGAAAAAAAATATATATATATATATATCTTCCTTCACCCACATTGTTAAGCAGGTGGTTATTAGATTCGGATACATGTATACATATACATGGGTTTAATCACTCCTTCCCTCCTCTCTCTCTCATATGCAGCAGAACTTTTACCCTTGAACTCTTGAAATTTCAACTTCTACATTAGCCTTTTGTATTACTATATTGTGTTATATGAAGATTTATTCTGTATTTAACAACACACTGTCCATTTTCATTTAATCATCGCACAAGGCCGATAGATACCCAAGCCAAATATAGCGATAAATGGCGGGAACAAACGTTGTCATAAGATAACCTTCCGCAAAAGTTTACATAAGTTTACCTCCAACTACCGCCATACCATTCACACAATAAGAAAAGATTGCCGCCCAGTAAATTAACCTGTACATTTCCTGATCGTTGTTTGCTGAAGTCTTGGTGAGGCAAGTAGCAGAATAACTGATCAGGAATCTAGAACGAGAGTTTTCTTACTATTTAGATGTTAAGAATGGAGGACAAATTGCAGATACAGGAAATCAGTTCGTACGTAGGAACTTTATCTTCCCTAATTCTACGCAAAGGAAAGAATGTTTGAAATAGAATTTCGGACGCTGTTGTGTCGTTTAGCCGTCAGATGGCGCCAGTCACAAACATCTAATCGATAGTAATGTTTTTGATCAGTTAATGACCACCCAAATCGAACTGATTTCACTTTTGATTCATTATTAATTGTAATATAATTTCAGCTCGCTACATAGGAGCGAAGATCAATTAGTCCATGACATGATATAGAAAAGCGTTTATTTTAAACAACAAATAGTTATTTTTCTACTTAATCATCTTCATTGTCAATGCGTTTAACCCTCAGAGAGGCCTCTACGATGCTGGGTTGATAAGTATCTCACTATGAAAAAGTTTTCCTTAATTCTTAAGCATTTTTTTAAACTTTAGTTTGCCTAATACAAGAAATGAATATAAGGAGGATATGTAGGATAGGTATAAATTCAAGATGGTAGTGGTCGGGAAAACATCCTCTCGAGAGTCTGTTCTTCAAAGAAACGGCTCTACTATCCGACGAGATCAATTTCCTTCTTACCAAATGAACTGGAAGGGAAATGGGGTCGATTTGACCCCGTGGACATGGTATGGCTGGTCCGAGCTGTGAAGGTCTGAACTGGTGGAACTAAGGAATGTAGCTCGTCTGAACATTTGCCATGGAAATAGCGATAGAATACTGAGAAACTAATGTTTCATCTGTGGGACAAGGGTTGCAGGGTGGGAATGAATTCATCACTCACAAGATCGTGTAACCACTTTTGATGGACAGCACAAGCCCATATATGGCAGCATTACTTCATTCGTGGTCTGATCGGGCTCTTGTAAAGAAATAGCATGGCAGTAGGAGCTGGGTATTTTCTGGAGTGATTCAAGGACCCGACCATTCTTCCAGCATCTTTAACGATTGCACGCATAAACGAGTTTCACTTGAGGTCTGGAATGAACCCAAAGCTAACTTTGGCTGACACAGGGCTTCATTGTGGGGCGTTCAGTGGATCGAAATCATTACATTACAAATAGGTCTCTGCGATGATGGATTGATAACTACCTCTCTAGGGAACACATAAATCGAGCGTTGTACAGTGAAATTGTTTTCTAATCAAAATTCAATAATAATAATAATATTAGTGAGGCTGTATACTTATCGATCACTTTTCTATCAACTTTTCGTTTTTGTAATCAATTTTCTCTACCAGAAAAAGCAACTATATACATGAGTAGAAAAATGTATTTAACACTTTTTCTATTATGATGTTTTCATTGAAACATTACAGCGTAGATAATTTCGTAAGTTTCTTCATCTATCCTGTCAAAAGAGTTAAGATATTATTAAGAGTTAAGTCTTTATTATTATTATTATTATTATTTCATCATCATTCGATTTCTGCTATGGACACACCACCTACCAAGTCTGCGGAAAGACCTAAGGCAGGTCGTGGTGTGTTGTTATACATTTCATGTTAATTTTTTTTTTTTTTATCTCCGATGGTCCTAGCGTTACATAGACAAAGTTCTCCTTAGTGTGTGTGCTGTACTTAATAAGACAATTTTCTGTATGTCTCTTAAGCTGGGGTTTCAGGGATTCTTTCAATGTGTTGTTTTGTTCCATTTTTATAATTCCAAGTGCACCTATTACCACTGGTATTATTCTTGTTTTCAATTTCCACATTTTTTTCTATTTCAATTTCCAGGTCTTTGTATTTTGATAGTTTTTCAAATTCTTGGTTGCTATGTTACAATCCGCTGGACAAGCCATATCAATTAGTAGGCAAGTTTTTTTTCTTTCTGGTTTTTGACAATAATGTCCGGCCTATTTGCTTCAATTTTTTCTGTCTGTGTGGATGGTATAATCCCATAGAATGGTGACATCTTCTATTTCTGTAACCGGCGCTGGCCGATGTTCATACCAGTGTTTGCTTACACATTTTCCAAAGTGTTTGCACATTGTCCAGTGTAAATTGCCCCACTCTATCGTGACGATTTTATATTCATTTTGGGGCAAGTATAGAACATCCTGAGATTAGATGGTCTATTGTTTCTTGGTATTTGTCACAGAACCTGCATTTTGGATCCCATTATTATGTATGATTATTATTATTATTATTATTATTATTATTATTATTAAATGGTGTATACTCATTTCTTTCCAGGTCCCAACGAGACCTAAGGATAGAAATGGTATCATGACATTTTCCATTGAGTGACCCCACCCAAAAAATCCCTAATATCACATATATTTTACATAGATACAAGGAATGTGCTACAAGGAACCCCTTTAATGAGTCTATTGGAACCTTTTCCAATCAATCAGAGGGCTCCAATTACAACTGGAATTATTGATATCCTCATGTGCCACATTTTTGAGATTTTGATTTCAAGGTCCTTGTATTCTGATAGATTTTTGGAAATGTACAAAGATACATTACAGTCTTCATGGACTGCCATGTCAATAAGGTGGCACATTTTGTTTTTGCCGGTCTCTGATCACAATGTCAGGGCGATTAGCTTTGATTGTTCTGTCTTTGTGCATTGTAAAGTCTCATAAAATTGTTCCAGGTCCTATCTCCGTAACCGGGTCTGGGTGGTGTTCATACCAATTTCTTGCGGTTTCTTTTCCGTAAAAGTTGCAGATTTCCAATGCAGATATTGGCCCACTCTGTTATGCCGGGTTTTATATTCAGTGGGTGCCAGTACAGCGCAACCTGATACAAGATGATCACTTGTTTCTGGATATTTAGTACACAATCTGCATTTTGGGCTAACACAATTTTTCAGTATGTGTTCTTGGTTATTGCTAGTTAGCAAGCATTGGTCTTGTGCAGCAAGAATAAAACCTTCGGTTCCCGCTTTTAACCCGCTTTTTTTCCCGCTACGTTGCCCACTGATGGATACGGGGTTTGTTTACATTCGCTTGTTTGGTACGGGCAGAATATTGACCGTGAAGAGGTTTATCGTTTTAGATTGTTTTGGTTTTTGCCGCTGTAGTAGATATATTATATTTTACTTGCAACTCTTCACCCATTTGAAATTCCATTTTGGACATATTGGCTTCCTTTATTACTGACTAAAGTTTCTTACTTCTTTCATGTTCTTTGACGCATATCATCATCCAGTGTTCATTAGTTTCCAGGTCTCTTTGAAAGCCGATTGTTATAATATTGTACGACAGTTCTAGTTGAATTAATCCTCTGCCTTCTCCGGATTTAGGCACAGAGAGACGATCAACATCAGCCTTGGGATGATGCATGCTTTTGGCTTCCATTCGCTTAATGTCAGCTATTGTCCAGTTAAGGATGTTGAAATTGTATTGCACCTCATGGACAGCCAAAGTGTTTCTGGATGATATTTTGTTTTTTGAATTCAATACTGTATTCAGTACCAGACACACACGCCTGTAGTATTCTTTTCTTACTTTCTCCTTCATTTGGGTCTGCTGTATTCCATCTCCTTCGCTAATTCCTATGTACCTATAGTCTTCTTCTTCTTGTTCCAGTTCCTTAATCTTTGTGACAAAATCTAGAACTATTGAGTGTGTTTCTGTAATTCTCCCTTTCTTGAATGTTACTTTTGCTATTCTGAAATTCATACCTATGTCGTCAGTGAAACATTTTACTGAATTGAGAAGACCCTTCAACTCATTGTCGTCTTTGGAAAAGAGTTTGATATCATCCATGTAGAATAAGTGATTAAATACTTTTTTGTTTACTTTGTATCCATAGCTATTATTGTTTAGTTCATGCGAAAGAGGGATTAAGGACATAACATACAAAACAAAAGGGGTGACAGGGAGTCTCCTTGAAAGAATCCTCGTCGGATAATCAGGCGGTTAGAAGTGACAGTGCCTTTTGGTGTGATTTAGATATAATGTCGTTTTCCACAGTTCCATGCTGTGTTTAAGGAAATTTGCTATCACTGAGGAGACTTTGTACATTTCCAAAGCCTTAAGGATCCAAGAGTGTGGCACACTATCAAATACTTTACGGTAATCTAACCATGCTGTACTGAGATTTCTACCTCTTTTCCTGCAATTTTCCAGGATCATTTTGTTTATCAATAGTTGATCTTTGCAAACATATGAACCTCTCCGACATCCCTTCTGTTCCAAGAAAAGAATGTTGTTTTCATCGAGAAAAGAGAAAGTAAGTCCAGTTCGTCAGGACAGACGTGATCAATTTATATGTAATTATTATTATAATTATAATACTAAAACTTAAATCTTGTATGCATGTATGTATGCATATGTTTTTCCGAGATACAGCTTAAACCATACATAACACCCCACCCCAAACATTTAGAAGCATATTATACCTTGATCTCCTGCCGAGTGCAGTGCAATGTTTCATTAAAATTAGACAAGGGGTTCTTGAGCTATGACCATTTTTTATGTTTTTACGGCATTTTTAATAGGAAATCCAGTATTTGTTTTCAATACACATTCTTATATCAATAAACAAGCACTTGCATATTATATTCCAACTACTATGTGTGTAAGAATATAAAACATGCTTAATATATGACAATAACATTATTAAATAAATTCAAATATACATAACACAACATATATTTATACAATTCACTACACTATATTAGAACATTTTTATGAACAAAGATCTTGGATGGTTGGCTGCTACTAGATATATGAAGACGCTATGTAGGTGTGTCATTGTAAAACGTATCTGTATAGCTAGGAAATTGTGTCACATGACTTGATGGTTAATAAATAAATAGATGCACGTTGGTTTATCGCCGTTACGTATTTTTAAATAAACGTGAGGAAGAAACAAGTATTTATAATAAAAATATAATTATTATTAATTTATTATTGCGTTTGATCTAAGTAATATTGTATAATGTGAGTAATAATAATTATAATAATTGTAGTGCAAATACAGATTATATGCAATTAATAATAAAATTGATAATATTGTTATCTCATCATATTGTATTATGACCTGCTTTTACAAGGAACCCAACAGTTTTATGGGTGGACTAGTTATTATTATTATTATTATTCTATGTGTTCTGTCTCTTCAGGGCGTTGGCGATCATGGCTCTTCACAATTTCTCGTCCGTTGTAGCTCTTAATAATTTTTTTCTTTTCGTTATTGCTCCCAAACTTTGCCTCGCCATCCATTTACTCAAGCTCGCTTGGTAGGTTATGCGTTGTTTTCCTCCCTTCCTTCTTGCCTTCAGTCTGTCCCGTGAGTATCAAATTTTCCAAGCTCTCTTTATCTCATTATGTGCCCTATAAAATTCAACTGTCTCTTCCTGATGTTAAGTATAAGTGTCCTTTATTATTATTATTATTATTATTATTATTATTATTAGAAGAAGAAGAAGAAGAAGAAGAAGAAGAAGAAGAAGAAGAAGAAGAAGAAGAAAAAATATTTTCACATGTGGGTATTTAAATATATATTTTCAATTAATATGTAATACTTATGGTGAATTCAATTTATTAACTGATAGCAACAGAAAAGTTTCCCCATTTTATATCCGATAGAATCCCTATAAAAGTTCTATTCGTCTTTTTATTTAGAACCATTTGTCTCTTACTTCTATCAGAGGACACACGGAATTATATTATGTCTCTAAAATAAGCTTTTTTCTTCTGTATGCCATGTCCCTTTAGAACGTGGGCAATTATAGTTCTCCACACCTTCCTTAGCTCTAAGCAATTTTTGTCTATCTGCTATCATTCTTCTCCTTGTTCTACAAGCCATTTTCACAACTCATTACTCGCTGATTTTCCCTGTCTCCGATTCTTTAATATGTCCTGTGAGTGTCAAATTTTCTAGGCCTTCTTTTCTCATTATGTATCCCAGAATTTTAATCTCACTTTTTGGCGCTACAGAATCACAAACAAAGAACTGTACCAAATACCAGAAACCGCATCACTTGAGGACTTTCAACATTGGCACTGCTAAAATGGATATAACATCTAACTCAAAGAGAAAATAATGACATAATCAAGATATTGACATTCCACACTACTTCAAATTAAGTTTCAAAGGAAATCGTCAAAACTGGAAGGGTGATAACAGCCACTGGGCTTGAGGAAACTATTTTCCTGAAAAATTGATTCCAGAGAAAGATTTTATAAATTTCAACCGACTGTAGTACTATCTGCTCGATCAATGAATGCCGAATGTTTCCTTATAAGGAAATGGTTAATACTACCATTTTTATTGGTTTCGAATAGCTGTAATATTTCAAACGACAGCAGTATAAACTGCTCGGTGAATGAATACTGAATGTTTCCTTATAAGGAAACGGCTAATTCAGGGCGTCCTGAAAGTGTCTTAAGGATTTAAAAATGTCATAACCTGACAGATTTTTCATATTTTTATCTCTTTTTTTGGAGAACCTAGATTAACAATGTTTTACAATTAGACATTTAATTTTTTGAATTTGCTTATCTTTGGGGTTTTTTTTTCGACAATGTTTCAGTCGATGTGTCACCTCAGCCATCTTTTTAACTGAATTTCTAGGGAAACGTTTTACATTTCATTTGAATAACAACAAAAAACCTAATGGGATACGGGACACTTGAAGTAACGTAAAACTAAATAGGAAGATTACAAAAGAGGTGAATGAAGATGTTTGTGTAGATATCACCATTTTCTTATGTACGTGCATGCAAAATTCCTATGAAAAACTGCGAGACTCACATTTCTTTATTGATTTGATTGAATTATCAAATATGTCCGTGTTTAAAAGTTTAGGGCATCGATGAGAACTAAAATGTCACCCCACCCATCGTGGTGATGTTGTGGTGGGGGTGGGTATCGAAAAATATCCTATCTCTAAGGCAGTGATTCCCAAACATTTTTCTCTGGGCCACGTTTACGGAATGAAAATTTACTTACGCCTCACCAAATTTAATGTGATGAAAAATAAATTTAAAAATACAAACCAGAAAGAGGTTTAAAGGAAGATAACCGTGGATTTGAAGTTAGAACATTATCATTGATAACTCTCTCCTCCAATTTGCGGATCCGAGTTACTATGTTCTTAATACTTGATATAATGCAAAAATATCACAATGATAAAATCGGTCAATAATTATTTATAACTATTTATATGGGACCCATGCATTGATTTACAAGTAATCCCTATAATATTTTGAATTTTGAAATGGTACTTATTTTTGACATATGAATTTTTTGAAACTGTTTTTGATTCTAGCCCGCCGCACCTATGAAGCGCGTCGCCACTGTTTGGGAACCACCACTCTAAGGCGTCCTTTGACTCAAAGAAAAAACAGAAAAACTGACTTTGCATTATTTTCTTTTATATTGCTCTTAGCAGTGCCATGTAGGTGGTCGTTAGCAGAAGATCTTTGGTAGACAGTGGGGGAGTCCTACGTAGTTACAGTCATATCTCACTGTAGGGCAAATAAACATGTATGTGTTTTTTTTTTGGAAACTAAGAGAATATTACAGACATTTTCTCAAGTGTTAACCTAAAAGCTATAACGATGATCAAATATCCATTAACGGACAGCAGAAGTTGACGAAGATGTCTGATATTTTGTAAACAGTAATAACCCATCATTTCTGAAGATGCCTAAAAGAAACACTCTGCTATCATAAGAATAAAGATGTTAGATATGACTCAGAATGAATGACTGGAGATTCTTTTCTTTTGTGAAATAAACGAAAAATTTGAATATTCTGCTTTGCGGGTTGCCACAGGAAATTGAATACAGCCGAAATCGTTGGCCGATATTCTAACGGAAGCGTTTGTTTTTTAAAGAGAGGGACAGACAGTGAGATATAGAATGAGTTGTTGAGTGAATGAGTAATATGTGTGTGTGTGTGTATGGAGAGAGAGAGAGAGAGAGAGAGAGAGAGAGAGAGAGAGAGAGAAAGAGAAAGAGAGGAGGGGAGAGAGATGATGGAAAAGTCATAATCAAATATTCTGATACACGAAAACTTCAAAATTGTGGTGGAAAAGGGTGGACATCTTTGGTATTCTATCCAGGAAATATCCGAATAATCTCGGTTATACAGAAACGGATATTGCCAAAGATTTCAATGTACAACCGAGGGAATCATCAGATATTTCTAATACTGTTCCAATATACTTCCATACTTCCATAAAAAAAAAAAATTAGTAGGAAATTAAATAAATGGTATACGACTGGAACGTGAAAAAGAAAAAGAATTTGTTCTAAGCTGTGAATCGAAAAAATTTGCTTATAGAGTGAAACACAAAATATAAACAATCAGAAAAAAATATCTTTGGTCTTAAAATTTTACAAGAAGTTTACCGATGTCTGCAGCATACCCTATACAGCTGCGAGGCAGTGTAATGGTTAGCAAACTTGTTTCGGTAGAACAGTTACGACTGAGTAGTGAGTTCGATCCTCACTGGATGACCTCTACTTTCGGCCTTGTACCACATCTAAGCTATGCTTGGAAAATCACTACAACTTCGGTGGGGGTTTAAATTTAGCAGGGACCAGGGGAGTATCCCTAAGTTTCATGTCGCCGAAGGTTTGGGTGGGGATAAGACCATCTTACTGGAAAAAAAATCACCACCGGGATATATGGCAAACATAAAGTCGTGCAAAGGATTTTTTTATTTCAAGATTTTTATACATGTCAAGACAAACCCTAATTTTACTAGTCATCTAGTATTTCAACAGAATATATACGATTACAGAGCCCACATCAGCTTGCGCAACACTGCTCACGGATTGAATCCATAGGTTCATGCGCTCTCCTCCACGCACGAATTCCACTATCAGCACGAAAGTACTGGATATAGGACTCATTTAAACAGTAAATATGGCACCAGTCTTCCAAGGTTTAATAGAGCCCAGGCAGGTCGCAGTAGCCGATTCCGTGGTGTAAATAATGGTACCCTTGTTTTTCAATTACTATAAACCCTATGAGTTGACTTACGGTACAAATCTTTGAATGATGGTTGAGTGGCACCAGTGTTGGTTTTGGATGATATTTGATGTAAAGTTACGCCTTTTTAGTGGTTGCCATTCATTTTAGTTTCAGGTAGTCTTGTTCTTACATCATTTATGGGCACACGCGGTTTTCTCGTACGATCACCGAAGTTAAGCAGCGTAGAGCCAGGTCAGTACTTAGATGGGGGACCGCTTGGGAACACCTGGTACTGTAAGCCCCCAAAGTCCAACCCTTACCTCACAGTCGGTGGGGGGGTGTAAACGGTAGTGTCAGAGCTATGCCGCCCGGAACTTCGTTCCTGGTAGGGCCACCCAAGGCGGACAGGTCTGACACACATACCGGCTAACAAGGGCTCTGGTGAAAATCCAAGGAGCGTCTGTATCGGTAACCGGCGGCTTCTGGTCGTTCCTGTTTCTGCGTCTGTGGGAACCCCGCGGCAAGCAAGAACGTTATCCGAGTAGGCCTGGGTACCCTACTTCTGTAATTTATCCCAAGAATCTTCTTCTCATAACAGGAAGAAGCCGGCTCAATCCACCCAGGGTGAATGCCGCATCAGTACAGTACAGTAGTAGTACACGCGGTTTTCACCTGTGGTAAATGTCTTTACTGAATTCACACGTTCTTGGTATGCTGTTACTACTGTTGCGAAAGGAAAACCTAGAGCAGTTGCCACGTCGGAGATAGTGATCTATTTTTCTTGCCACAACAATCATCCAGTCTTTAAACAGCATGGAGTTCTGTGTTCACTAACTTTTATGTTACACACACAATCCGTCTAAGTTCATTTCTACAAGTAAGGTGGAGAGTGGACACATTCAGTGTATTATTTTTCTCTAACTTTCTAACACTTCAGTATGTTTGTTTGTGTGTGTATGTGTGTGTGCGTGTGTGCGCGAGCGCGCGCGTGCGTGTGTGCGCGAGCGCGCGCGCGCGCGCGTGTGTGTGTTTATGTATGGGTGTGGGCGTGGCCGAATGCTTAAAATGTTCGCTTTCTGGCAATGAGGTCCAGGTTCGAATCTAACCATGGTTGACTTGTTAAGGAGGTGACCTTGATTATATCGACCTGGGGAGGCGATTCCAGACCGCGGCAAATGCTTTGGAAAGTGCCTGAACATCATAATACGGGTTAATCCAAACTTTGTAAGTGAAATCGGGTAGACAGAACCGTTCGAAAGATGTCGATGGTTGAGCTAGCACGAAGTCACAAGCCATCGTTATTGAGGGTTTGAGCGTGCTAGCCTTATTAAAAATTTTAAACCTTCTCAAGTCTTTTTGACAGTCGAATGAATCAAAGTATGTGAACATTTTGTTGAAAATAATTATAATGGATAAAGTAACTATAAACAATTTTTTTGCTATCTTCTGCCAGCCACAATGATGGAGAAAGCATTACCTCGAACCATCGCCAGTTAGACACGCTGCAAGAGACACATCGTTTTGCGTAGGCTCATCCCTTAATCGAGACGCAAATATGCCAATCCTCTGAAGGAACGCCATCGAACGAGGCCCAATAACCTAACCCCAGAAGTCTCCACTACTACAGGAGTAAAAAAAATCTATCAGCAAGAGAAGAATATTTAACTTTCTTTTTTATCTCTGCGTCTCCTTTTCACCTCAAAAATTTCTTTTAAGAAAGATGAAATGTTGAAAGAACCTGGACGCAAATTTACCGCATATGATTTAGTGATCAAAGCACTTTCTATACACTTTCGACTTAGCAAATTGCTTTCTCTTTTAATTAAAGTGGCACATTTAAATCTATCAAAATTTGGCACAAAGCCGATTTTAAGTTGGAAGTCCCACATATACACAGGACTAGCCGAAAATAATCCAGCCACATTATTACTTCTCCTTTTGGAATCAAGTGACAAAGACATAAACTTGACCCCTACCGAAAGACGTTGATGCTTGATGCGGCTCCCCTGAAATTGAACTTCATTTTGCGCCTCAAAGACAAAAGGCCTAGAGAGCTAAATATAAAGGTAGATATGTCGATCGATATTTACATAATCTCGTCATGTTTGACGAATACGAGGCTAATTTGTATAAATTAAATACAAACCAACAGCTTTACAATACTGAACCTGCAGTGTAACTATAAAATATGTTTGCGCGCAACAGGAATACGTCGACGTGGTGTAATGTTTAGCAAGTTTGTCACGCTAGGTTGTGACTGAGTAGTGAGTTCGATCCTCTCTGGGGGCTCCATACTTGCGGCCTTGTTCTACATCTAAGCTACTCTTAGTTAATCTCTATTTATTAGCAACAGATATCGTGGTGTTTTTTTTTTTAGGTCGTATGTAGATTTGTGCCACTCAACATACAGTGCAAGATTTTTCTACAGGATCAAGATCTCTTCAAACAGGCTAGAAATTTTATCTTATATATTTTTGTGAATGCATGGCTGGTCACTCGTATCCGAGGATGCCCGTCTACTAGAGCGGATAGCTAATCCCTGTTTCAGATGCCTACTCAGGCACATTTGCGTTTCTTCAACACCCACAGAGCTCACCTCTGGTTTATACTGCAACTATGCTGAGCAGACCTTAGTTACAGTTTCTGAGAGAGACAGCGTTATCTAACGTGATCAACAGTCTGAACAAGGCCAGCACGCTCAAACCCTCGGTCACGATGACATCGTGCTAGCACAACCACCGACGGCTCCTTAAGGGTCCGTTCATCTAATTTCACTCACGAGGTTTGGGGCAATCCGTGGTATTGTTTTCAGCTACTTTCTAAAGGTGCTGCACGCTGAGATCGTCTCTCCCAGACCGATAACATCAAAAAGTCACCTTCCTGACAAATCGACCATGGATCTCATGGTCAGAAAGGGAACGTTCTAACCACTCGAATCCATTACATTCACTTACGTGCTAAGACCCTTGGGAAAGGTATGAATCCTCTTCTTCTCCCTCCAGCTATGGGTAAAATAGCAGGACAGACTGGGTTCTATAGCCTTGGGTGGCAACTGGTCCAGAAGGACAACTCTGAATTCAAAACCTGCTGAGGGTCGTTTGGGAACCTTGTGGTACGTAGTGCACCAGGTCTCTGTATTCAGCCCTTCAAAAGTGTGGATAGTCCTGCACGAAACCTTCACTACTATAATCAAATCTCATGTGCCGTTGTCGGGCTGTCGGTTTCCTGGAAACTGATCTGCTTGATCCTCATACGTCGAATTCGACGGAAGAGTCGACTATATATATATATATATACATATATATATATATATATATATATATATATATATATATATATATATATATATATATATATATATATATATCGTGTACACTTGAAACAAACGTATTTTTCACCCAATAAATAACATAGCCAAACTTTATCATATTAAATCATACGTAGATTTTGCTGGGAAGCGTCTTGGCAGAGGGCGGTAAATGCGACAATGAGCTCCGTAGAGGTATTGGGATAGCCAAGGACACATTCCAAAAGCTGGACAGAGTATTGCTAGACAGGAGGATTTCTTTGGTAACGAAGAAAAGAATACTGAGCTGTTACGTGACATTTTTCCCTCTTTACGGCAGTGAATGATTTTGACTTTCTCAAAGATGAAGAAGATACTCTAGACGATGGAGATTTGGTTCTACAGAAGGATGATAAGGATATCATGTGAGCAACGATGATGTCTTAGAGAGGTTGCAAACAAGGAGGAGGCTTATACTTTACATCAGGAAGAGGCAACTGAAGTTTCTGGGACACATAATGAGGAAGGAGGGCCTGGAGAATCTGACACTCACGGGTCGAATAGTGGGAAAGAGAGACAAGATAAAGCAGCGCGTGACATACCTGGCGAGCTTGAGCAGGTGGATGACTGAACGTGGTCTGGGGGAGGAAGCAGAGGGATGAAAATTGCTGAGAGGTGCAAGGGATAGAGGGAGGTGGAGAGACATGATCGCCTACGTCCCGAAAGGACATGGCACATAAAAAGAAAGAAAGTTCTGTTATAGATTTGACAAAAGACCTACATTCGAATTCCAATTATGCTTATAAGGACAATAAATACGTGATAATACAATGAGGCGGGCTTTCTATCAAGACAGTTGTAAAGCAAGCTTGGCAACTTTCCCGCCCAATGAATATTTCCGCTTTACAGTCGAGGGATGATCCGCCATTCAATAAAACACTACGCATGCGCAATTTGAAACATTTTGATGTAAATCCAAATCACCGGTGTACTTTATACAATAGCTTTCTTTGACTGGCCGTCGTTAATATCTGCCTTGTCATATGATAATTTTCATTATTGCAAATCTTTTAACTTTTTTCTTTATCATTTATTTAAAAGAAAACCATTCACTTGATTTATAAACTGGTTATCCTTGACCAGAACAATACAATTAGTTGATATACCATCATGCTTTTTCTTAACTCACTGAAAGCTCAGGCTATGTAACAAAAAATAAAAAAATAAAAATAAAAGACTGTTGGGTCAATATGATCCCCATTCATATTTCTCTTGGGACGAAAGCTTACCGGATGTTGAAATAAAGTATAAAGTTTTGCTCTTAATTTATACACTTACTCATAAAAAATCAATCATAAATCCATAATATATATATTTAAAAATAGCGATTAAATTGCTCAGATTTAAGAGGAAAAACACAGAAATAGCAGATCATGTTGTCAACGCATCTTTCCTGTTCGGCCATATTCGTAACGCTTCACGTGCTTTTCCGAAGCAAGCTCGCTGTTATATTGATTCTAATTTTTATTAGATGAAGCATAATATCAACTATTATTAATTTTTTAACAGTATGTATTTCAATTGAATTTTAGTTGTTTTCTTGCTTGGAGATTATTCTTTGTAATTCGTGCTGTTTCTAATAGCCTCATACTAATGGCTGAAGTTTTCTTCATCTTCTTCTTCTTCTTGTATGTGAAATGTACCTTCAGGACGTTGCCACAATTTTCCTGTACTTTGTAGATCTTAGTAAATTTTTTTTTCTGTCTCCTAAAACTTGTTCTGCCATTTACACGAGATCGTTAGGTAGGTTATACGCTGATTTCCTCTGTCTCTCTTGCCTTTGATATGCCCCGTGAGTGTCAAATTTTCCAAGCCCTCTTTCTTCATTATGTGCCCTAGAAATTTTAACTGTCTCTTTCTGATGTTAAGTATAAGTGTTCTTTTTGTTGCCATTGCCTCTATAACTTCGTCATTGCTCACGCGTTCTATCCATAGCATCTTTCTTTGGAACCACATTTATGTTGCTTCAAGTCTCTTCAACATCTGTGAGGAGATTGTCCTGCATTCACTGCCATATAGGAGGACTGATATTACATAACAGTTTAATACACTTTTCTTTGTTTCTAATGAAATTTTACTGTTTCCTGATACTTTGTTTAGTTTTTGGAAGGCATCTTTCGTTATCCCAGTGTACCTTCGGATTTCAATGTCGAACTTTCCACCCTCTATTAAAACGCTTCCCAGATATTTAAATTGTTATACTTGATTATGATATATCCAATTTGTAATTTGCGTGTTCAGCTGTTCCTTTTTCTGACAATCTTCTTGTGATTGATGTTTAGTTCGTTCCGTTTTTACCTTCCGTAGGATTTCCTATAGTTTTCATTCTGTATCTGCTATCAGCACTGTGTCATCTACATATCTGCATATGTTGTTAACATTGTGGCCACCAATAACGAATCCTGGCAGGACTTCTAATTCTTTAAGAATCACCTTACTGTATAGGTTGAATAAGTCCGGTGAGACGACTCATCCTTGTCTTACACACCTTTCTATTTCTGTATATTTACTGAATTCATTTTCTATCCGTTTGTTGTTTTTGTTTAAAAAAGAAAAAAGAAGAAAAAAACAAAGACTTGGGGGTGGATAGTAAAGGGAAAAAGTTACTTAGTACTCCGAAGGATCGGAAGTTGTGGACAGCCATGATACCAACGTTCTGATGAGACACGGAACATTAAAGAAGAAGAAGAAAAAGGAAAGAAAAATCAAATCGCGCGCGCTCTCGAACCTACACGTCTGTGCGCATCGACATATAAGCACTCGTTAATAATTGTGTCAGGATGGATAGAAAAAAAGTCCATTATGGATAATCCGATTATTTACATTATTCGGACTGTTATCCTAATCTTCATTGCGATATTCACAACGTTTCGGTCGTTGTACGCTCCGGCCTTCTTCAGGTGATTGGAATTTCGAACCGAATCCTTTATTTCGTTCACCGGGGTAGATTGTTCACATGTCCCAGTAGATAAAGGCGTTGGTTAGATTCGTTGACTAGACCCAAAGAGTTGTGAGTTCAGTACCAGGCTATAGCAGTGGTGAACCAATAACTTGGAGAGTTGAGTTAAAGGGAAATAACTGAGACATCCAGAAGAGGCATAGCACATGGAACTAGAATAAACTACCCCGGTGGACGAAGTAATAATAATGAAAATGTTTTAAATAATCATAATACCTCATCTTAAAGTTATAGACAGAAATAAACCCGAAACGTTATTTTGGACGGGAATACAATATATTTGCTGGTATAACTCAAGGAACTAATGTGACTGCTGAATACGAATCAGGAAATTGACAGTTACAAAGCAAATGAAGAAGCAAAAATATCTGAAGTAATAAGTAGTGAATAAGTAGCCAGCCGATTTGTCAACCTTGTAGCAAATATTTAGTGTCGTAACAGAAAAGAACTCCAAATAAGCCGTCAACAAAACAAGAAGAAATAAACCTTTAAGTGCATCAGAGAGAGGTATACGCACACACATCCACATAAACACACACACACACACATATATTTTTTTTATTGAAATTGGAGTGAATCTAGCTAGTGAAACTAGATCAGAGCGTTCTGTTTACTGATGTGGAAATCTGACCTCGCCTTTGGAATTGGGTCGTTGAAAAAACAATGGAAATAATCTAAATAAATTTTGTCGGTTAAAAATTAAAATAGAGCTTACTCAGGCTATCAGAACTTTGAAACTCACATGACTTTAGGTTGGAAACGGCACTCATGATAATTGCGTGCCGGACCAAGGGTCGATTTATGATCAAAGAGATGATCTATATAAACGCATAGTTAGACCGGAGAGGCAGACAGTCGAGCGAGACGGTCGAGCGAGACGGAAGAGGCCAGACGGAAAAGAGAGAGAGAGAGAGAGAGAGAGAGAGAGAGAGAGAGAGAGAGAGAGATTTGCTGGAGAATTAGAGAAGGAAGACTGCCCCCTGTTCTGAGAAGTCTGTATGAGACTGGACTAGTAGTCATAAACCTACCCCAGGCGATTCAATACGCATTTATCACACACAAACCCTCTCTCTGTTGGGAATTCGCTGGATGCATTGTGCCTTTTTCTTTTCTCATTTATGTTAAATGTTTTTATTCTCCCTGTAACCTCTGTTCTGATGTTATCTTCTTATATAAAAGACGTCAATATTTCCCTCCATTGTTGTCTGGCTTCTGCAGATATTATTTCTTGTTTTATTTTGCCACATTCTAAACTTCCTACCGCTAACTTTCACAGCCGTGTCCACACCCCCAGTCGAGCGTGAACGTATGGACAACACCCCGCTTACTGGATCTAAAAACTAACACAGCGTGGGCAGCAAGCAGAACTTGACCAGTTGACCGGTCGAAATAATCTACGGGTACCCTGAGTACCCGTAGATTATTTCGACCGGTATTTCGAGCGTACGGCCAGTTACCCCTAAGTTCGGTTCGGACCGAGTGGACACCTCAACCCAAAGAGGAAGACGCTGGAGGTTGAGGGTCTGGGGACGAAGTGGTAGATTAGAATAAATGTACAAATAGGCTTTTTTTGCCGGTCCTGTTAAAATAGACAACCATGCTTTTAACCTTATTTTATCGGTCTCTGATTTAAAACACAGATTTAACACAGAAATTTATTTATGTTCACCATCATGTTTATAGAGCCTTGATATCTCCAGCGTAGTGGTTGTGTGTGCTGTGTAGGCAGGACTTGAACAACATAGATTCTGTGGTCTGTGACTGTTGTCTTTTTGCCAATGTACCTGAAGTTTGTTGGCAAGAAAACCATACCCAAGGGCATGATTTTAATTTGCAAAGACTGTTATGCCTGAAGAACATAAAATATTCAAAGACGTCTATATTTCTTATAATAATTGACGATGAATAAATGATTTTAACTTGTTTTAATAATTGATGGTGAAAATAAACTTCTCTATTAAATCTGTGTGTTGTTATTTTTAACATTACCTGCCTTCATAATAATAAAAATATTTACCGGCAAAATAGCCTGGGGTGGGGGGTCTATTTTACCGAGACCGGTAAAATAAGCTTAAAAGCATATTTGAAAATTTTACCGGGACTGGTAAAATAGTCTCTTCCAATAAGTTGTCTGTGTTGAAGAATTTCATTGGCCAATGACAGAACGGTCGGGGCAGTGTTAACCTACCGTTAGCCTGTTCAACTGTCGACTCTCTGCCTCGAGCAGAGAGGAACCCGGATGAGGCTTTGCCGAAGGGCAAAATTTCGTTCGGGGAGGTAGACAGATCCCGGAATATTTTTGGTTGAGCCTACGGGCTCGCAGAAACCCACGTTATACTCGGCCTTGTGCCACATACATTCTTCGTGGGGAAACTGTTGAATATTGGGAGAACGGTCGGAACACTTAAAAAAAAAACCTACCAAAGCTGAAAACCCGCTAAATAAGTATATTTACGCCATTTCCCCACTGAGACGGGATTGTGGCACAAGATCGGATTTAATGTGGGGAAACCCGAGCGCGTACTACCGATCCTCTCCCATCTCTAATGCAATGAGGAGGGTACAGCTGCAGGCAGCTATTCCCCGGGACCGGACACCTCTCAATATTTTGTTTTTTTCTCAAATGCATCTCTGTCGCCAGACAGAGACACAACTGAGAGATGATAATCCTACCGTTATGTGCCAGGTAAGTAAGTAGGCATTTACAATTGTCTCTCCACTGAAACGAGATGTGACGTAAGGTCGAGTTTAATGCGGAGAACCCGATCAAGAATACGTAGCCTGTGACCACCAAGATGAGAGCTTGTACTTATTCAAGTACTAGCTCTCATCTCGGTGGTCACAAGCCGGTTTACTTGACGGAAAAAAACTGTTAATGAAGCAAGGAAAACATCACTTCAGCGTATTCGAAGATCGAAGAAAGTTATATATATATATATGCGCTATATATATGCATATTTGGCTAAGATACAAAGACAAGCTGAAAAGCAACTTGTCAGCAGTCAATATACCACATAACACCCTTGAGCGCTTAGGTTTGGAGCTGGTAGAATGGAGATCAACGTGTTTTAGTGGACTCAGCAATTTTCAGTCTGCTTGTCTGAATCATCTTCAAGAAAGGAGAGCAAGATCTAAAAGGTCAGCCAATCTAACAATGATCTCATTTCACAATCCTCACACTTGCTCCATATGTGGCCTCCTTTGTAAATCACTAGCGGGCCCAATTGCCACTTAAGATTATCGCACAAACTTTCATAACTGAATCAATAAGCTGTCAGATCCTCATACGTGGAAACCGACGGAGAGACCATTATATATATATATATATATATATATATATATATATATATATATATATATATATATATATATATATATGTGCGCTATGTATATATATGTGCGCTATATATATGTATATATATATATATGAAGAAATTTTGAAAAAACAAACAAAAATCCTTAAATGTAGTTAAAATGAAAGAAATGTCGACGTCCGACGTTTGGGTTTAATAAACCTTTTTCAAGACAATATTCATCAAAATACAATTCAGTTCAATATGACAAATACGATGGACATAAAAACACAAGTCTTATTCAGAACAGATAACTGAAAATTTTTAAAATGATCAGCCTTCCGTCTAACATAGTCACGCCGTCGTCACATGAATATTGTCTTGAATATTTATAATTGATATAATAATATATAATAATTGATGAATATTGTCTTGAAAAAGGTTTATTAAACCGAAACGTCGGACGTCGACATTTCTTTCATTTTAACTACATTTAAGGATTTTTGTTTGTTTTTTCAAAATTTCTTCATTCTGTCGGATTTATATCCATTTACATTTGCTTTTATATATATATATATATATATATATATATATATATATATATATATATATAGAGAGAGAGAGAGAGAGAGAGAGAGAGAGCGCACACTGAGCGGTGGTGGTAATAAAACAGTGTTCAATGTAAAATACCTAAAATTAAAATTCATACTAATAATAAATATACATTTAGTTTCTGTCCGTTTGTTACAAATAAGAGATTCAATACATGAAACTAAGTTCTAATAAACTGTGACTAACAAAATGCATAGCATTTTTATTAATATAAATATCTCTCTACCTGTCTATCTATATATCTATCTCAGGCCTTTCATTACCTATCCTCTCTCTCTCTCTCTCTCTCTCTATCTATCTATCTATCTTAGTCCTTTCATTATCTCTCTATATCTCTCTCATTATCTCAGTTCTTTCATTATCTCTCTCTCACGCTATCTATCTATCTATCTATCTATCTATCTATCTATCTATCTATCTATCTACTCTGTATCAGTCCTTTCATTATCTATCTATCTATCTATCTTAGTCTTTTCATTACCTATCTATCTATCTATCTATTGAAAGACAGGGAACGTGAACGGACTTTTTTTCCTTATACAACTGCAACGAGATAAACAATATCAACATATATCTTTAAATGGAAATTTTGAGTATTTTTAAGCGTCTGTTCAATCTTCTGTAATCACAGTCCTAAATTAGACTTTGTCGATTTAAAAATCAGCGAAATTGAATCGAATTTTGTGTGTGTGTGAGAATAAATGGAGGTCTCTACCATTTTGACTTTCTGTTGTGTTTACATTATTGTCGCTAATTATCCTTTCTTGCAAAACGCTAAACACCTACCGCCCAAAAACGAACTCATGTTATGAAGTCCAATCTTAAACGTATTGTTCTTATTATCTTATTTTGATTACCTGATGCTAACTTGCTGTTGCTTTTAGTGGGCTTTACCCTCTTTCGTAGCAGCTTTTCCTTTTAAGATATTTCTGAAGCCTTGCCCGTGTTTCGTTTTTTTTCTATTAATGGCTTCCATATCGTATTAAAGAATCTGCGTATACGATAGGCTATGATGGCCTTCTCATAAAGTTTTGCATATGGAAACCATGAATTAATAAGCAGAAACAAGAGGAAGTTTACAGCAACAGCAAGGAAAGAAAGAGAAACCGCACGAGGAACAAAAAGTCTGTATGTGAATAGCGAGCGAGTTGAATGAATACGCAAAAATAGAAAGTGGAATGCGACATGGATGCGTTCTTTTTACCAGATTTATTCAACCTGTAGACTATCCTGTAGCGGACCGTGAGTTTACGTGTTGTTAAATTAGGAACATGTGTGTTTATTCCTGCTAGAAGAAGGTCCAACTATAAGAACATGGCGGACTCAGAGATTGAATCCACCATAAAGAAGTGTAAAGAAAACCAACAAGACCGACATATAGATACAAACAAGTATATGTATTAAACAAGAAAATTTACAATAGACACAGACATTAACATTTGTGTTTGTGTGTGAACGTAAAGAGTTTGTATTTTGGTGAATGTTCGTACGTACGTGTATGTGTGTTTTAATGTTCATGGTGTCTCTCACAAATGGGAAGACGCAATCTTCTGCGAGAGCTTACATCGTAGATGTGTTCGCTGAAAATGAAGAAATGAAAAAGAGAACGAGGCAAGAAATCGCCCAGTATTTATAGTGTATGGAGAGTGTCCCCTAGTGAACAGTTTAGACAATTAAGGAGGAGTTAACTCCGACAATCCTAAGAGAACTAGAAGACCTAACAGGATTTTTTATTTTTTAAATATTGTTTAATCGATTCAACCCAAGTAAAGACACAAGAGGTTACTGGGTGTGGAAGAATTAAGAACAGAAACATTACTAATGAACGGGAACAAATGAAAAGTAATCAGGAGGAGAATAGATAGCGATTGACATTGCATTTAAAGTTTTGGAGATTAAAGTTGGTCGGAAGGGAGTTCCACAAGTGAGAAGTTCTAGAAAAGAAACTGTTAGCATAGAATTTACGGCTACATCTAGCCAGCTCAACTGTAAATTGATGTGATCTCGGCGTTAATCTCGTACTGCGCTTAAATTAAAAAAGTCTCGGCAGCACAGCGAAGAGTTCATCCGAACATGGAAGTATTTATAGAAAAGACACAGGCAGGCAACCTTACGGCGGTGGGAAAGTGACTGAAACCGAGCTGCCAGATCAGAACCGATAATATTGCTAATTCTTAATTGGATTTTTATAGCCGGGTGTAATCTTAAAAACATAAAACACTTAGTTGACACCGCGTTAATGGCGAACCTAGAAAAGAAAGCGAAAGTACTATTAGACAAAGTAGGAAATAAAATCAAGAAGAGAGGACTATCTATTAACTGCAGTCAGACAGAATGCATGACTGAGGGCAAAAGAGACATCTCAATGTCTGCTACATTTGGGGGACATGGAAATTAAATCGATACAGAAATGTATCTATCTTGTGGAGAAACAGACGATGGAAAATGAGGAATGTTAAATGGTAAAATGATTGCAAAAAAAAAAATAGGAAGTTGTGGAGAGCCATGATCGTTCACGCCTTGAAAGTACTTGGCGCATAAACGAAAATGTTTAGTCTGGCACAAGATCTGGCATGAGGTAAACAGTGAAGGTCAAGGTCATTCCACAGCAGAGTTAATCTACAATTATGCCTCTGCCCAATTTCCTGTCCTTTGTAGCTCTTAATAAATTTTAGCTTTTTGTTATTTCTCCTAAACCTTGTTCCGCCATACATTTAGTCAAACTCACTAAGTAGGTTATGCATTGTTCTTCTCTGTCCCTCTTGCCTTCAATCTGTCCTGTGAGTATCAGATTTTCCAAGCTCTTTCCTCATCATATACCCTAGAAACTTCAGATGTATCTTCCTGATAATAAATATGTGTCATTTCTTTCAATTTTCTCTAAAATCGTCATTGTTCACGGGTTCAGTTCATGATATTCTCAGCATCCTTCTGTAGAACCACATTTCTGTTGTTTCAAGTCTCTTCATCTGTGAGGATTTTGTCCAGCATTCACAACCATATAGGAGAGCTGATATTACGTAACAGTTTAGTACTCTGTTTTTTTGTTGTTTCTAACGAATTTTTTGTGTTGCTTAACACTCTGCTTAACTTTTGGAATGCATCTTTGTCTATTCCAATGCGCCTTCGTATTTCAGTGTTTCACTTTCCGTCCTCCGTTAAAATACTTCACAGATAATTAAATTATTCTACTTGTTTTATTTTGGTATCTTGAATTTGTAATTTGCATAAATGCTTGAAATACTAAAAACAGTTTTAAAAAGATTCACTACTAGAGAAGTCTACCAGTCTTCCTTGTTTTGAATATTGCTGCCATATCTGGTCTGATGCTCTTGTTATATATTAAAAGATTCTTGATAAAATCCAAAATAGAATCTGCAATGTTATTGGTCCTGACCTGGCATCTCAGTCTCAGTCAGTTTCTCACTGTCGTAATAGCTCAGTCACATTTCTAACTGCCCTGTAGCTTTTCTATAAATAATGTCATGGTAATTGTTCTGATGAACTTTCTTCTTTGGTAGAAGACTTAATCAATTCTAGCGCAGTACTAGATTGACAGCAAGGTGCCATCATTTTGCAGTTGAAATGGAAAGATATAACTTTAAGTTCCATGCCAACAGTTTTTTCTGTCGCGCTTCTCGCTTGTGGGACTCTCTTCCAGCTTATTGTTTTCCAGTCAACTTTGATCTTTAAAAATGTAAATGCAATGTCAATCGTTATCTTCCGTCTTCTAAATTATTGTTCTTTTATTGTTCTCTCTCCTTAATAGTATTTCTCCTATTCTCTAACACTAAGTAACCCCTTGTTTCTTAGTGGCGTTCTTGCCATATTTGCGTGAAATGATTTATATATATATATATATATGTAATATCAAATCCGTAAGTGTTAAGGATAATCCGAGTAACTCTTTTTAATATAAAATATTAAAAAGATACATTCGTGAAGAGAGTTCAATGTATTATATACAGAGCAATATGATATACATCAATGGAAAAAACTTAACACATCATCGAAGAATTCGGTAATAAATTTATTTCGACATATAAATTTTTAATATCTGCCTCATCAGACCGAAATAACAAAATGGTTTAAATTTATCCAGACAATATATTAAAATTATTTAAAATTAAATCACAAGAGAGCAGGAAGTAAATGTCTAAATTACTTGACATAGAAAAATTTTGCTGGGTATTTAGATTTTGAGATTCACTCTTAATAGTCAAGTATTTGAGATCTGATAATTATTCACAGTGTTAATAGTTAAGTTGGAGTTGAAATTATTCGAGGTGTTAATAGTTGAAGGGCACGATAGAGTAATAGGTGGCGGCTCGGATTGAGGAATCGGAAAACCGAGTTCGAATTCTAGTCGAGTTTATTACATTCACTTACGTGAATGGTATGAATCAAACTCTTCTCCCCCTCAGCTATGGATCAATAGTAGGACAGACTGGGTCCGATAGCCTTGTGTGGCAACCAGTCTAGGAGAAGAAAACTTCTGAATTCAAAAAACTGTATGCAGCTAAGGAAAGGATCGTTCGCATTGACTCGATGATCCCAACTACAGTCGACCAATTCTTTAATAAAGTGTTTAAGATTTGAACATGATTCTCGGTGTTAGCAAGTGTGAGAAATCTCAACATGATTCTCTCTTAATAATCATGCGAGATCTAAACGTGACTCACTGTTAATAGGCAAGTGTTTAAGATCTGATCAGGATTTAGTGCTAATATTCAAGCGTTTCATATGTGAACATAACTGACAGTGTAAATAGTCAAGTGCTTGAGATCTAAACATGATTCACGATGCTAACAGTTAAGTATTTGTGATCCGAGAGTTAATAGTCAATTGTTGAACCCATTTGAACACGATTCACTGTGTTAATAGTCAAGTTTATGAGATCTGAACATGAATTGTATATTAATAGTCAAGTGATTCAAATTTGAAAATTATCAGTGTTAATAGTGAAGGGTTTGAGATCTGAACATGACTCACGCAGTTAATAGTCAAATGTGCTAGAACTGAATATCATTCATTGTTAATAGTCACGTGTTTGGAATCAGAATAGTATTCATTGTAATTCACATTTAATAGAAATATTCATGTACTCTGAACATGATTCACTGTTAATAAGAAAGTGTTTCAGATCAGAAAATGGCCAGTGATAATAGTGAATTGTTCTGAACATGATTCACAGACAGCTGTTCTAGATCGGAATATATATCACTGTTAATAGTCACATGTTTCACGGTGGTAATAGTCAAGTCTTTCAGATCTGAACACGACTAACGGTAAATAATCAAGTGTTTGTGATCTGAACATGATTCACGGTGTTAATAGTTAATTGCTTGTGATCTGAACATGTTTACGGGTGTTAATAGTCTAGTTTTTGAGGTCTGAACATGATTGACTGTTAATAGAAAATTACCTGTGTTAATAATCAAGTGTCCACAACATGATTCATGGTGTTAAAATTCAAGTGTTAATCACTGTTCTACATCTGAACATCATTCAATGTTAACAGTCACGTTTGAGATCATGATTCACTATAAATAGTCACATGTTTGAAATCAGAACAATATTCAATGTAAATATTCAAATGTTTGAGATCTGAGCATGATCCGCGGCGTCAATAGTCAAATATTTATCACTAACGTGATTCACCCTTAACAGTTTTGGAGACCTGAAAATAATTCACTGTTTTAAAAGTCAAGCGTTTGCGATCTGAACAGTATCTACGGTGTTAATAGTGAGGTGTTTGATATCCGAACATGATTAAGTGTTAATCGTCAATTATGTGAGTTCTGAACAGGATTCACTGTTAATAGTTTAGCATTTGAGATCTGAACAGGATTCATGTTGTTAATAGTCAACTGTCTGAGATTTTATAATGTTTTCATTGCTAGTAGTTAAGTGTTTCAGATATAAACATGAATCATGGTGTTAATAGTTAATTATTTGAGATTTCATCCTAATTCACTGCTAATAGACAAGTTTTTAAGATCTGAAAATGATTAAATGTTAAAGGTCAAGCATTTAAGATCTAAACAGGGATCCCTGTTAAAAATCAAATGCTTATGATCTGAATTTGATCACGGCGTGAAAATCAGATGCACACAGTCAAGTTTTTAAGATCTGAAAATGATTCATTGTTAATAGTTTTGAGAATTTTTTTATTTGCAAAATTTTAGAATATTGAAATTATATATATCGAAGACATTTCAATAACTTCAGTGAAGAAATATTGAATGTATTGAGATGTGGAACGATACGCCTCTGATAACAAAGTAGACGATGGTTTTTCATTGCCGCCTTTTTATGGGGTTGGAGGCGCGAGACGGTGCCTCCCTTTGATCGGGAGAGATTTTCCTCAGTCAGAGATTTTTCCTTGGTTGATTAAGACGCTTTGTATTTTGGCTCCGGGGTCAACTCATTTAGTTTTGCCACGTAAAGTAATGTGTTATCTCGAATATTAGACTTACAGTCTTAATAGAGTTAATATTTATTTAACTTTAAATGCTACATATCTGGTTTTATTTAGGGAGAAGAAGAAGGGAAGGAGAATTTTCGCATTGAATGACTTTGAAGAAAAGATTTTATTAGCTTCTGTAGAATTCCGTAGCTGAGGTTTGTTTGAATTTGAGAAACTTTGAAGAAAAGATTTTTTATTTTGCTTCGGTAGAATTCTGAAGCTAAAAGAAGTAATTTAATTCCCAAGAAGAGGATTTATTGCATTTGATTTGCTTGTTGACTCGGAGAGTCAACGTTTGTTTTTTGTGGCAGAGTCGTTCGAGGCGGAAATTCGGTCCCAATTCTCATTCTCTACTTTAAAGCCATATTTTAAAATATTTTCCAAGATATTCATCTTGGCATCAGATTTTATTAGCCTAGGTTAGGCGTTGCGTTTTTCTCCCTTTCAGCTCTAAAAAAATTGAAAAAGAATTGTGAAGAAAAGATAAAAGTATCTGAAGAAATTGATTTTTAAGAAAAGATTTTAAGACAAGTTTTTCATTGTAAAAGAAAAGGTTGAAAAAAGAAAAGATGTTTAAGTTGTCAGTTTAAAGAATGGTACATTCTATATAGACTGAGAAAATTATTGATGTAAGTAAATCCCTTTGTTTATTATGTTTTGTTACTAAATAGCATATGGAACAATATGCATGGAAATTTTGTTTTATTGAAATAAATATTTTATCTGTGAACACTATATATTGGTTTTTTATCTACTAAATTTAAGATAGCATGCTTCTTTGAGTGGTTTTGTTTTACTCTCCTATGAAGAAGCCGATAGCAGAATCGGCAGTATAGTCCTGCGTCTTAATATATTTATTTATAATTTAAATATATTAATTTAAGATCGTACACGAGTAAAACTTGAATTTAATTGAGAATCAATTTTTTTATTTAAATTTGGGTTTAAACTAATAATTTTTCTTCATAGTCAAATGTTAGGGAAGTGAACATGATTCACAGTGTTAGCATATAAGTGTGTGGGATCTAAACATGATTCCAAGTTAATAGGCAAATGTTTGTGGTCTAAATTGATCCACATGTAATAGAAAAGTGTTAGAAATTTGAACATGTTTCACAGTGTAAACAGATAAGTGTTTGAATTCTGAAGATGATTCACTGTAAATTGAAAATAGTTTGAGGTGTGAACGTGATTCATAGTGTTAATAGTTAAGTGTCTGCGATCTGAACATGATTCAGGGTACCAACAGCGAAGTGGTTGATATCCAAACAGGATTCACAGAAGTGAACATGCTACAGGGTGTCAATAGTCAAGTGTTTGAAACATGAACATGATTAACAGTTACTATTCAAGTGTTTGAAATCTGAACATGATTCATTGTTTCAAGTGATTGAAATCTCAAAATAATCAGTGTTAATAGTTAAGTATTTGATATTTAAGTGTTTGAGATATGAACATGATTCAATGTGTTAATAGTCAAGTGTTCGAAGTTTATAGAACTGAATAATCTTAGGCCTTCCTCAAGTCGCTGCGTAATCGGTAATCTTCTTGGAATTTCAAATAAAAACCTTTATTCTATTCACGGGGTAGATAGTTCACATTCTACTTTTTATGTTTAGGGAATATTTTATAACAGTTATTAACAAGTTTTATTTAATATGGTCTTGCTTATCTGTTTCTTTTACAGGACTAACCAAGGACTGAACTCATAATTTCCAATAAACAGAGGGCTTAGTGGATTAGGCATTGGTTAAGCTATATTTGGTTTGCTTGCAATTTTGTGTTCAATACTTGGGTCTGGTCGTTCTCAAAAAATCATATCATCTGACATTATATATAGCGGTAACTCTCCAAGTACGGATTTAATTTTACAATTTCATTTCTGACATAAAGTTGAATTTTTTTCGTAGAAGGACCTGGGTTGAAACGATGTGGAGAATAAACAAAGGTTACACGACAGTGCAGAAAAAGAAAACAAATATCTTGATTATAAATTATTGGGAGTGTTTGTCTTGGCAAGGTTACCACAGGCGGTTCGCCGGTGGCCCTCCTGTGGCGTGCCCGTGGCCTGCCGATGGCTTGCCGGTGTCTGCCACCAGAGGACAGCTAGCCATTAGCGGCTTGCGTGTAGAGAAGTTCCATTCATTGTATAATGAAGTAAATTTTGTTATCTATTATATAGTGCTCTCCAAAAGACTACAGTGAAGCCAACATCTTTTTTATAGATAAGACATTTAATATATTTTGGCAAAAACAAGCGGATTAGTCATTTCTGGCCAGGAGACAAGATCCATTCACCGTAAAAAGAAGAAAATTTTGTTATCTATTATATAGTGCTGCACAAAAAGACAGCATCTTTTTTATAGACTAGCGGAGAGACTCAGCGTTGCTCAGAAGATCTCTGAATAATAGTTTATTATTAACAATTTTTTTCAACCATATAAAAGGCCGTTCGCGTGTTCGCGCGTGTGTGCATGTGTCCGGCTAAAACTAGAAAAGCACAGTAATTTATGAGAGAGTAAATATATATACAGACTTTAAAAAAAAATACAAAATTATCATCTCAGGATTAAAAAGTAAAAATGAACGGTAATAATTTATCCCCGATTAGGATTACCGTTCTTTTTTTACTTTTTAATTTTATGGATACTTTCGAAACGCAATACATGTATTTTTAAAATTTAAAATGACTTAATTTAATGACTTATTAATATTTTTGACCATATTATGGAAAATATTTTTTATTCAAACTTTAAAAAAATAAACGTTATAAAAGATGCTAGAAACGAAATAATAATTAATGCGCAAACTTTTCGTGAATTTTGGCCATTAATTATTATTTCCTTTCTAGAATTTTTATTTTGTAATTTTATTTTGTAAATATTCATGCTCTTTACAAAGTTTGCTCATTAATTATTATTTGTTTTATTTTTAATTTAAAATAAAAACTTCATAACAGTTGTCATTGCTTTTTCTACACAGAAAAAAGGGGTTTACTATAAAAAAAAAAACATCGCTTAAGCGCGCAGTAATTTAGACGAGTAAGATCATTTAAGAGCAGTAAAAAGGCCATTAATTAAGTTTCCGCGCGCAAAAATGTTCTGCAGTGAATGTAGTTCAACAAGGCCAGTAATTGGCCGGCGGCTAAACGCGACTGAGTTCGAACTTTTATTGTCGATAACTCCAAAACGGTAGGTTTTATCAAAATTTAATTGTTAATTCGAGTTCAGCCTGTACATTTAAACGGAAATATGACGATTTGGGGAAATTTTAATAGATATTTAGCGCGGGGCTTAAAAAGCAAATTTACCGATATGAAAATAAATTCAAGAGAATAGAAATTTAAAAAATACATACATGTATAGCATTTAGCAAAATAAAAATGTAAAAATGAACGGTAATCTGATTCGAGAATAAGAATTACCGTTCGTTTTTAATTACAATTGTGAGAATTTTGAATGTATTCTAATGTATTTTAATTTTAAAATATTTTCGTAAATAGAAATCATACGATGATAATAAAAAGCTGGCTTGGGTGATAATGAGTCTCTATACGAATTTATTTTGTCCCAGATTACTGTACTTTTTTAGTTTTTTAGCCGGACATACACACAAACATACAGATTTATATACATAAGGGTAAGTCATTTAATATATTATTGTAAATTCAAGTAGATTACACATATCTTGTCAAGAGACAAGATCCGGTCATTTTAACAAGAAGAAAATTTTGTTATCTGTTATATAGTGCTCCTAAAAGACTACTGTGAAGCCAATATCTTTCTTATAGATAGGACATTTAATATATTTTTGGCAAATTCAAGTGAATTACTCAGTTCTTGCCAGGAGACGAGATCCATTCTACGTAACAAGAATTCAATTTTGTTATATATGTCATTATATAGTGCTCCCTAAAAGACTACAGTGAAGCCAACGGCTTTTTTTTTTTAATATAGATATTTAATATATTTTGGCAAATTCAAATGGTTTACTCAGTTCTGGTCATGAGACAAGATCCATTCATTACTGCAAAAAGAAAATTTTGTTATCTATCATCTCGTGCTTCATTAAAAGACTACAGTGAAGCTAACATCTTTCTTATAGATATGATATTTAATATATTTTGGCAAATTCAAATGGATTACTCGGTTCTGCTCATGAGAAAACTTCCATTTATCGTATGAACAAGTAAATTTTGTTATCCATTATATAGTGCTGCCCAGAAGACTACAGTAAAGCCAACAACTTTCCTATAGATAAGGCATTTAATATATTATTGTAAATTCAAGTAGATTACACATATCTTGTCAAGCGACAAGATCCGGTCATCTTAACAAGAAAAATTTATCTGTTATATAGTGCTCCTAAAAGACTACTGTGAAGCCAATATCTTTCTTATAGATAGGACATTTAATATATTTTTGGCAAATTCAATTCTCCGTTCTTGCCAGGAGACGAGATCCATTCTGCGTAACAAGAATTCAATTTTGTTATATATGTTATATAGTGCTCCCTAAAAGACTACAGTGAAGCGAACGGCTTTTTTTTATATAGATATTTAATATGTTTTTGTAAATTTAAGTAGATTACACATGTCAGGTAACAAAATCCAGTCACCGTAACAAAAAGTAAATTTTGTTATCTATTATATAGTACTACAGTGAAGCTAATATCCTTCTTATAGATAAGACTTTTAATATATTTTGGCAAATTCTGATGGAGCACTCATTTATTTACATGAGATTAGATCTAGTCTTTGCTAATAAAAAATATTTTTGTTAGAATGTAGTTATCTTCTTATCTGTGCCTTGTCCCTTTAGGAAACAAGCGATTATGGTTCTCTACTACTTCCCGTTCTTTGTGGTGTTTATTATGGTTTATCTTTTCCAATCTCTTCTAATCCCTGTTTTATCAACTTCGATTTGGTACACAGGTTCGGTACGTACGTTATTTTTACTCTTTCGTCTATCTCTCTTGCCTTCAACATGTTATGTGAGTGTCAAATTCTCCATGCCCTCTTTCCTTATTATATGTCCTGGAAATTTAACTTGTCTCTTTTTTATTTTTAGTATAAATTTCCTTTTTGTTTCCAATTTCTCCAAAACTTCCTCGTTATTCTCATGTTTAATCTATGGGATTCTCAGTATCTTGAACCTAGAACCTTCTGTTGCCTCAAATCTCTTCATCTGTGAAGAGATTATTCAGCATTAATTGCCATATATCATATAACAATTCAGTATTTTGTTTGTTTCTCAGGAAAATTTACAGTCTCTTAATACTTTACTTGACTTTTGGAAAGCATATTTCGCTATTCCAATGCATTTCGGTGTCGTATTTCCGTCATCTGTTAAAAGACTTCTAGATATTTAAATTTCTGTATTTGCTTGATTTTAGCATCTCCAACTTGTAGTTCGCATGTTGGGGTGTTTTTTTTTTGCTGACAACTACGCATTTTGTCTTCTTACACTTGGTGTTTAGTCCTTTTTTGTCATTTTTCTCTACTAATTCTAGTTCCATTAAGTTTCTTTTTGTGTCTATCAACTCTTTGTCATCTGCATATCTTATGTTGTTAAGTTTGTAGCCAATAATGAATCCAGGCGGTTTCTAAAAGTCTACAGACTAAACTAGACTCTTTCTTGTTGTTGTTGTTCTTCTTAATCTTCTATGTGACGTGTCCCTTCAGGACGTTGGCGATCATGGCTCTCAACATCTCTGCTGTCACTTGTATCTTTTAATGGATTTTGTCTTTTTGTTATCTCTCCTAAACCCTGTTCCGCCTGCTATTTACACATTTAAGTAGGTTATGCGTTGTTTTCCTCTGTCTTTCTTGTTTTCAATCTGTCATGTAAGTATCAAATTTACCAAGCCCTCTTTTCTCATCATGTGCCCTATAAATTTACACTCTTTTTCTGGTGTTAAGTATAAGTGTTCTTTTTGTTTTCATTTTGTCTAAAACTTTGTCGTTGCTCATATGTTCAGTCCATGGTATTCCCATCATCCTTCTGTAGAACCACATTTCTATTGCTTCAAGTCTTTTTATCTGCGAGGAGAAACAAAAAGTAACATATTTTTGTAAATTTGATCAGAACACTCAATACTGGCCAGTAGATCTGAACTAGTCATTTTTAACAAGGGTAAAATTTGATAGATAATGGATGTAGCTAATGCAGTAAGTCATGTAATTCTTATGACCTGGTATGGTCGTAGAGTCCCGGCGCAGCTGAGCACCTTATCAGTTTCCTTGTCATATCTACTTTGATAGCCGGAGAGGAGGTATTCATTTATACATATCACGTGTTTGACAAATAGTCCGAGTGGAGCCCATCCCTCTCCAGGTCAAACCACAGCCGATATTCTCCAATTCGAAGGCTCTCCCTGGTAATGGACACGTGGCCGTTGATTTCATCGAATGAACCCTCCGTCCTGGCCGTAGGCTTCGGTCTAAGAACCTTTCGGCCCAGCAATGCAGCTTCATCATCACACGGGTTGCATACATAGCTATGGGACTCAGTCTACTCCGCAAGATGGCCACTGACCGTATAAGAAATTTCAGCCACACTTTGACTGGTCTTATTTTTAATGGTAAGTCTGATAAGTTCGATAAGGTCAAATTCCCAGCTGAGCTCAAAAATTACTTACAGTCTGTTAATTGGGGCAAGAAGTGACTTGTTAATTTTAACGCCGCCAAAACAAAACTGTTATCATTTAATCATTTGAAAGAACCAAGAATGACTGATACTAATGTACAGCAGAGTGCCTCATTGCAAATTTCTCGGACTAATGTTTTCCACTGACATGAAGTGGAAAGATCATATTGAATCAATTGCTAGGTCTGTAGCTAGGAAAGCTGTTTCACTGTATCGTGCTAGACATTTTTTCTCTCCAGGATCTATTTTACATATTTGTAAGTTCAGAATTAGACCATGCACTGAATATTGTTGTCAAATCTGGTCTGGTGTTTCTACTATCTATGTAAAAATAAAATTTTGCTAACCTGACATCTCGGCTTCAAAAGTTTCCCACCGCCGTAAATGCTTTGTGCCTTTTCTATAAATATTTTTCATAGTAACATGAGCTCTCTTTGCTACAGTCTTGAACTGACATCTCAGTTTCACTTTCCCACCGCCGTAACGTAGCTTCCCTGTGCCTTATCTATAAATATTTTCATAGTAATTGTTCTGATGAGCTTTCCATTTGCTACAGTCTTGAACTGACATCTTGGCTTCAGTGACTTTTCCACCGCCGTAACGTAGCTTCCCTCTGCCTTTTCTATAAATATTTTCATAGGAATTGTTCTGATGAGTTTCTTCTTTGATAAAGTCTTGAAATAACATCTTGGCTTCAGTGACTTTTCCACAGCCGTAACGTAGCTTCCCTGTGCCTTTTCTATAAATATTTTCATAGTAATTGTTCTGATGAGTTTCCCTCTTTGCTACAGTCTTGAACTGACATCTCGGCTTCAGTCACTTTCCCACCGCCGTAACGTAGCTTCCCACTGCCTTATCTATAAATATTTTCATAGTAATTGTTCTGATGAGTTTTCCTCTTTGCTACAGTCTTGAACTGACATCTCGGCTTCAGTCACTTTCCCACCGCCGTAACGTAGCTTCCCTGTGGCTTATCTATAAATATTTTCATAGTAATTGTTCTGATGAGTTTTCCTCTTTGCTACAGTCTTGAACTGACATCTCGGCTTCAGTCAGTTTCCCACCCCACCGCCGTAATAAATATTTTCATAGTAATTGTTCTGATGAGCTTTCCCCTGTGAACTGGACATCTTGGCTTCAGTCACTTTTTATGCCTTTTCTATAGTAATGATGAGTTTTCTCTTTTCAGTCTTGAAATGACATTCGGTTCTGATGAGCTTTTGCCACTATAAATACATAGTCTTGAACTTTGCTACAGTCTTGACATCTTGGCTTCAGTCAGTTTCCCACCGCCGTAACGTAGCTTCCCTGTGCCTTTTCTATAAATATTTTCATAGTAATTGTTCTGATGAGTTTTCCTCTTTGCTACAGTCTTGAACTGACATCTCGGCTTCAGTCACTTTCCCACCGCCGTAACGTAGCTTCCCTGTGCCTTTTCTATAAATATTTTCATAGTAATTGTTCTGATGAGTCTTCTTCTTTGCTAAAGTCTTGAATTAACATCTTGGCTTCAGTGACTTTTCCACCGCCGTAACGTAGCTTCCCTCTGCCTTTTCTATAAATATTTACATAGTAATTCTTCTGAAGAGTTTTCCTCTTTGTTACAGTCTTGAACTGACATCTCGGCTTCAGTCACTTCCCACCGCCGTAACGTAGCTTCCCTGTTCCTTTTCTATAAATACTTTCATGGTGATTGTTCTGATTAACTTTCCTCTTTGGTACTTAACTTTATGAATGTAAGCGCAGAACTAGATTGGGGGCAACGTCTTATCATTTTATACTTGAAATGGCTACATGCAACCGTAAATTCTATGCTAACAGTTTCTTCTATCGCACTTCACACGGTTGGAACTCTCTTCCAGCTTCTTGCTTTCCAGTCAACTTTGATCTTCAAAAATTTAAACGCAATCGTTATCTTCTATTTTCTTAACTTCTGTTCTTTTATTGTTCTCTCTCCTTAAAACTGTTTTCTTTTTTATATATTCTCTCACACCCAGTAAAATTTGTTTTTATAGAAAGATTTTATGTTAAATGTCTTCTTTATAAGAAAGGTGTTGGCTTTAAGGTCGTATTTTAGAGAGAGCTATATTATAGATGACTACATTTCTTCTTGAAATAATAATTGATCTTGTCTCCAGGCCAGAACTGAATTTGCCAAAATGTCTCATCTATAAGAAAGCCTCTATTTATACTGAAAAGAGCGATACCACTTATTTGTTGTGAGAAACCTGTTTTCCTGAAAATTTGTTTCCATAGAAAGCATTTCTGAATTTCAAACGATAGTAGCATTGTCTGTTCGGTCAATGAATTCCGAAAGTTTCCTTATAAGGAAACGGCTAATATTACCATTACCATTTTTGGAATTGTCAAAAATACTGAAGGTAATTTTAAAATATTGAAAAGACTTGCTGTCACTTGATTCCCAATGCGAGTCACCAGATAAGATTTATATGAATATTTGCATAACGGGGAGTAAGAAAATATGAAGTAGTTGTTGGTTTTCATTTTTTTTCGGCCGTTCAACGAGGCATTTGCTGACACGTGAGTGAAAATTACATTACATCTAAAAATACGCGCGAGTTTTTTGGAAACAGTTATGCAGTAGTGTATATGATTGTCATTCGCTAATGTTTAGTCTCTTTAAGCAGAGAGAGAGAGAGAGAGAGAGAGAGAGAGAGAGACCTAAAAGATATATATATATATATATATATATATATAGAGAGAGAGAGAGAAAGAGAGAAATATATATATATATATATATATATATATATATATATATAGAGAGAGAGAGAGAGAGAGAGAGAGAGAAAGAGAGGGAGGTGAGAAGTAAAAATAGGAAAGAAAATGTAGAGAATGAGAGAAGGGATATAACGAGTGGAGAGAGAGAGAGAGAAAAGAAATAAAAGTGAAAGTGAAAGAGGAATGAGAATGGTGGGAGTGAAAGAAGAAATATATAGAGAGGTAGATATAAGAAATATATATATATAGAGAGAGAAGTAAAGATGGAAGAGAAAGAGGAAAGAGAATGTAGAGAGTGAAAGAAGGGAGATGACGAATGCAGAGAGAGAGAGAGAGAGAGAGAAGGAGAGAGAGAGGAGAAGTAAAAGTGAAAGTGAAAGAGGAAAGAGAATGTAGGGAGTGAAAAAAGAGAGATGACGTATATATAGAGAGGTAGATATAAATAAAATATATATATATATATATATATATATATATATATATATAAGCAAAAAATGGAAGAGAAAGAGGAAAGAGAATGTAAAGAGGAGAGAAGAGAGACGGTTAGTGAGAGAGAAAGGAAAGAGAGGGGAGTGAGAGAGAAACGAATAAACAGAAGGTGAAAATGAGAGTGGAAGATCGAGAGAAACGGGGAGAGAAAGATATGAGGGTACTCTGAAAATAAAGCCTCCTATTAAAGTTCACAGAAACAACAATAGATACAGGGAGCACAATAATACTGTTGGATAGAACTAGTTTTCAGATACATAGCACTATTTCTCCACATAGTCACGACTAATGGCTATTCATTTTCGTTCCGAACGTAAAACCTCCAATTTATTTCCACATAAACTACAACAGATACAGGGAGCACAATAACATTGTTGGCTCGAGCAAGTTTTCAGCTACAAAACATTATTTGCCTACATGCATTTTGTCTGCAGTGAAAAAATGCACTTCATTTTGTGGGTTGACACTTGTACAAGACTGCCTGATGAAAAGCATTACACACCGCCCATATCCAATGCTCACACCCATTCGTGCTCACGTCCAATGTTTGGTCTCCGTTTAACAAGCGTCGATGAATAGGTGCAATCAATAATATACCTCTGCGGCATATGCACTTTCATGCCAGAAGCCATTTTGCCAGGCAAACAAATTATGGGTGATGTGGGCGAATATAATAAGACAGAATATAGTAATTATGTGTTACCTTAGTAGATAGAGTTAGAAAGTGAGAGAAGAGCAGCACTTTGTATTCTCTTAAGTGAAACGTATTTGTCACCCAGGTGTCCTTTTTTTCCTCTTTCTTTTGTGTCTTTCGTTCCGCTTAATCTCTCTATTTCCGCTCTGTTAGTTTTTAAGCGTTAACTTTAAACGCTTTGTGAGTTCAGTATGCGAAATATAGTACGAAAGTTTATGGGAGAGAAAGAAAGAAGATAGGGACGAAAAGTTGGAATGAAGAAGAGTAGGAGAGAAATGGAGAAGAAGAAGAAGAAGAAGAAGAAGAAGAAGAAGAAGAAGGAGAAAAATAACAGTAACAGGAAAAAAATGAAAGCTCTGAGAGAGAGAGGAGGGAGTGAAGAGAGAGGGCTGAAAAACAGAAGACTTTGATGCTTAAGAAGAGAAAGAGAGGCGCGAATGGTAAAAAAGCAAAGGTGAAGAGAAAATGAAGTAGTAAACAGAAAAGAAGAGCGAGGAAGAGAAGGAATAAAGAGAGAGAGAGAGAGAGAAAGAGAGAGAGAAGAAGAGAAAAGGTTGGAAAAGAAAGATGATGATGAAAGAAAAAGGGATCGAAGTAAGAGAAAAAAATTGAAAAAAATTCTATTTATTTGTCATCTAATTTTTTCTTCAGTTCCTTTTTTACTCACTTTTCTCGTTCTTCTTCCTCTTCTTTTAAATATTTTGCACTTCTCCTTTTTCCGTTTTTGTTTTCCTGTTTTTTCTTTAACTTTAAAAAAAAAATCATTTTTTTTTAAAAATTGAATCTTTTTAAATTAATATTTCACTTTTTAACCTTTTTTTTTAAATTCGTATTTTCTTTCGTCTTTTTTTTTATCATTTCTTTTTATCTTCTTTCTTTCATTATTTCTTCGTCGCCATGTTTTTCGTCTCTTTTTTTCCGATGCTAATCAACAGGTTCTCAGACTCCTACTTCCCCTTCTCCTGTTCTTCTCTTCTATTTCTCCATCTCTTACTTCCCCTCCATCAAAGTTGACAGAGACGATATCAAAGTCCGACAACTACCAATCTTTCCGTACAATTGCCACCTGTAGCTATGATCCCTACTGCTAATGATGCGGATGGCGATAACCAACTTTACCACCATCATCTCTGTCATTTGAAGTGTGGTCACTATTAGCACTCCTAATAATACTAAAACTATTACAGCTTCTACTACTACGGCTACTAGTACTACTTGGGAATTAAGAACAATTGCGTTGTCATCAGTTCAAGAGACGCGAGGGAGACGAAAGCAAGCGGTCGCAATACGTTCTCTCTTTTCGCAAAATGAATCTGTTGTTCGATCACACTGAGGGAGTAGGAGATGGTTCCATGCGGAGGAGGAAAGGATAAGACCGTTTACATTGAGAATCTGTAACACGCGCGCGCGCACACACACACACACACGCAGACGCGTGCGCGCGTACACACACGTACACACACACACACGCACACACACGGAGCGAACGCACGCATGCGCACAAAACTATCAATTGTTTATAGATATAAAAACATATCAAATAAAATGGATACAAAGGAAAAAGCATAACGAAATAAATGAACTGGATAAAAATTGGAAAGATAAGAAACTCATTTATCTGAGATACGTATATACTTTCATTTGAAATCTCTTCAGTTGCGTCTAAATCGATATATGAGTGTGTGTATGGGCGTGTGGGTGCATGAATGTGTGTGTAGAGATATATACAGGTAAGCAATATACTAGTGTATAAGCTTGCATGAGGTGGTTTCAGATAATTACACATAAAAAAATTATAAGAATATTTTGAAAGATACTACTCAACAACATTATTATTATTATTATTATTATTATTATTATTATTATTATTATAACTGGACTTATTCGAAAGAAAACAAACAATATCTGTCTATATACAAATTACAGGTAAAAAACTGGTCAAGTGATAGCTGTATATAAAAGGTTAAAAAATCTAAAGATAGTTCAAAACAAATTATATATATATATATATATATATATATATATATATATATATATATATATATATATATATATATATGTCTATATTATTACATACATACATACATACATACATACCAATATATATGCACAAATTCAGATTCATCTTGTAGGTGGAGAGTACACATTTGTGAATTAACGTACAAAAAAAATGAAAAGAATAAACACAACTTAAAACATTTCTTCAATATCGATGGAACAAGTAAAAAAAAATAGTACTTCGTATACATACGGAAGACATTTCAAGTATTGGCATCTGTATATAGTTTCACGCGCGCACACACAGAGAATACGCGCACACACATACACATGTGCAGGTATCAAGCCAAACACGAGGACCAGGGAGATAATAATTGACGGTTATGACCATTTTCAATATTTATTTTTTAAACATTAAAAAAGGAAAGAAATAATTTCTGATTGTAGAGTCAGCTATGCGGGGAGTTTATTTCTCCGGAAATATGTTTGAGTGTTTCACCAATGAAGCATAAATCAAGGAAACAAAAAACAAAGAAACATAAAACAAAGAAGTAACGAATATATTTTCTTATCGTTTGCAAAAATACTACGAGGAGGAGAAGCAATCACACAAGGAGCAAGCTGCAGTAATGCTGATGATATATATATATATATATATATATATATATATATATATATATATATATATATATAAGCTCGCACGTATTCCTATATATGTGTACATACGTGCATTATGTCGTGTGGAATAAATGTAACGGAGGGTAAGTAGATGCTTATTTTTTCTTTAAATGATTGTTAAATGTTTTTAATTGATTTTGGGGGTAAAGAGAGTGTGCGTGTGACACACACACACACACACACACACACACACACACACACACACACACACACACACACAGGGTGAGGGAGGGAGGGAGAGAGAGAGAGAGAGAGAGAGAGAAAGCCAGATGTTGAAAGATAGGATAGAGAACGGGAGAAAGAGGGAGAGGGAGCGAGAGAGAAAATGCGTATATGTTCAAGTGCATGCATGTCTGTCAGAGAGAGAAACAACTCGAACTTCGTCTTTTTCTATGTGTCGTGTCTCTTCAGAACGTGAGCGAACATGGCTCTCCACGACTTCCTGTCACGAATTTAAAAAAATGTGTATCCAAGAGAGAGAGAGAGAGAGAGAGAGAGAGAGAATGGATGTGTGTGGGATGCATATGTCTGTGAGAGAAAGAACTTACTAGCATACATTATTTTTAAATTTGGGTTTGAGAGAGCGAGAGAGAGAGAGAGAGAGGGGAGAGGGAGAGAAAGAGTGTGTGTGTAAGTGCTTGTATATCTATGAGAGAAAGAAATATACAGGGTGCGGCAGAAATATCTCCCACATATACCTCCCAGAAATACCTCCCACATAATGGTAAAATACCATTGCTATTAATCCATTATGTGTGAGGCAGTTCTAGGAGGTATATGTGGGAGCTATTTCTGCCGCGCTCTGTATTATCCACAATGTTTTTAATTTTAATTCGGTGAGTGAGAGAGAGAGAGAGAGAGAGAGAGAGAGAGAGAGAGTGTGTGCGTGTCTATACGCGTGTATGTAAGAGAAAGAACTACATTATCCCTCGTTTTTGTAATTTTACTTGAATTCAAGAGAAAGTGAGAAAGCGCCAGTGTGCATACGTATAGAATAGGAAATTTGTGTATATGTTGATGTTGATATATGCGTGCGTGAGAGAAATTTTTGTATGTATGAAGAGAGAGAGAGAGAGAGAGAGAGAGAGAGAGAGAGAGAGAGGGGGGCAAAGATAAGGAGCAGAGCAGTTGAAAGAGGGAAATTGTCCTCCTTCATTTTGTCTGTGAATATTTCCTGAAGATACCTCATTTCCTTATAAGGTGGGGTGCAATCGAAAAAAGTAACTGTCTGGACCATATATATATATATATATATATATATATATATATATATATATATATATATAGATAGATAGATAGATAGATAGATATATATGGATTTTTTTTTTTGAAAGACACGTTTCGCTCGAGAAAGCTGATGTTCGTTTTGGCATCATCAGTTTGTTTATTTAAACTGATGCTTTCAAAGAGAACATAAGCTTCCTCGAGTTCTTATATATATATATATATATATATATATATATATATATATATATATATATATATATATAAATATATATGTGTGTGTGTGAGTGATTATTGTAATGAGCGAAAATCTACAAGAAATATATATATATATATATTCTTGTGGGAAACTGAGGTCAACACCGAGTGGAGATGGTCTGATCGTACTTAAACGCAGTCTTCAAGCCATAAATACAGTATACCTTTTATATATATATATATAAATATATATTATAAAATCTATATATATTTATATTCGTCTAAAATCCCGTGGGTAATAGACCCACGGGCAAATGATTTGAAATCTGAGAGGCCCACAGCTGAGTGGCCATCTCTCAGTCTTGTGTTTGTTGGAACCATTGTAGTAAGCCCGAGCAGTTCATTATCGTCACGTATCGAAAGAAGCGGGGGGTAGTTAGTTCTTTTCTTTGAGCCGATATGCGATGTGGACTTTTTTAAGTTATCTTCTACTCGTTGCCTAAAGAGGTGGAACATAAAGGCAGTAGGTGTTTCGAATTCAGTTTTCTTTCTTATAGACTGGTTGCCAACCAAGGCTCTAGGGTCCAATTTGTCCTGCTAATTACCTATACCTGGGTACATTTATATTATAATATATATATATATATATATATATATATATATATATATATATATATATATATAAATAAATGAATGTGTATTATCGTATATTGAGTGCTGGTGTTAAAAAATAGTGATCGATAACAAAGCTATAAAGTATACATTAATAAAATACACATTTTTAATCATCGCTAGCATGGCTCGGAGTTTCATGCTTGAAAACAGTGAGGAAAAATGTATATTTATTAACTCACACACAAAAGGAAAACTTATCTTAGCAGAAGTTTCATTCTCTGAGAGACGTTACCAAGGCAAAAATCCATTCATATATATTTTTATAGATATTTCTTTTGCATTTTTTTGTTGATCGTTGTAAGAATGAATTTGAATCTAGACTGCGTTTATGGAAGATTTGGCGAGGATCGAAATTGTTTGTAATGATTTTCTGTTGTCTTATAACATCTTTTCTCCTAATGCTTCCTTAAGAAAAGAAGAAAGAATGAAAACCAATGTTCCCAAACCCCAAAAAACTAACTTTTTGCTCATGCTGGCAAATTGTGTTGTAGTTGAAACTGGTTTCGTTAGAATGCTTCAGAAGATGCATGTCTTGAAGACCAGTTGCAGGTTTCGTCAGATCAACCTTTGTTATCTGCCTTACTTATGTAGCTATGTACCAACAAAACTAACATTCGGAGCTAATTTTCAGGTAGAAGCTCTTCAATCAGGAAATTGCCGCAACACAATCTTCCTCCGTTTTAATTTGCCTGCGTATACTTTGTTAAGACTGAATATATATATATATATATTCGTGCCTGATGAATTTGTAGAACAACGAAACTTTAAGTTGCACCTCGAGCGTAGGTATATGTATATTTATTAATATATACTTCTTAGCTCTGTCTAACCACATTGAACACTGTTTTGTACACCTTATATTAAATTGAGTAAATATTTATTCGCTTATCTGTGTATGCACGTTAACGCACGTATATACGGTTGCTAATATCTAGTTATTTGATTTATCCTCATTAACACACACACACACATATATATATATATATATATATATATATATATCACTACGAACCTAAAGCGCCGGATCGCGTAGGTGAAACCTAGGTAGGTTTGCCTGGCTCTTTAGGTTCGTAGTCAGATTTGCTCTACTTAGTGTATTGAGCACTTTGATTAGTTATTTTTACTTTACTCGTTTCGGAGTTTTTTTTTCTTTGGACTCTGAGCTTGGATTCTGGTCGATTGTTCTTAGTTCTTTCTTTGGGTATTGGTTTGTTCATTTATAAGCCAAAACACTTTAGGTTTTAGGTTATAGTACTTATATTCATAAGTTTATATATATATATATATATATATATATATATATATATATAT